>CM065053.1:207588569-208143569 GCA_032883995.1 Coronaproctus castanopsis | reverse complement strand
AATGGATTATTGGAAGAAATAATGTATTAAATAATAAACGTTTAATAAAGCATCTTAAAACTTATTTACACCTACGGTATACAGCTCTGAAGATGTGCTAAACCCACGAACTTAAAAAAATAATACAAACTCCTCGGAATAAGAACCTCGACATATAAGTAAGGTGCCATTGTGACAGGCGTAATTTCTAATACATATGTGGCATATACTCGGAGTCACGCAGCGAGGCTGATAAATTATCCGAATCATCTTTCTACAGAACTGATATTCCGTACCACACAATTAGTCTTAAATGGACTCGTTGGCAGATTCGAATTATATATATATATATATATATATATATATATATATATATATATATATATATTTAAAATCAATTAATACGAAGGAAATTACAATTAATAACAATAACGATTTTTTTTTTATCAAGTCCAATATTAAATTTGTCAAATAAGGTTCGACGGAACATTTTTGTACAAACAAATTTTATAGCGTATATTTTACTGTCAGAACGGAGTAAAATAAATAGAAAAAACATATTACGTCGTAGTGGGTTCCGTTTTATAACAATCTGTAGCGATTTCGTCGGGAAAATTAATGACGTCAGCAAAGTTTAATTGAATAGTTATCATCTTTTATGTTCGAGAAGCGCAAGATAGCGATATTAACTATTTATAAATTATAGAAACACTATAATTCTAATATGAAAATTTATTCCTTAAAAAGTATATGAGTATTATTTTCAAGTCTGATATTCGCCGACTACCCACAAATTAATGTATGAGTTATGTTTAAATTGTATAATCTAATATAGGAATAACATTTGCGCGTTTCTAATTGTTTGACTTTGGTTCTTAAGATGGGTTTTGATTTAAGCATTTTAGATTTTTAATCTCATCGTTCCTCCGTCTATTGTTAAATTACGCGTTTGCTAGATTATTATTAAGATGAATTAAAGCGACTTAGTTTTTGCGGCGATTTGAACACCCAATCTACGCATATTACGTTCTAATTCCAACGCCTTCTCACATTTGTTAATTACGTTAGAATTGCTCTATTGTCAACATATTGAAACATAATACTGTTCATTATTTGCCGAAGACGTTGAAGGTATATATAAGGAAATTGAATGGAACCCCCAGGCTAATCTAATGTTCATTCTTCGCCATCTGCTTCTTTCAGTTACGCAATTTATTCTTGATGGATGTTGAAAATAAACTGCGTAACTGATTTCCGTATCAGAAAATAAAGACTGTACGCTGTTGAATTACCGAACGAGTTGTACGAAATAATTTTAAAAATCATTCTTTATTTTGTTCGCGCATAAGCGTATAAAACAAGTGCCGATTAGTCTAGACCGGATTAATTTATTGCTAGTTTCAACTTGTTATTAGGTTTATTTTATATTTTTTCGCAATTTTTCATCTGTATTCTCCTTAAAATGGACACTTTTGTTTGAAATAACGTCATCAATAAAAACCGCATCATTTAAAAAAATAATTTAGTAATTTTACTAATAAATAATTAAATCGCGAATTTTCTTCAATTTTATATAATAACTAGCGGAAGGCGTTGTCTCGTACACACGTTTTAAAGTCGAAAATTTCAAACTTCTTTGAAACAATCTTTAATGAAAATTTTGATAAAAAAAAAGTTATTACATACCAAATTTTGGATAAATAATGTATAATTTTAATTTTTTTTTTATTTAATATTTCCAATAAGTATTAATTAAAAAAAAAATACAATTTAAAAATGTGTTATGAAATCAACTACACAAATAAATTTGTAGTTTCGGATGGTTCGTGTAAATTTTTGATAGTCATGTAAAATACTTCAATACCGCACTAAATTTGCAAAATGTATAGTTTTTTATCTACACTTTAAAACCCTTCACACACTAATTACAACTTAGTGTAATATTTCAATCAGCTTTTAACACGATGATGACAGAATTTTCCTGAATCTGATCGCAGCGTCAAAGATCGGGACAAACAGAAATTAAAATAAAATATTTTTATTCCACACCGCGATCGCAGCGCTGTCTGTCGTATTCAATGTAAAACATTCCAATGTGAACAGCAATTTATAAATAAACAATTAATTTTTCCAGTGGACCGAATTGTGAATCTAAACCATTATCGAATATCCAGTGGAACAAGCACAAAAAATATCATCAAAATCGGTCCAACCGTTTAGGAGGAGTTCGGTCACATACACACGCACAGAAGAATTATATATATATATATATATATATATATATATATATATATATATATAAACTTTTCTTTTTCACGATACTAGCGGGTAATTTTCTATACGTTACGTATTTTGTATCGTGAATTTATGATTGTAAATTTCGTTTCAGATCATAATTTTATTCGTTCTCGTCTTTTTAAAATCTATCGAATTAAAAACAAAATATTAATCTGTCGGTTTATTATAGGATATAAACGTGAGACTATAAGATTAAAGAAATTATTAATTAATTTTTATATAGGTCAAGTATCGAGGACATGGTAGTTTTGGTACTTATTCGAAATGGATTTAAAATTGTATCTTGTAGCATCTGCGAATTCTGTCAATTTGGTGTTTCCGACGCGGTTCGTGTCAATTTCTATTTGAATTACACCAGAGGGGGAAGAACGTTTTGAAATATAATTTAATTGGGTATCGATAACGCAATTATAATTAACAATGTAAATGGTTTAAGAACTGTGCTGTGTTTGTAAATTATTGTAACTTCACCATGAGGAAATGCATTTCAAAATTAATGTAACAACGCGTTAAGCAAATTGCACAACACAAATAATACCGTAATGGGCCAATTGGTACCGCGGTCGTAATTAAATAAATAATTAAATAAATAATTAAATAAATAAAAATCTGAGAAGATGCTAAGTTAAATTGGATAACCTAGGGATTGTGAAATAAATTAGCGACCGACTGATTATGAAATTAATTTATTACTTAATTGAAACTGAAGTTGTTTTAAATCCAACAAATGTTCGTATATCTACGGCTAAATATAGTTTAAATTTAAATTAGTTTTTAATTTAAAAATCTGCAAATAACTCTTACATACATCGCGAATATATAATAAACTCGATGAGATTGTTTTATTCATTTCCGATACTTCTCATTTTATTTTCAATCAATTTTAATTTGTCGTCGACTTCGTGAAAACGAGTTCCTAAAAGTACGCTTTAATTTCGACTCGGTTTATAAAATTGATTTTAGAAAATAATTTTTCCTAATTTTCTTACGTAAATATGTATGCAGGAAAATTGAATATATTTTAAGCTAAAAAGACAACCGGTCAATTTGCGAATGGTATATTTATTTTTTTTTTGGGGTGGGGGTTTTAAGAACCAAGCTCTAGCTATGTACTGGTACTTCTCGGTACCTTTTCATAGTTTAGTATCATGTCTATATTCGAAGTAATGAGTTTATACCTTATGCTGTGAAAATACGGGTTGTCTGCGTTTGATGTAATAATAATATTATTTCGCTTTTTGTTGTCGTGTTTGTAGTGCACCAGTCCTACTACAGGGATAATACTGAACTAACTGGATATAATGTTATAAAACAGTTGTTGGGAATAACTTTGATAACACCTAAAATGAAACGGAGATTGTAGACAACAGGTATCTGTCAACAGATTATGTATCGGTAGCATACTAAAGATAGTGCTACAGCATTAATCTGAGAATGGAACAAGTATGTCAATCAGAATGACTTGCAAAAAATATCCGTCGAAAAATTAACAAAAAACCGACCATACATGTCTAATACGCGAGACGCTTATTTGTGTGGACTGTGCAAGGCGTTAAAAATAAGCATTCAACATACATTGCACGTTTTAATATTTTTTTTTTTGTTTCCGTTTAATCAACATTACTTAACAACATATTATATTTAAGAATAATATTTAATTACCTATATATATATATATATATATATATATATATATATATATATATATATATATATATATATATATATATATAAAAAGCTAGATAGATATATATGAATATTTCATAAATTATGTTTAAAACTTCATAAAACGTTTTTATTAATATACTTTTTTAGGACAACTCATTTAATTTTACTTCAAATTTATTATGTTTTTTTTTTTAAATGTACACAAATGTAGCGAAATTTTTTTAGTATAATAAAAGATTACCTTTTTAAAATTTTGAGGAGATATATTAATCATTTAAACACGCCGGTCAAAATGACCGGTTGTCCGTGACAACATTTTAAAAACAGTACGTCTATGATTAAGAATTAAATTTTAATACAGCCGTTAAATAAAATTCCATCTATACAAGTATCGTTTATTTTCATCTTAAATTCTGTATGCGATTGAAAAAAATGAGACAATAAATGTATTATTAATATTATATGCTAACGTTGGAGCTATTAAAGCCATCATTGTATTCCAGGAATAGCAGAAAAGAAACAAAGAAAGAAAAAGATTTATTTCGATATAAAATTCTATAAATCTTGAATAATTTATACCACGTATCCTTGAAGTTACCTTAGTAGCTTAATACAAACAAACAATTTTACGAGAATAAAGAAATAATATAGGAAATAAAATTAAAATAACAATAGGAAAATTAAAAAAAAAACACCATATTATAATTTATCATGTACGAACAAATTCATTTTGTTGTTCATTTGTTCATTTTGATCGTATCAAAAATCGGTGCATATTCCGCAATATCGATTTTGCATTAATCGGAATTTTTTGTAAGTACTCGCGGACACTGAACACCAGACCGGACAAGCGTAAATTAATCCTCTGTCTTATATCTTATAATGGTATTGGTACTTGGTAGTGTATATTAAGTTCTCGTTAACTGAAGAAAAATATGAAAGGTAACTGAAAATTGGTTTTTTCGCTTTGTCGACAAATTTATTACTCGTTAAATGAAAGACGAGAGTCTAGACTAACTCCAAGATAGTTAAACAATTTATGCCAAAGAATGCATTTACCATTACTATTAGTAATATTCGCTAGAGAGGGAGAAGAATGTATTTTAGTAAATAGTGTAGTTTGTCTTGTAAATAGTATTTGCCACTTTCTGTATGTTATCTTATGTTCTTTTATGTTATCTTATACTCTTTTATGTTATCTTATATTCTTTATGTTATCTTATATTCTTTTCTTTAATAACAGTTATATTCCTCTGTGTAAGTTATAAGTTCATATCAAGATTTATTATAATTTAATGTAATATTTTATAAATCACAAACTCGTTATACGCTTTCTCGGTGGAATACTATGTATTTTTCATCCCTTTTCCATCACACATTATGTTATTATAATGGGGAGGTCTTTGCATTTGTTCATCTATATTTACATGCATATTTTTCTCTTTTTTTCAACAGAGGGAAGGTGTTTTTTAGTGGGTAAAAATCCCACACGCTGATTTCTTTGGAATCCAGTAGTACTTGCTGAGTGCATGTGCTGCTCTTAAAAATATATATGGTATTTATAAATATATCAGTGTCTTTTGAAGATTTGTCCCCCTCCCGCTTAAAAAAAATCTATTGTAGATGGTATCAGTTCTGTACGATCTGTAAAATAGAGCCAGATTGTCAGTGTAAAAACCATCACGGACGAAAGGTATTTCGGCAAAATCGTTTCATAATATTTAAAAAAAAAGTAAGAAGCTAAAATACCTTCTTTCGGAATATCTGCAAAAAGAGTGTTTTAAGTGTCGAATGTAAAATGTTCTAAAATAGAATCTAATTTAATTTTTTTTTTTTTAAATATAATGAAGGAAGTAATCTAATTTTCAGAATCTTACGAGTTAGAAAATAAGACTGTAACCGGTTCTGTAGAAATTATGTAATAAATAATTGTCCGTACTTACAAATGTAAGGACGAAGTGTTTATTATTTAGTTACGCTTATAATGTCCTCGATTTATATTATAATACGTATGCGTATGAATTCGTACGAATTTTTAAACAATTTTTGAATATTCTTCGAAAACATGGAGATAATTATATGCGTGAAAAATAGTTTTGTAATTTATTCCCTTAAGAAATTCATCGTTCGCAAGTTTATATACAAAAGTTGTGTTTCAAGAGATTAATTATTCTTGCTCATCGACTGGAAATTATGGTTTGTCGTTAAAACGTGTTTTTAAAGTACGCATCATTTAAAAGTAGAATAATTTCCGGATTAAATAGATAATTATCTTTCTGGTTCAGAACAACCGTTGTCTATGTGATATATACTGCGTCAGATTAACATTTTTAAATGTGTTTACCGAGAAAAGTGTCTAGTTCTACTTAAACGAAATAATTTTAAACGATACCAAAGTATATTATGAAAATTGTTACACGGACCGTTAAAGTTCCACGAACTTTAATTAGGTTCGAGAAAAAGAAAATACGTTTTTATTCTAAAAGATTTTCTGCGCTATAATTATGTACCATACAACGATATAATTATGTTCGAGATCGAATTTTTATGCTGTTATAATTGATAGACTCGCGAAATAAATCGCTAATTGAACCGCGTCAAGTAATTTAAAATTTTTTATTCGTATTAGTTAAATTTTTAAAGAGCGCCAATAGGAGGGCGTTCTCGATCGTCAGTACGAAGATTGATAGTTAACCGTCCAAACGTAGTTGTTTTGTCAATAGCCTTCATTATTTCCCAGCAAACAGGAGCTGATACTGATCGACCGATCAATTGGATGCGTAGTTGAATTTTTCTACATTCATTGCAACAAACCGAAATGAAGGCTATCTAGTAATTTTTATTTAACTTTTTTTGTGTATGTAGTTGTGGTTCATTGATGAATTATCAGTATTGTTTGTTATATATATACAAAGTCAAAAGTTATGGTTCTTTGTAGCACCTTGTTACTGATTATTATCTAGAAGTTTTATTGTCAACGCATCTACTTACGTATTGGGTTGATTGGAGTTTTATTTTAACGCAAGGAATTCGATTAGAAGTGTACCGTGGTGGGTACATCATTAATTTTGGTTCCAGAACTGTTTGATACCCCACAGCAAATAAACTTACAACCGTACGAACTTGAGGAGAATTTTATAAACTAATAATTTATTACTGAGAGATAAATAGGGGTTTTCCGGACGTCCAATGTAATTTTCGCGTTCCATATCCACACTTTTAGATCATGTTAGTTTTCTAACGAGGAAAATTCCAAGATACTTAACATTGTTCTGATGCGTTATTATTTCTCCATATTTTTTTTTTGATAGTGCGCAGGATAGCAACAGTATATATTTTAAATATGACGTCATTTTGATGACTTTGGTTTTATATTATAATCTATGATAAAGACTATTGGTTAGAAAGTATTTGAAAATCAGTATAATATTTCTTGACGATTTTGAAACTTCTATTGGCGCGGTTTATATGGAAAGTTAACCCGCAAAACGAGTGAGCCAACCAGCGGAAATAACAGATATATATATATATATATATAACAACAACAACAACAATTTACTTGCATACGTTATAAACATAAAAGAAAATGTAACATGGGTTACAAATATTGTGTACCGGGAACACCTTACCCCAATAACACTGTAAGAAAACAGAACGTTAAATGCTGCAGGAAAAAAATAAATAAAAACCTGCGGCTAGAAAATAAACAAGTTTTCTAATTACAAGTAATACATGTTAATATAGAAACTGAAGTCTTAACTACAAAAATATATTGTTTAGGTTGTACGTTCTTAAATAAATACTATGTAATTAAAAAAAAAAAAGTGGATGACACGGGTGTCGAAGGTGCTTACTAAGTAAAGGACTTAATTAAATAAATTATAATTAATTACTACGTAATGCTATATTTTAGTCGTCTATGTTTATATTTGGAATACATGAAACGAAGTTGCTTAGAATCGTAATTGGCAATCGAGGAGACGAGTACATTGTTTTGGTATGAGCATTTAATAAAAAAGTCAGTCGATAGCTTTAAAACAAAATCTCTCATATAGAGCCGGTCAGTACCTTCGTGCATGCTGTCAATTCCGGCAGAAAGAGGTGTAGTGAGAATATATTTGAAGCATCTATTTTGAATGACTTGTAATTTATTAAGGAGGTTTTTGATATAGAGCTCGAGGCAGGAGAAGTGTAAAAAAGTATTGGACGGTGTAGTATTTTATAGAGGATTATCTTGTTATTAGAGGAAGGACTTGTGATTAAGGACAGGGTACAAAGAACAGAAGACATTGTTTGTCTTGATTGTGATTTTATTTATGTGTTTAGTAAAAGTAAGTATATTGTTGAGGATTACACCAAGATAACGAACCTTATCACACCACTGTAATGTATTTCCCTGTTCCATCAGATTGGCAGGTAGATTTTGTCTCCTACGGGTGAAGAAAATGGCTTCGGTTTTGTTCAGGTTTGTGCTAATTTGTCATTTATTGTAATATTTAAGTAGCCACGATATCCCATGCTGAACTCTATTACGGATCGTGCTAGGTCTATATGAGTTGCAGAATATCACAGTGTCGTCAACAAATACTCCAACTTGCGTGTTGAGCGGGTTCGAAAAATCATAAAGATACAGGCTAAACAAAAGTGGTCCGACTATGCTGCTTTGCGGAACACCCTCAGAGCAAGTTTTATGAGACGAAAGAGCGCTATCTACATCCACACAAAAAGATTTATTGCCTAAGTAACTACTAATTAAATGAATTAAGCATGTTGGAAATTTAATCATTTTGTAAAGAATACCCGCGTACGAAGTAGTATCGACTACTTCGGCAACGTCAAATAATACCGTGCCGGTACGCTTGTTTAAGTTGAAATTATGGGAAATGAAGTCGGCTATTCTGCATTGGAATTATGATATATTAATCTAACATAAGTTACCTTTTTAGCAACTTTACTTAGGTTACTTAGTAAGCTAATGGGGCGGATGTTGGAAACGTGTGAAGGATACTTTCTCTGCTTGAGCAAGACAATGTGATCTTATTAAGTTTCAAGCTTTACGGAATGTATCGCAGTTTAAAGATACCATTCATTGTGTTTGAGAACACAACAATAGCGAAATGAGGGAATTTCTTGATTTATAAGCAGTGACGTCAGGGCCTACCGAGTACTTTAATTTCGTTTTTTTGATGATTTTGGATATTTCTAGAGCGCAAATGACGTTAACATAATGTTGGGTAGTGTTAGTTGTATGTAGATACATCTTAGTAGTGTGTTGATACCTCTGAACCTCAGACAGGACTTTCTTGCGCTAAAAGTTGGAGGCTAATTGTAAGTTCTGTCCGTTAATTTTGAAGTAATGAGTAGCTAGGACCTCTGTTTTTTCTATGTCAGTGTAAACAGTCGCTTGAGAACGACTTGAAGAGAGGTGGAAGAAATTTGCTGCGGTGGGTAAGGTTTTTAGTCGCCTTCCAAAGACTATGATCCTTGTGGCTTTGCGCGGAGAGGAAATTTATGTACTTTTCGTTTTTGCTTTATATTTATATATACCAACACACGTCTACCAAATCACGTTTTATTGCGTGAGGGTGGTCAACAAAGTTACTGACGGATAACATATGTATACGTATACGTATACATATATATATCCTCCGTTCGTATATGTACTACCAACACACGTCATCAAACCACGTTTATATATATATATGTGTGTGTGCACGAATGCGTGCGTGTGTTTATATATATATACATAAGCGTAAAATTAAAGAAAAAATCCACATTGAATTTGGTTAAAATATCTTTAAGTTTTACTTCTTCTCTGCGCTTCGTGGTACAGGTATTTTTGTTTACATACAACGCCTGCTAAAAAAACATAAATGCAATGGAGTACGTATGTCTCTGCAAAAATGGTGACATTTTCATGAAATTGTTTTTGTTTAACTCGTTTGGAACCCCAAATATTAAAATTCCTTGAGTAGAACTTTACATATATACTATCGTTTATAATATTTTCATAAAACCAATATATATGTATAAATATAAAATGTAGAAAAAATATATATCTTAAATTTATTACAAAATTTCATTTTAATTGTACTTGCCAATTGCATACTTCATAACGTAAGGCAAAACCTTATCATAATTAGACCCCCTAGGAGCTCCACATTCAAATATTAATCTCTCTTGAGTAGAACTCTACATACGTACTATCGTTTGTAACACCTTTAAAAACCTACATATATATATATATATAAATGTAATAAAAAACATACCTTAAATTCAATAAAAAAGTTCATTTTAAATGTTTAGTACTTTCTAATATAATCTTAAATATGATGCGTTTATTGCATGAGCGGAAACTTAAAATGTGATAAGAGAAAACATTTAGTACCGGTCTTATTATTCGTTCGATGTTTTGATATAACTACATATAGCGATATATATTTATTTATTAATATAATCAATAAAAACTGTACTTTTTTCTTTTCTATAGGTAACGTAGATATCGTTAATGGAAATCTTAAGTTAATTTTGGGTTTAATTTGGTCGCTGATAGTACGTTATCAAATTGGCCCGTCAAAATTTCCACCAAAAAAATTGATGTTGGCTTGGCTGAAGGTAATATCAATTAAAACCTATACGCGAATTAATACGATGCTTAAAAAACTTTAGACAATTTTTTTCACGGATTAATTATTTTGTATATTCTCGGATATAATAATGGTTGTAAATCATCCACCATTAAAATACGAACTTATTGAGTTATTGACCGGGTGAACATTATAGAAATATACGATATTAGTAAAATTCTTTTTGGATAGATTAAGTAAATACGTATTTTATATCAGACTCAATTGTGACTGTTATATAATCAAAAACAATACTGCCATGATAATTATAAATCGAAATTTCCAAAATTATGATAGAACGATGTTCATCTAAATGCCACGAGTATTGTAAACGACTAAAAAGAGAAATGTCTTTCTAAAATTCCTACGCTGATTCGCCAATGGACGTCACTTTAAGCTCAATCATTTATTTATATTACAAATTTATCCGAATATCAACGACACGACGTTACACTAATTACAAATTATATTTGGCGAAGTTTTACCCGAGTTAAGGCTAATCGTGTTTTATTATACGCGTTACCATACGCTCTTGTAATGTACTATACATGCTTCAGGACAGGTAAATACCATAGACTATTTATGTAAAATATTTTCGGATGCGTTTAAATTTTCCGCTAACACG
The DNA here is from genome assembly GCA_032883995.1 of Coronaproctus castanopsis. Lineage (NCBI taxonomy): Eukaryota > Metazoa > Arthropoda > Insecta > Hemiptera > Monophlebidae > Coronaproctus > Coronaproctus castanopsis. The sequence continues at coordinate 208,132,373 of CM065053.1, read as the reverse complement.
AGATCTTTAGCGTATGATAGAATCTAAGCAGATTGAATATTAGGTTTCCCAATTATATCGGCCTATAGGGGCAACGTCAATTTGAGTTAGACAACTATTACAAATTGGTATTATATCAGCAAATCATAAATCTAATTTATACGTTTATATTATTACGGGGGAGGTGCTAAACTAGGCACACGATAAAAGATTCAGATCCGTCAGAAATGTCATCCTTCGAGCGATTATCAATGCTCGTCGGTACTATCGAAATGATGATATTTACAAAAGCTTCCGGATTAAATCATCAAAGCTTTTGCTATCAACGAGCAATAACTTAGTACGTTAATGTGGAAGCAAAACAGTTACATAAAAGCTAAACTGCAAGGAAATTTTTTTCTTACAATTAATATAAATATTGCATGTGGTATTTTTAAGTTTTTTTATTATTATTATTTAAATTAATGTGCCATAGTTTTATTACTGAACGATATGATTTTTTACATAATATATTATTTTTTAATTGGTGGCACACATGCGCACATCCATACACGTATGAGTGTATGTATATATATTATTATTATTTTTTTTAAATAAAGAAATTATAAGTATAGATGATTAATTGTATTCTTTTCAACCTTCATAGAACTGATTAACATTTACAACATTCGTTAGGTTATTAAAATTAAAGAAACTAATAATAACAACTAATAAAACAATATGTAACAAATTTATCCCGAGTAGTTTTTTTTTCTTTCGTTGAACAGAAAATCTGGTGGAAGGCAACGAGAAACCACTACCGTACTCCTTGTTCTCGAATAATATGACACGTACAAGAAATCATAAGTATGCTGCATCCATGGAATATGCCAGAAATGGTGTATTAGGCAATGGGCGGTCGCTTTCAGTAATGGAAGATGACTCGAGTTCCCCCGTACCCACGATGGCACGGCACTCTGCAGGTGGGAACAAACGTGTTACAAATTCGAGAACAAATTTTCTAGATTCATCAAGAATTGTTTGGAGCAAATTAAAAAAGAATCAAAAAGAGCAGCTTAATATTGCGACCTGGAACGTAAGAACACTATATCAAACTGGTAAGCTAGCAAACGTAGCTTTAGAAGCGGAAAGACTGAATATAGACATACTAGGAATAGCAGAAACGAAATGGCCAGGGAACGGCCGGATTAGTGTGAACGAAAAATATGATTTTATATTTAATGGATCAGACAGACGAGAACACGGTGTAGGATTAATGATGAAAAAGTCAATGAGTAAGATGATCACCAGTATCATCCCGAAGTCCGAAAGGTTGTTGTATGTAAGAATAAATGCGAAACCGAGATCAGTCGTTATCATACAGGCATATGCTCCAACAACTGATCATAATGACACCGAAGTAGAAGAGATGTACAATGAAATAGAAGACCTAATATCTTACACGAAATGGAGCGACGTAATATATATAATGGGCGACTTCAACGCAAAAGTGGGAGAAGGACAGCATGGTACGGCAGTCGGGAAACATGGGCTAGGACAAATTAATGAAAGGGGTCCAAGATTAATCGATTTTGCTGTACAACATAATTTTGTAATATGCAATACGTGCTTTAAAAATCATAAAAGACGATTGTACACGTGGAAAAGCCCAGGAGGAAAATATCGGAATCAAATTAACTACATAATGGTAAATGACAGATATAAGAACACAGTCAAAAACTGTCATACTTATCCAGGTGCCGATTGCGATTCAGACCACAACCTGCTTATGGCCAAATGTAAAATTGTGCTGAAGACGATAATGGGGCGCAGTAAATGCAACAAGAAGTGGAATGTCAAGATTTTGGATAATCCAGCAGTAGCGGAAGAATTTAGGGAAGAACTCGATAGGAAAATGGACACCAAATACACGAAAGATGGAAGTATTGAAGATAAATGGAAGGAATGGAAAGCAAAAGTCCTGTTGGTTGCAGAAAACAACCTAAGAACAGAAAACGTGCGCAGGAATAAACCCTGGATAACGGATGAAATATTGAACATGATGAATCAGCGTAGGAAATTAAAAGATAGACATAGCATTACGTATCGAAAAACAAGCAAACAGATAATGAGGAAATGCTTTGAGGCAAAAAATAACTGGTATATAGAAAAATGTAAAGAGATAGAAGATCTCGAAAAAAGAAACAACAGCAGGGAAATGCATGTAAAAATAAAGGCAATGATGAAACAACATAAAAACAAAGCAACGAATGGGATAGTGAATATAAAAAACAAGAAAGGGAAACAGTGCATTGACGAAGATGAAATACTTGATACATGGACGGAATATATCGCGGAGCTGTATAAAGATGATACCAGACCAGACACGGTGAAGATGAAAAAAGTAGAAGATACTCCGGACATCGAAATGTCGGAATTGAATAACGCGATACGAAAAGCTAGAAAAAATAAAGCAAGCGGAGAAGATGGAATAACCGCAGAAATGCTGAAATGCAGTGGGATCAAAGCAAAAAAGCAATTGCTAGATATCTTCAATCAGATTTATAAAGATGGTTTGTTACCGGAAGATTTTAAAATGAACAACATCATACCAATTCCTAAAAAAGGCTGCTCACAATCATGTTCAAAACATCGAACGACAGCTTTAATGAGCCATACACTGAAGATATTATTAAGCATAATAAATTCGAGAATAGAAAAGAAAATAGATGCACAGTTAAGTGAAACACAATATGCGTTTGTAGCAAAAAGAGGGACAAGGGATGCCATAGCGCTGCTGAAGTTAATCGTCCAACGTGCTATAAATGCGAACAAAGGAATCATAGCTTGCTTTTTAGACTACGAATAAATATCCTACAAAAAAAATACGAGCTTGATCAAAATGATATCAAGATAATTAAAAATCTTTACTGGGAACAGTCAGCGAATATTAAAATCAAAAATAAATACTCTGAAAGAAGGATCAAAATACAGAAGGGTGTAAGACAAGGATGCCCGTTGTCGCCACGTTTGTTCAACGCATATGTTGAAGAAATAATGAAGAATGACGTGTTACAGAAAACTGGCTGTAAAATAAACGGAAAAGTAGTCAACAGCATAAGCTATGCGGATGACAAGGTTTTAATTGCAGAAACAGAGGGACAGATGCAGAAGATGCTGGATGCAATCAACAATGAAGGAAATAAATTTGGTATGAAGATAAATACAGGAAAAACCAAAATAATGAAATTTACAAAGACTAGCAGTAGTGACCCCAAAATAAAAATAAAAACCGACAACAAATGGATAGAAAATGTAACCCAATTTAAATATTTGGGAACAATAATTACAAATGATGGAAGGGATATCAAAGAAATAAGAGCAAGAATTGCAATGGCAAAACAAGCTTTCATGAATCTGGAAACCGTTTTGAAAAACAGGAAGTTGTCAATGGAACTAAGGAAAAGAATTGTACAATATTACGTGTGGCCTGTGCTAAAATATGCGGCCGAAACTTGGATTATTAACGCAAAGTGCAGAATGATGTTGGATGCGTTCGAAATGTGGACTTATCGACGATTGTTAAGGATATCATGGAAGGACTTCATTTCCAACAAAAACGTGTTAAAGAAATGCAACATAGACAGGCTGATGATAGTACAAGATATCATGAAAAGAAAATTGAAATATATAGGTCATAAACTTCGAGAAGAGGGGCTGTTTATGTTGGTAGCACAAGGAAAAATACTTGGACAAAGATCAAGAGGATGGAAAAGATTCGAATATATAACATCAAACACTGGATTCAACAAAGTCAGGGAAGTAGTAGCTGCAGCAAGATTCAGGAAAATATGAAAATACCAACATCCTTGATGCGCAACCTCCTTTGAAGGAGACGCGACATGATGATGATCGTTTTATTAGTGAAGATTTTCTAGTCAGGATGTCCTCTGATATTCGAGTTTAAAGCTATCAATATTGATGTTGAGAAAATCAATCAGGTGATATTTGCCAACAGCATTGTGTTAATTAGCAACAACGTTGATACCTCGCAGGACATAATAACTGACCATCACGAGTGTTCCAAAAAAAAGCAAGATTAATAATAAACATCAATAAAACTAATATGTCGTGATAAATACGTCCCTGAAATTACAAATGTAAGTCAGTGAATGTATATATTTAAGGTCAAGTAATTACTATAGAGAATGATAGAGAATGAAGCAATGATTATGGAAGTAAAAAAAAACGAACACATCTCTCGTGGATAGTTTTTGGAAAGTTGAGCAAAATGTTCAAGAATAAAGCATACACCTAACAGACTAAAAAAGAAATTGTATGAACAGTGCGTTTTTCCGGTGCTTGCATATGGAGCGGAAACATGTGCCTGACGAAATATATAGTTAAAAAACTCGCGGTAACTCAAACTGCACACGAAAGAGTAATGTTGGGAATTAAGATGTCACACAATGCACGGATAAGACAGCAGACTAAACTGTGGGATGCAGTAGGAAGCTGAAGTTGAAGTAGGCATGTCATGTGACAAGAAGAAATGACAGGTGGGCAAAACGAATAATCGAAATGGTTGCTAAGGGAAATGGAAGGATACACAAGTCGTGGTCGGCCGAACAAAAGATACGCAGGATGATGTAAAAAGGTCAGTCGATATGTAAAGTGGTCTAAGGAGGCCGATGATCGCCATTATTGTGATCGTGTGATCGTGTGATCGTTATATATATATATATATATATATATATATATATATATATATATATAATTCATGTTCGAAGATTTAAATTGTTTTTTGGCAAGTCCAATTAATAATCATGTTGTAGTTTCCGTTCTTCACGATGTGGTCTTTACGTTACAATATCATCGATAGTTTATAATCATTCCTAAATAAACTATTTTTTTTTTATCGTGTGTATAGTTAATTTCGTTTGCCGTTTTATTTTTATTTTTTGAATTTTTTATTTCTTTACCACTTAACTTCGTTCGACGAAAAATGTTTGTAATAACGAGTTTATTTTTTAATTTCTTCATTTTTTGTTTTTGTAAATGATTAGTTAACGTAAAAAATAGTTCAATAGTGCTGATAATGATATTTAATACAAATTTACTATATTTAAAAAATTATTCCTACCGACCTTCGTTGAAATTAGCTGCTGGTTTGTTCGAAAAAATAAAATATTTCCGAAAAGAGATAAGTGGGGGAGTATTATTATTATTGTGGAAGCCCTACAACGCACCACGATATCATACACTGTTATCATGACCATAGAACAAGAATAACGTGAACGTAATTTTTATAATACATTAATGTTTTACCCAGACTTAAATTTAAGCTTGGGCTATGTGTAATGCAGAAAGTCGATTAGCTTTAAAGCGATGTATCGTACTGAATATTATTGTTTTATTAAGTAACGTGTCGAACTGAATATAAAGCTTTTTCGTTTTTTATTTATTTAAGTTTTTTGTGTGTGTGTGTGTGTGTGCGACTGACGTACATTCATCACGTCACTATCTATTGTAAACGGTTTCAACTAGGAAATAATTTTTTTTTTTTTACATAGTACCTAGTATAAAGAGTAAATACTAATTAACTACTTAATTTATTTAACCCAATAGGATAGGAAGAAAAAAGAAAATGAGTAAAATAATCTTTTCCCATTGGATTAGATCATCATTTTGGTCGGCACTGCTGCACCTCTGGGTATCTCCAATACGAGTAACATCAGTGGCAAAGTTCGAACGGTTTCTTCCGTTTGAGTCTGCGAAGCAGGTTCTCCGTTTCCAAGAGCTGGATAACCTCAGGATTTGGATGTCTGGATAACCTTTTTTCATGATTTACCGCTATTTTCTTGATTTCCTCATTGACAGGCGTTATACTAAGTTCTCTATGTAGATCCGTATTTCGGATGTACCAGGGTGCATTGACAATACATCGCAGCACTTTATTCTGAAATTTTTGTATAATATTTATATTTGTTGGTTTAGTGCAACCCCATAATTGTAAGCCATAGGTCCACACCGGTTTCAACATCTGATTGTACAACAACAGTTTATTATACTGAGTTTAGATATTATACCAATTAGCCAATACATTTTGCTGTATTTTAATTCAAGTTCTTTCCTTTTTTTTTTGACATGCTCTTTCCATCTTAGTTTGGCATCTAGTGTCATGCCTAGGTATTTCGCAGTATTACTGTGTTGTATTAATTTACCATCGATTACTACCGAAATATATGGCTCTTTTTTATTGGTGAAATTTATGTGTGTTGATTTTGTTTCATTTAATTTTATCTGCCACCGTTTAGACCATTCAAATATATTGTCAATGGATTTTTGCAGTGTTTTAGTTGCTTCATCAACATTGTTGCCTACGCACATAATCGATGTGTCATCAACGAAGGTTGTCGTTATAGCATCACCGGAGCATGGGATGTCACTCGTGTAAATTAGGTACAGAACTGGGCCAAGTACACTCCCTTGTGTACACCAGCTTTGATTTCTCTAATGCTCGAATAGCTGTCTTCACATTTAACTCTGAAAACTCGATCTGAAAGATAGGATTTTAGTATTTCTCTGTAGTTTAGTGGTAGTAATTTGTCCAGTTTGTTGAACAGCCCATCGTACCAGACTTTATCAAAGGCTTGCGCCACGTCTAAAAAAACAGCCGAGCAAACTTTTTTCTCTTCAAGTGCTTTTTCAAATATGTTGGTAATTCTATGGACTTGATCTACGGCAGAGTGTTTGTTGCGAAATCCAAACTGGTGTTTCAGTACGAATTTGGCCCTCTCGATAATTGGGCTTATCCTTTTTAGTAACAGCTTTTCAAATAGTTTTGCAAAGGTTGGTAATAATGATATTGGTCGATATGATTTTACGTCATTTATGTCTTTTCCTGTTTTAGTATCAATATTACCTCCGCACATTTCCAAATTCTAGGGATGTATTTCAGTCTGATCACGAAATTAAATAAGTGCGTCAGCTTTATTATCGCTTTTTTGGGTAGTTGTTTTAGTACCTCTATGTAAGCCCCAATAAGACACCTGGCTTTGACTTAATCAAAGCCAGGTGTCTTATTGGGGCTTACATTATTTTTAATCTATATTTGTATTTCTTTTGGTGTGATAGGCCTAATGACTTGATTTTCACACTTGGTGTCTTGACCAATTCCACATCGTTTATCTTCAAATGGTTTGAAAGTTTTTTCTAGAAATTCCCCAAACATATCAGCTTTTTCTTGATTGGTTTTGGCCCATTTACCATTCATTTTGATTGGCGGCATTTGTATGGTAGAATTTTTCAGTCTTTTGGATGTTTTCCATAATGAATAATCAATGGACTCATCAGCTGTCAGGTTTTCTAGAAACGAATTTAACATGGTCTGCTTCAATTTTCTAATTTCATTCCGTATTTTCCCGGTAATTTTGTTTAAATTAATTTTGTCTATTGGGTTTCTCATTTTCTGTCAATTTTTCCTCAACTTGCGTTTTTCAGCGATTAGATATCTGATTTCTTTTGGATAATTGTTGTCTTTTATTATTTGAGTAACCATTGGTGTAGATTCCCAAGCTGCTCACTGAATTTGTTGCACAAAAGTTTCAGCTTCATTCTCTAGTTCATCCGTATTCTTGATCCTTGCTGATAATTCTACATATATTTCCAGTTTTTCTTTAAATAAGCTCCAATTTGTTCGTTTGTTGGTAAGCGATGGACCCGCTTTCTTTTTGATGATATATTTACTTAGTGTCATGATCATTGTGGAATGATCTGACATTAGTGAAGTATCTTCATCTACTTGTATGTAATTGGATGAAATGTTTTTGGTTATGAAGAAATCAATCAGATCTGGCCTTTTATTTGGATCAGTTGGCCAGTATGTTGGTTTACCATTGGAGAATACTTGGCAGTTATTGTGCAGCACTGCTTGCATTAGTTCCTTCCCTTTTTTGGTTGTAGTATTTGAGCCATAAGCAATATTCTTAGCATTAAAGTCGCCTCTAAGTATAAATTTCCCCGAAAGTTTGGAGAATAGATTTGTCTAGTCATCGGATTTTAGTTTACTTCTGGGTGGCGAGTATATCGACGATATTGTTAGCCATCCTTTGTTGGTTTTTACATTGACCGCGGTTACTTGATAGTCATCTCTTTCTAGGTTAAAATCATGATATTGTGCTATACTTTCTTTTATTATGACTGCACTGCCACCTCGTGCGGTATTTCGTGGGTGTATTGCATGATAGCAGTGGTATCCTCTTAGTTTGATATAGCTTTCTTTTGTAAAGTGGGTTTCTGAGATTAAACATATATCAATTTTTTCTATATCTAGTGTTGCCCGTAATTCGTCTATCCGGTTTTTGAGTCCATTAGCATTCCAGTTTAGAATTCTAAGCTCATCCATCATGAGAATGGTCACCTTTGATTTTAGATTTTTCAAGGCGGTCTAATCTCAATATTATAGTTTGGTTTTCACGTTCTTGTTTTTCTAGTTTATTTAATATGATTTTTAGTTTCTGGTCAATACTGTTGACGTCAGCAGTTTCAAAAATTGATTTTTGTTTTGCTTTGGCTGCATAACTAATTTGAGACTGCTGTTGTTTGTTCTCTGTCTGTTGATCGCAGTTATCAATATTGTTCTCATTTCTATTTGTTTTTTGTTCTGTTTCCATACCATGCGGTATTTCAGGAGTTTGTTGACTGTTTACATTTTGAATATCATTTGTAGTATTAGGATTTCTATGAGACTTCTGGTTACTAGTACTGTTTTTAGTTTTGTTACGTTTTTTTTGCATTTCCTTTATTATCTCACAGCCTCTGTAGTTAGCTGGGTGAGCTTTTCCACAATTAAAGCATTTTGGGTGATCATCAATGCTCTTGTTGCACATATTTGTTAGATGTTGTCCTGCACATTTGACACATTGCGGTGTTCTATGACAAAATGATCTTGTATGTCCCCAAATCTGGCAATTTTTGCATTGCGGGATTAGGTTAGATTTCTTCAAGTGATTCTACGTTCACCCTTACACCTTGGATAGTTTGAATTTCAAATATCTTTTTGATATCTTCATTATTATCAAAAGCGATTCTAAACACTGGTAGAGGTTTCTTAGTTTTCCATTGTAGGATATTAATTACTTCTAATACTTGAAATTTTTTAGAGCCTAATTCTTCAGCAATCTTTTGTGGTTCGCATGTTTCAGGTAAATTTTTAACCATCACTTTGATTGGCCTTTTTTGCTTATTTTCATAGGAGGACCAGCTTATGTTATGCTCATTGAGACGTTTGGTGATATCTTTATAAGCTTGCTCATTAGTAGCATTTAGTTTGAATGTACCGTTATTCATTCTGTTTATTTCAAATTAACATGCTATAAAGCTGTTGGTAGTTCTTTTGCTCATAAATAATTACTGGCGGAGGGTTTGGAAAGTTCTTATTGGGTGCGGGATCATTTATTTCCACTTGTGGTTTTGAAGGATTATTTCTGACCAAAGGAGCATTCAGCGGTAACTTTTTTTTTTATTTTTAAGATCAGCAGGTATCGCTTTGTTTGGTTTTGTAGCAGTTGGTAATGGTGGAACGTCGGTAACAATTTTGCCATCTTGGACTAATGTGATTGATTTAGGTTCTTTTTCTTGAATGAGTATGTTCAGTTTATGAATTTCTTCTTGAAGTAACTTGTTATGTTGCTTTAGTAGGTGTAGTTGAGTAATAAGTTCAGTATTAGACATACTAAACCAATTTTCATCTTCAGTGTCATTTGCAGGACTTGTACGGCGTTTTATATCAGTAATCTCAGTGTCAGTGGACAACTGTCTTTTGATAGAAAACATATTATTTGATTTTGATATAGTAAGTGGTTTAACTTTATTTTGAGCGGAGTTGTCTGATGATCGATGTACACTACTCTCAGTCGGCGTTGGCGAACGTGACGCCGGAAGCGTACGTATCATGACGTTTGTTAGTACTTAGTGTTAACAGCCAAAGCGTTGTAGTAAATAAATATAGATATTAGTACCAACACCATTACGAATAAAATAATAACGGAATAACGTAATACATGGAATTATCTCACCGGTTGCTCCGCTATCAGAGAGATAATCTCGGTTGTGTAGGCACGCTAAGATTAGATAACGACGTGCTACCTTGTAATGTAAATGTAAATATCCCGAATAATACTCACAAATAATAATAATAATAATAATAACAAAATATTTATAAGAGTACTGTAGACCGATAATAACGAACGCACGAAACAAACGATAACACCGTAGGTAACGTGAGGAGAGTCAGGAGAGAATGATTGGGAAAATTTTAATATCCTTTACCTCGAGCCTTGAAAAATTCAGCCAAATCGGTAGAGTCGTTAAAAAATTATCGAGCTTGTTAGAGAACATGGTAAAGTTGTTTATAATAATATAAACGAACGAATAATAAATATATTGTATGTAGTCTCGATAGTGGCTTTCTCTGCAATTATTATTCAATCTTAAGGTGTACTTTGAACTGCCAATTTCTGAAGAGATAAGTTCCCCGCACCGGTATTGAGACTTAAATCCAGAAAATCCCTATAGACAACGGATGAATTATCAGCAGAATATATGAAACATTTTAATAAATGTAAAGCAACATTGGAAAAGAATGTAGAACGTACAACAAATTCCAATTTAGTGGCCGACCCGAGGAATGAAGTTAAAGGAATGGACTTACCTAGGAAACAGTGGAAGACACTCGATAGAATTAGGACTAGACATGGAAGATGCTGACATGCAATGCAGAAATGGAGTATAACGACATCTGCTGCGTGACAGTGCGGAAATTCAAGACAAACAATACAGCATATATTAGAAGATTGTAGTGTATTTTCATGTGTAGGTTTAATATTACAATAACAAACTTAACGACGAAGCCACAGAATGGATAAGAAATTTAAAGTTAGAGCTGTGATGAGAATTTTGTAGAATTATATATAACAGACGATTAAGAATATAAGATTTATTACGAACTAATTTTATCGTCATTATAATATTTAATCAGTACACGTTATATATTAAGCGCGAATTGTAATCAGTTAATTTTTCAATATACTTTTATTTATTTATTTATATAATAAATATATTTAAATTATTATTTGCAAGTCGGATTAATAGTAAAAAAACGGAACTGCGTATTCCGAGCAATAAATCTTAAACTTATAACTGTTAGAAAGAAAAGCTTATACAGAGAAAAATACAATAAAATCTCGCGCAGCAGAAAAGAAAAATTATTATATGAAATCGTAATTTTCGCGTTTGACGGAATAAGTGAAAATTAGCTGTAAATAATGGAAACAGGAAACGTGATAATGGTAATAATAACAGCGATAATTCGAGCAAACTGAAACCACTATCTGGTTTAGGTATATTATACAATGATAACATAATAAATCAATCAATAAATCAATATGTATATTTACATATAAACAGATACATTATATTACAAATAATATAATTCCCCAGTAAATTAAGTGAGCTATCTGCGTGAGCAACGAAGAGCTACAATTGAAATATCGACATAATTATAACGTTGGCTAATACAGATGTATATATGCGATAACTGCGTCGGATCTTTGTGGGGATGTACTTACATTATAAGAACGGAACTTGCAATGTATTTATGACTAATATATACGTATCGTGTATCCGCAAATCATGTCCGAAACATCAACCATCTAGACATTGTAAGTAAATTTACATACACACACACTCACTCAAACACAACCAGGCACGCACCTTCCAAATATTTATCTTCGCAAACAGCATGTACATCATATTCTACAGTTGATCGAATTTCAGGTCCATTAATTTTAGGATATTTACTTTCGTGAACTGCAAAAGCAATGTAAGATTTTACGTCTACGTTTGTAGTTCACTAAGCTCAATTTAACTCGTCATAACAGATGGCACCAGTGTAACAAGCTAATATGTTAGAGTGGTATTTAAAAAATCGTGGTTTCGCCCACCATAGATCAAGTTATTCCTTCCCTGTAACTGATTACAAACTTAGGTTTATTTTTACGCACAAAATCGAGCAATCGCAGCTCATAAAGTTCTTTTACACTCAAAGTTTATTTTTTTCTCTGATGCAAATAATTTTAAGTAATCTCTTGTGAAGTACACAGCAGTCTAATATGGTAACCAGAAGCACCGACCGAGTGCATCATAGCGTGAGTACTAGTTGTATAAGACTAAGTAATAATAATAATCATCATAGTAAAATAATAAATCGCAATCTGCTGATAAGTACAATTCCTTTTTAATGTTTTCAAAAAGTAGAACCACGGAAACTTAGGAACAAACGGTTGTAATTGATAGTACTGAGTGAGGGGTGACTGCTGCATATTGTCTAAATATGTCTGTTCCCAAAGTTTCGTGTGTCTCAACTGTTTGAAACGTACGGTATCATGGGTACAGAGTAAAAAAAAAATACCACACCATCAGAAGATTTTAGCTAACGATTTTATCGTTTGGGATTCCTCGATGTCCCCATAAGAAAGACACAAATATACCTACGCATTCCAGATTATTAAGTTTTAACATGAAAGTTATCTGATACCATTTGTTTTCCATAGCCTTCAAAATGTTTTGTGAGCCCGTGATAATAAGGTAACTCTACCCGGAAGATTAATATCAATTAAGAATGATATGGTTTCTATTACCGCTACACACTCCGCAGTAAATGCGAAACAAAGATCAGATAATTTGTAGGCTTTACTAATATTACGAGTTGGGATTAACATTGTTACTCTCGTTCCCTGAGCCGATTTTGATACATCCGTACAAATAAGATTGCGCGTACGAAAATTCTCCAAGATAATATTATTGAATGCAGCACGGATCAGCGGAGGGGATAAAGAACGTAGTTCTCGGGAAAAAAGTATGTTTTTTAATTGAAAAATTGTATAAATACGGTAAAATAAACGGAAGAGGGATATGAATTCGCGCAATCTGTGTCGCAAATTCTTCTAATCTAAGTATAACTGAAAACAGCAGCAGGGACATCTTGTTATTTGAAAACCGTCAGTTGGAATAAATTTGATGGAACGAAGTATGGACCGGGAAGCGATATATGTTCATTCTACTAGTAAAAAGTTTTAGAGCTAAATAACTCCGTCTAAATTGTAAGGTAGGAATCTTAAATTATCATTAAGGTCGGGTATCTGTGTGTTTCTAACCGCACCAAAACAGAGCCAACACGCTTAATTTATTGACGCTATAATGCTCGTATGTAAAAACTACCGCCGTACATTTCTGAGCACTGAATATTAAATCTAACTTAAAAAGTACTCGTTCAGTTAATGCTATTATTAATGTTATATACAACATCAGAAAACCGGGAGGTAAATGTTTGGTTGTTTCCATAGGTGAACTATGCGGTGCCTCTGGAAACAGTGAGATAACTATGTGTAAAACTATACAAACTTCGCTGGCTAATCCTACCGACTACAGAAGAAAATGACCTCTTCAAGACCAAAATCTCAAATTTAACAAAAATCAAATAATAATAATATATTAAACTATTAAATGAGGAGTACAAAGTAGTTGAATTTATATAGGCAATTTGTAATATAAAAAGCGAATATTTCTAATTCTCGAGATTTCAGTATAGACGGTTAAGGATAATTAATAAACATTTGTTTTAAGGTATTTAATTAATCCGTAAATGAATTCGCAATGTGTATGCAATATTGATTGAATCAATTGCAAACAAATACGCGTACTATATAATGGGTGTTGTATATGTTTCTTCAAAGTAAAAAAAAAAAAAAAAAAAACGAGAGTCCTTTGCTCAATTTGGGCTTTTAATTATTATCATTAATTTTAATTATTTTATGCGTGTATTTTTTTGTGATTTAAATGAAATAAAGGCTTTATTATTATTATTATTATTATTATTATATATATGAGGAAAAATTTATTTCGCAATTTATGCTTCGACATTTCTCATTTGTTTTCATATATTTTTAATTTATATAATTTTACGATTTTTATAACTATCGAAATGACTAGTTACGAATTGCTGTTATAAATAATTTTAGGCGGTGCTACCAAATTGCGACGTGTACAATTTAACGACCAATTGGAATTCCGGCGTAAATTTGTCGGCTTTGTTAGATTATTGTCAACCGGGATTATTCTCTCACTGGAGGCAATTAGATCCTGCAGAAAGGTAAAAGAAAAAAGAAACGACAAAATAATATATTAAAAAATATATAGCGATCGCAAACATTAGATATTAGTAAAATGTGTACTACATATAATATATGTATATATTTTATATATATATAGGGTTGGCGGCCATTTTGTTTGAGTGGCGTGTGTCTAATCTGTTGTTTGAACAAATCCTAAATTACCATGTTAATTTTGATGGCCTTACATGTCACACAGCGTACGTCACGATGAATATTCCGTATGAATTGTTTAAGGTTAGAGTATTATTTCTCGCCGGAGTGACGTAAATTCGCCATAAAAATCGTGCGATTTGACCTAGCTCGATTTTCTTTCTTATGAGATTGTCGAGTATACCTGGTCTATACCAGAAGCAGCAACTTTAAAGTCAACATTATCAATGTTATCGTTCAAATTCGGTCAGATATATGCGACAGAATCATTGAAAATTGAAGATGTTTGTCACTGGAATGCCGCGGTGGACATTTAAATGATTATTGATTATATATATATATAATATATATATATATAATATATATATATATAATATATATATATATAATATATATATATATAATATATATATATATAATATATATATATAATATATATATATATAATATATATATATATATATAATATATATGCCGACGGGCATAGCGCGTTGAGTACGAGGGCTTTTCGTCTAATTGCCGAAGTTAAGCAACGGTACTTGGATGGGTGGCCGCCGGTTCAGTGTTGTTGGTATCTCCCAATTTGCCTGGCCCGCACGGGAGATTAGGCTATTTTCTCCCCAATATATTAATTGGGGAGACCTACGTCCAGCAGTGGACCGATATAGACTTATGTTGAACTAGCGTTGTATCTGAAAAAAAATGTATATATATATCATCATGGTCGTATTGTTCATTGCCGAACATAGTGATTAGCCATTGTATGTTTATTTTTACGTCCAAAATGGACTTACATTCAAGGCACTAATTATTTGCAACACAGATGCGCCGGCATATTATCTTATACAGAGTGGGGTGTCATTGCTTTCTTCGTGATTATTAAGAATTACATAATGGCGAAAAACTTTCTATGTCGCGAATTGTTCTCGAACCCTCAATTGTTGAGTTGACAGTCGAGCACCCTAGCAATTATGCCACCGAAACATATATTTTTTTGCGATACATGCTTAAAAATTTATATATATATATATATATATATAAGATATAAAGTAAAATACAATTTATATATATATTGAATAAAAAGAAACATGGCGAATTTAACGCATTCAGACGATCTCTTCTTGTTGGTACATAAATTTTCAATACATATTTTTATAAGGGACATTTGGTTGACGTTAAAAGTTTCGATTCTGGAAATACTTATGTAAGACGTTAAAAAGTTATCTAGTCATCAATGTTACTTTATATTTTCCCCTCGTTCGGTCATATTTTTTTTCGATTTTAGAAACTAAAATGTATAATTTTGTATAAAAAATTGATAATGTATGACTGAAAGAGTAAATGAATCGGAGCTTAAAAAAGCGGAGGAAATTAGCCGGTTGATTGGAAGAAAAACCGTATTGAAATAACGTAACGAAATACAGGCAAAAAAGTAAATAGAAAAGTTTGTTGCTTTCAAGTAGCCCCTAGAGATGACCAAATTCGAAGAGACGAATAATAATAAACTTAATTAAAAACTGATTAAATAACTTACAAATGCAGTTTCGTCGGTAGGAATTATTTAATATTAAATTTCACATAAATTTTAGACGAATATAAGAGGTTGTTTTTTTAAATAAATAATTCTGTGAAGTTGCGGTCTGTCTTAAATGAAATTATACTACTACCTACTTATATGTATATCATCATCATGTCGTCGCATGGATTGAACCTAAGAGGCACCTTCCTCCAGGAGCCGAACTGAAATACGGAACACGGCGTTCACGAAACAGATTAAGAACAATGGTTGGTCGAACAGGAGACAACATGAAGAAATGGAGAATTTCTGACAGCTCTTCCTGTATATGTGACGAGGGGCAATCTATACAACATATTTTTATCTGCAGTGGCTGCCAACATAAGTGGGGGCTTCAATGACCTACTACAACTGGATGATGGGAACATGCAAAGTACTGAGCAAACACCGTATAACGCATAAAGATCCTTTTCGTGACACGAAGAAGGAGAAGATCATGTCATCGCGTCTGTTACCGAACGTCAGATAACATTTTACCAATTATCTAATACGTTTCGAAACAGTTCAACCGTACTTAAGTTATGCCACTGCGTCAAATTCTGCATCCGTGTTGTCCTTTATCTTCCTGGCGATCTCTTTCCAGCTATTTTGCCTTGTATAAGAAGGCGAACTGTATATATTGTTTCAGGGCGACGCATTATGCGTCTGAAATATTTTGATTTCCTGCGCTTAACTTATTTTACTATTTCTTCGCATTTATTTGATAATACTTCTCAGTTTCGTATTTTATCATGCGTCCATTTTATTATTTATTTTAAGTGTTCTACGATATAATCACATTTCGAAGGTCTCTAGAACTTCTTCGTTAATGTCGATCTTAATTCTATATTTATAATCTTAATGCATAATATTACTTTTAACTTTCAAAATGCATTTCGCGCTTATCCGTATTTTTAGTTCCTCGCTTATATCCGGATGTCCATTTATATCACTATCTAGACACCCAATTTTTTCAATTATTTCACCATAAGTCGTTAATGGTGTTCTTCTTAAATTTCTATTTCTGTTATCGTATATTTTGTTCTATATGTGTTTAGTTGCGATACATACTGTTTACATAGTGGGGTGAAGACATCTATGAACTGTTTAATTCTTTTAAGATATTTGATATTTTAAAATGGTACCATACACATCTCTGATACTATTTATCCGGTTACTTTAATACTACTGTGACATTTCTTTTGTTATATATATATATATATATATATATATACAAGAATCAGGAAAATTAAAAGAGGAAGACCGCAAAGGAAGTTTATGAATAACATTAAAGGAAGGAGGCCATGTGCGGAAATTAAAGCACTAGCCACAGCACGTGAACATCTCACTCGTCATGCTATCCACCAACCTCCGGATTGAGGAGAATAATAATAATAAGAAGATAAAGATATATATATATATATATATATATATATATATATATATATATATATAGGGCCAGATTTACATAAGGGCATTTGGGACATTGTCCAGAGCCACAACACAACTATGGCACCCTCACAAAAATAATTAAATTATTGAAAAATGTTTTTAACCCAGAGAGCAAGCGATGTATTCTTTTATTCTAGATAAAGGAGTTCGAGAATCTTTTCCGAACGTTGAAATGGTCTTACGGATATATTTAACGTTAATGAGTAGCAACGTAACCGGTGAAAAATCTTTCTCGAAATTATTTATTGTGAAAAATGTATTAAGAACATCAATGGCTCGAGATCGTTTTAGTTATTTGACGATCACGAGGACGGAACGAGGTATATTACGAGAAATAGACATTAATGAGATTACAACAAATTTATCAGAAAAAAAACACGAAAATATTTTCTTTAATTTTCTGTATAAGTATTTGTTGCTATAAATGTATTACCTATTCGATGTATTTTAATTTTATCAAAATAAATGAAAATAAATTTCTATATCTTTCAAGATTGCTAATAATTTCATTTAAATTAATACATTTTTTAAAAGTATTTTTATACGTATATATTTGTTGACGTAATAATTTTTAAATTATTAATTTTCCCCTCTTCCTTATAAGGGGCCCCCCACGCTATTTGTGTCCATGGGTCTCAAATCATTTAATACAGCACTGTACATATATATCGTATAGGTTTAAATTTATTTGTATACTATTTAAACTACATACAATAAAACCACGACATTGATTATTATTCAGTCACATAAAAGTTCATATTTTCTTTCAGTTAGCTATCGACTTCTAATATAAAATTATAAATTTTAATGTATAATGTAGTTTAACAAAAAAATACGCAAGGTAGGCGAAAACATGTAATTTAACGTAAAATGTCGTTGTTATATATATATATATATATATATGTATATATATGTATATGTATAATTGTAAATAATTTTTAAGGCGACGTAAATGTATTTTTAGAATTTAAAACATTCTTAAATGTTTCTTAATTAGAAAATTGAAAATGTAGTTGGCAATATGGTAAATAAAAATAGTTACTGTGAGAGTGTAATTGGGAATGTGTGAGTACTATTTATCATTTTTGTTTTTAATAATAAAAATTAAATAATTTTTTTTTTAAATTTAAGATACAATGTTTCGTTACAGGAAAATTCTCATTTACACTTTTTTATGTCGAATAAATTAATATTAATTATCGACATCCGATACCAATAGCCCGTATTACGTTACCTCTCGCATAATCGATATAAACATTAAAATTATGTTTCATAGAAATTTCCTATTATATATGTACGCGTGTAAATTACAATTTGATATAAAATTCCTTCTGGATAAAGTTAATAAAAGATTTTACATGCTCCTTAAAATTCAGCCTAATGTAGGCGGGATTAAATATAAAGGAAGAGTTATTATTTACAAAGGAGTAATAGAATCGATGTTTAATTCAAACATATATATGTACACGTAAACTAAATTCAAATATGTTTCATAAAATCCTGGCTAAGCAAAGGAAACCTTAGTGTCGGTTCGTTATATAGAACTATGTCCACTACGGCAGCTCCAGTTATTACTGGGATCCTGCCTACTGACCTTAGTCTTTTTTAAATCAGCCTTAATTTCTGAGTTTAAAATGTTTAAAATATATAACGATAAAAACTTAACTTAGTTAAAACTAACGTATTAGAGAATCTTTTATATATGAATTTATTATTAAATTATAATAAAGGAAATTAACGTAATTATATTTGATTTATGGCAGAACAGATGGAGCAATAGTTTTTGCTTGGTAGAACAATTTTTAAGTTCCTTAATAGCATAGAAAATATATTTAACGTCATAGACCAGTTAGAGATAAATTTCTATTCCAGTCAAGTGCTGTACACGGCAATTTCAAACGTTTTAATACAAGATCATCGGATATTTGTTTATTTTGCGATTATCGATTCGGTTGAACATTTTTTATATGAATGCGCTTTTACCGAAGATGTGTTCGTAGAATTAGCAGGATTTGTGGCTCGCTATTTGTAATAAATAACATGGTAGGTTTAAATATTCTTATAATATTAAGTCGTTTAATCGTTCAATATCACTTTGCATAGACGTATAAGTTAAATATAAGTTAAATAATGCCGTGACTAAACTAATGTATCGCAGCTGAATAACACATATACAAATTCGTGTGTTTTTTAACGTAAATATAAATTGTCGTTTATTATTACACCTCCATTTCTCGTACGCGTAATTACACATCTTTTGTCGCTTTAAACCATTATTCGATATTTTTTGTGGCGCAGCGTCGAAAATTGTCGGGCGGCTATGGAATTAGCCAAATCAGAATTTAACGTACCCATGGTACTCGAACCGGAGTATTTAGCTTCGCCGTTTTTAGACGAATTATCCGGCATGACGTATTTATCTTATTTCATGAAGGAAAACAGCGCCGGCTTTAAAGCGACTTTACGATGGGTAAATTCTCAACTGAAAGATAAACCCGTTAAGAATTTCACGGTAAGTTAGGACTGAATATGCTAGGCGTATGAATTAATGTAACTTTTTCACGTTCGTATATATACCTAATAATTATAATGATAATAATGATGACAATAATGCAGTAATAATAATAATAATAATAATAATAAAATGAGTTCATACACGTACGTTCTTAATGTCGACACTAATGTATGTATACTTGCAAATCATCGAGTTTTATTACTTCATTTAAATATCGACAATTGTCGATAGTTATTTTTACGATTACGCTTAGGTTAAAGACGTCGTTTTCGACATCGAACAGACGCTTATATCATCTTCGTTTATAATTCGATCATTAAAT
This sequence comes from Coronaproctus castanopsis, assembly GCA_032883995.1. NCBI lineage: Eukaryota > Metazoa > Arthropoda > Insecta > Hemiptera > Monophlebidae > Coronaproctus > Coronaproctus castanopsis. Next base: position 208,112,187 of record CM065053.1, on the reverse strand, counting down.
TGCGTTGTGCGTTTAAATACCGAATTATATTTAAATATTTTAAAATGCCGTTGAACATCTTTAAAAAAAAGCTCTTTATAGTATTATATATATATATATATATATATATATATATATATATATATATATATATATATTATGGTTGCAAATATTCAGATATTCTCGATATACATAGATATATTTGCTTTATACATATCAAAATGACGATATAAACATGCACGCATATTTATATGTACTTATATTCATATTGCGAAAGGGTTGTAAATTTTTTATCGTGGAATGAGTTCTGGTGTCCGTAAGTAACTTATGAGTAAGTACAATGATAGCAATGTCATGTTCTCCAGAAAAAAGGTTTCCTTCGTATAACGACTTGCTTCGATATATTATATGTGTGTGTTTGTGTGTTTGTGTGTTTATCAGGGGCGGCTCCTCCAGGGGGGCTCAAGGGCGCGAGCCTCCCTGTGTGAGTTTTTAAGAAATGCATATTATTTAATGACTTAAAAAAAAATCAGTATACGGAATAAAACTTTTAATTTTAAAATAATTTTTTGTAAGAATCCATTTTAAAAAAGAATGCAAAATATACGTTTTTTGTGCGGATTCCTTAAATGAACAGCTAAAACACCGGCTAACAATCGTCGGATTTTTTTAACTGTACTGGACCTGGAACTACGCAATCGACCCGCGTCAACGTTGTCGATAACTGATTTTACGGTCACGCGATAATAACAACCAATAATACAGTACATGGGCTATTCAGAATTTGGCCCTCACACGGTATATTGAATACATGCGAAAAACGAAGAGAACCGAAGTTTCCCGAGCGTAATTTAAAGGGGTCTGGGGGCTCTAGATAAGTGAGCCCTCGACTATTTCACACGCAATTATAACCAGTTTTAACAATATATTAGCGTTGCGCGTTGTTGTTTACTTATCGAAAAACACGTGTTTTCATTTGCCGTTTTTTTTTTTTTTATCCTTCTTTCTCTTCTTTACATAATCCATTTTACAATATCGATTTTGTTACTTAACTGAACGCAAGCACTGCTTTCGCCGACACTTATTTTATAGTAATTTTTCAACGTGTAATATTTTTTATTTATCTAATTAAACGTTTAAATTTAATTATTGTTAAACGTTGATTTTTAAAACAATGATGGATAATAAAATTAGTAATATTTTAAAAGGAAATTTTAAAATGCTTCCATTATCAGAAAAGGTTACAATTAAGAAACTAGGGAGACCCACACCCATATTAAATTTGAATCAACAAGATAAAGTAGGTACACGTACTTTTATAAGACATTTTATATTACCGTTAATATAACTATATTACTCTTTTATATATATATATATATATATATATATATATATATATATATATATATATATATATATATATGTATATATGTATATATGTGTGTGTGCTTATGTGTGTTCTTATTAAAATCTATTTCCAATAAATAAATAAAACGCACAACCCTAAGGTTGGTGTATCCAATGTAAATAATTAATATTAATTAATTTCCCTATTAAGTACACAAATGTGAATTTTTTTACAGATAAATTTGGAATTCCACTAATTTTTTTTTAATATTTACAAATAATTAAATTTAGTATAGTTATCTTGTGATATGCATTATATTAATGTGAACTGTTCTCATAATATTAAATTAGTCATTATACTTAGATCATATGTATATGTATATATATATATATATATATATATATATATATATATATATATATATAGTTGGAAGTATGGGATTTAGGTGAATTTGCAGCTCAGGATATAAACGGTATGATGTATGCAAGAGAAAGAATAGGAACAGGCAAAAATTTTTTACGCGTGTATATATATAAATATAAGAATAAGCGTACCTATGTGTATCTCGAGTTGATCATTTTAGGGGTTAACTCCCCGTATGTAACGCGCCAATAGAAGTTTCACTTCAATAAATAAATTATTAGTGCGAAAGCTTAGAAATTCGTTAGTAAATATAAAAAATACACATATTAATATATATATATATATATATATATATATATATATATATATATATATATTTATTTATTCTTAATTGACCTTTTCATTAAAATTATACTGCTTGTATATCGTTAATAAAGGATAGGTTAAAGACTAAACCAATCAAATTCACTAAAAAAACGAGACATAATGGATATACAGAAAAATAGATTGGAAATCTCGACCGAAGGTCGGTTTGCTAATCATCTTATTTCGACGTTAGATGATTATATGAAAAAATAAACAGACTAATTTAAATTATTTTATCACTCGAGTGATTACCGGTCGTATAGACGGTAACGAATGTTTGCATTAAGTTAGTACCGAATTATGCAAAGTCTGTGGAAGAGATGAAAATACTATTCCTTTTGAGTGTAAATCGTATAGCGGAAATTATACCGAACATACTTTTTGCTCAGGTAATGAATAGATGACACGTATTAGACGATACTATTAACATAAAGAGAAAAATCAAACAGAAGCTGCTCCTGTAATAATAGTGGATAGCTTACAATCTACGCTAGTAGTAAGAACAATTCCTAAGAATCTTAAAGCTGAAGACTACATCTAAATTGAATAAAGCTGAGCTGAAGAACTGTTATTACAAGGTTTAAAAAAAAGTAAAATAATTAACAAAAATAAAATAAAATGAAAATAAAAAATCCTACCACAAGAGCGTATGTAATAATCTAAAAAAAAAAAAGTCATAACGAGCGCGTGAGATAATTATAATAATTTAGCGATACATTAATATTGATTGATTATACTATACATGAATAATGAGAAGCTGTTTATAATATTACCACATTTGGCAATTAAGGTGAAAACCATGGCCTAGCGGTTAAACTTTACACATAATGACAAGCTGTTTATAATGTTAGCCTAGTGGTTGAAATTTATAGCTGATCTGATTACCGCTTGTATACTTGTATTATGTATACATACTAGAAGTTACCCACGGCTTAGCCTGTGTAAATTATTTTTGTTTAATACAATATCGCTGTCTCTTTCTTTATCCGTCTATTATTACGTCCCTAACGCGGCAAAAAGTGGTTTGTATTGCGGTTGTTGGTAGTGAAGGTACATTCTAACCGGAAAACATGTTAAATTTTAAATGATTTGATAGAGATATCTCCTACTTTTTAAAACTTTCAATTATTCTAATTTCTGTCCTATTTGTGATATTCATGTGTAACAAAGCTTAGAACGAATCCAATAATCTGTGCGAATTTCATCATTATTGCTTTAATAGTTTCTGTGTTAAATCGGAACAGGCAGACAAAAATTTTAAGAAATAAATTTTCTGTTTATGTGTGATGAAAATAGCTCAATGCGGTGATTATAATGAAAATATTATCAAATCACAGACACTACAATTTTATATATTAGTCTAGATGATATATACAGTGGCGTACCCAATGGGGGGCTATGGGGGCTAAAGCCCCTCCAAAATCCTGAGATGTTTAAAAATTTTTTGATTATATGACATTACAGCTAGTGATGAGACGAATATATATTAGTAATGGTTACAGATGTGATACAAAGGAATAACGCTCATATTATGTTATGAACAATCCGCTCTAATAGTATAGTTAGTGGCATATTAGTTTGCTTCCTAACGCATACTGGTTTAATTAAGGAACAGTCAGCGGAAAAGGAATAGCGTACAGTTACAAGAAATGACAGTTGTAGTACAGACGTGTGCGTGTATTTCTTATAGATAGATCGGAATGCAAATTTTAATAGTTGAGCTCGTGACCTCGAACATTAACGAAAATAACCGAATAGGTGGATTACGAGATTGAAGTTAGTGCGGTGCAATTCTTGCCGTCTAAAAGCCTATTAGAGTGTAATAGGAAATATCAAATATTGACGGGTTAACTTTTAGCAGTTTTTATGTTCGTTTTAACTATTTTCTTTGCGGCTCGTTTGGAAATTACTGTTTTTATCCACGCGACGTGTATTTTGAAAAAATGAATCGAAAAAGAAAAGCTGATCAAGGTACATTATTGAACTTTTTTTTCCAAAAAAGATAAAACTCCAATGGAAGATCAGTCCAACCTGTCCACAACTAAAAATGTGAGTACAGTAGATCCGTTTAATGAGTCAATTCAGCCTACTCAGTCTGTTTTGGCAAATATAAATGATTCGAAGTTATCTGTAAATGTAACTGAAATTCCGATCACTTCTAAAGAATTTAACGAATTCGACATTTCGTTTTATGTAAATAAAATATTGTCTGAAGGATGAAAAAATGAAAGTGTTGAAAAAAATATGGAAGCCATCCTCGAATTTTGATTTTCCAAAAGTTACACAAGGAAAACAAATTAGACGCTTTCAATATGCATGGTTAAATTCGTTTTCTTGGCGCGTTTATTCAAAAGCTGAAGACGCCGCATATTGTAGAAATTGTGTTCTATTTGTTCCAAATGAAATTACTCGAGGTCATCAAAAATTAGGATCTCTTGTTTTAAATGGATTCAATAATTGGAAAAAAGCGTTAGACACTTTTAAAGAGCATGCTTGTTTGGAATATCATAAATTTTCCACGATAAAAGTTGATAGTTTTCTAAATGTCAGATCCGGAAAAATGCCATCGATCGATGTTTCTTTAGATGAATCAGTTAAAACTGAAGCTGCTGAGAATAGGGCAAAACTTATTCCAATCATCAAAACTGTAATTTTTTGCGGACGTCAAGGTATTGTCTTACGAGGACATCGAGACAGTGGCGCATTTAACCTGAAAAATCCGCCAATTGAAAATGAGGGAAATTTTCGAGCATTGTTACGACCACGAGTTGATGCTGGAGATGATGTTTTGGAAAATCATTTCGCAACTGCTGCAAAAAATGTGACGATATTAGCCCGAAGACACAAAATGAGATAATATCCGCTTGTGACACCATTATAAAATCAAAACTCGCTTTAGAAATTCAAAATGCTAAATTTTTTTCTGTTTTAGCAAATGAAACCATTGATATATCTACAGTTGAACAATTTTCTCTATGTTTTCGATATGTAAAAGAAGCTAGTGGAAAATTTAGCATCTGTGAAAATTTTTTCACATTTCAGCCACTAAGTGGAACTGATGCGGAAACTATTACAAATGCAATTTGACCACTTTGCAAGAGTATGGTATTAATCCAGAATATATGAGAGGCCAAGAATACGATGGTGCAGCCAACATGATTGGTAGGTTGAGTGGTGTACAAGCTCGTATTGCAGAAAAATATCCGAAAGCCTTATATGTTCATTGCATGGCGCATAGTTTGAGTTTGGCAATTTGTGATTCGTGTGACATCGACTACATACGTAATTGTATAGGGCGTTGTAAAAAAAATTATAGATTTTTTTAATACTGCAAAAAGAGTGGAAGTTTTGAATCGAAATATTGGTCATCTTAATACAAAAATTCAAAAATTGAAGCCTTTTTGTCCAACTAGATGGGTTCAGAGACATGACGCTATTCTGGTTTTTGTGTATGTGATTGAAGCTGTGTATGCATCGCTAGATGAGATTTCCACTTGGCATGATACAGATACTTCATCTTCGGCGGTAATTTTCGGACGGTCGATGGAGCAGTCTGGATTTTTGATTGCGTTACTTTCTACTGAAAAACTTCTTGGTTTCACCAGAACATTGAGTCAGTTTCTTCAAGCTAAGGAATCCGATCTAACTCGAGCCATCAATTTAGCAAAAGATATTATCAACCTCATTCGTCGCGAACGTGAAACTGCTGAACAAACTTTTCGATCAATTTTCAGGGAAGCGGGGGAAATTGCCGCAAAATTTGGAACAAATATACAAATGCCTAGAATTACTGAAAGACAGACCAACAGGGCGAATATTCCTTCAACAAGCACGGAAGAATATTTTCGACGAAGTATCTTTATTCCATGGATCGATTCTTTCATCAGTCAACTTGTTAATCGATTCGAAAAACATGAAAACGTACTCACAAAATTTCAATGTTTAACTCATCCAACGAGATCAGAAGAAAACCGGTTTTGTTGAACTTTGTGCTTTTTATCAAGATGATTTAGAAGCTTTTAAAGAATCCATTTTAAAAGCAGAATATCAAATTTGGTGCGAAAAATTTAACTCAGAAAATGAAAATTCTCAGCCTTTTCCTGTTGATGCGATATCAGCGTTAAATTTATGTGATGAGGCAATGTACCCAAATATTAGTAGGTTGCTAAAAATTTTTTGAACGATTCCAGTTACAACATGTACTCCTGAACGATCGTTTTCATCTTTAAGACGAATTAAAAGCTATTTAAGAAGCACTATGGGTGCAGAAAGATTGAATGGTTTAGCTTCATTGCACATTCTCCGTCATATCGAAGTCAAACCAGAAGAAGTGATCGATGTTTTAATAAAAAATAGGCCAAAGAGATTAGATTTTAGAATTTAGAGTATAGTTAGTAGATCGTTCCTTGTAAGTTGTTTACATATATTTTTTTAAATGAAATTTTGTTGAATTTTGAGCTAAAAATTATAAGTGAGGTGTTTAACTAATTTTGTCTTATTAAATTTACTCCGTTCAGTTGATTTACACCCCCCCCCTCCAAATAGGTAATTTCTAGGTACGCTTACGTTGACTTATTATTTTGTCTCATTAAATTTACCCCTTTAGTTGCTTCAGGTGTAGCCCCCCAATTGGTAATTTCTGGGTACGCCTTTGTTATATAATATAAGATTTTTGAATTTTTCACCTAATCGATTCTATTATTTCGACGATTGATTCTTGTACGTTATTATTTTACGGAAAAAGGAAATTAAAATCGTTTTGAAAAATATTCCGACGACAAAATGTATTTCCTCTTAACGGAATGGCGCGTGAAATTATTCATCGCCCTTATTAACAGCTTATTCGCGCTGATGCATTCCCATTTCCGCGACGGAAATTGCCGTCCTGTTTCCTTCATTAATTTCCCGCGTAAATATTTATATATTTAAATTTTCCCGACAATCTATAACGGATAGTTTAATGATTTAATTTTTTTTTTTACTTTTGCTCATTTCACTTTGAAACTTGTACACTATAATTACCGCGTTTAAATCGTATATTAGCGTTCTTTCTTCATTCCTTTCTGTCTGTACTCTCGATCTTATGATTTCACATTTTCGATAACTTCAGTCGAGTCATCGAAATATACTAAATATTATACGCGTCCCGTTTATATGTATCGTTATTATTATTATTTTAATTATCGTGTTAGAATTTTTTTATATTTGGACAAAAAAAATTCTCTTTAGGTACTTCGTTATTACAACGGTATCATAATATACCTCTATTGATCCGACCTTCTGCATTTCTCGTTAGTTTATTTTTAATTACGCCGTTTGTTATTATCTTGCTTAAAATTACGTAAAAACGGTTATAAATAATATAAAATAATTTGTATTAAAAGACACGAAGCTAATACATTTTCAAGTGTACATAAATAGAAACAAACAAAATAATATTAATAATAATTTAAAATAAAATGTAAAAAAATACTAGACCATTGGGTTATAATCGAATCTCTTATTTCACATTACTTTTCTTTGTCATATTGTACATCTCAATTAAGTATTTTCTTACATTTTGTTTTTATTCATTTTTTATTATTATTTTTATTTATCTACGTTTGAAAATAAACTCTGTCTTTTAATACAAATTTAATGATTTTTTTATTGTTTATTTTTTTTTAATCGCTGCAATCGGTTCAAATTATAAAATTTATGAGAAAATGGATACTAGTAAAATAAACTACATTTAATTTACTTACAGATATTTTTACGTACAATTATACCGATCGATAGACTCGCGTACAATATAACTGAACCGTTATAAACTGGTAAATTGTTTTGGTAAAAAAGTAAGCGCGAATGAACGAGAAATTCCGTGCCTTTTTTATATTTATTTGTATATTTGGACCGTGGAAAAAACGTGTTTTAAATATTTTTTTGTAGATTTTAAAAGAATTTTGACAGCGTTAAGCGCGATCAGTATATCCGCGTGACATTAGAATTGTCAAAAAAAAAAAAAACACCTGGGAAAATAATTTAAAATTCTTACTGGAACCAAATAGCTGTAGTAAAACGGAACAAAAGAAGCAAATATCGAGAATCAAACCCGGCGTTATTCAATCTATGCTCTAAAAAGGTATTCTATATAGAAGGCGTTATATAAAAATGAACGACGGTATAAACAGCATACGTTTTGCCGATGATACGATTCTGATAGTAAGCAACAGAAGCACGAGTTACACAATAGACGTCGTCGAACAAGGTCAATTCGGAAGGAAAAAAAATATAGTACAGCGATAAACTGTAAACAAAACAAAAAAAATTAAGTCATGATCGTAAAGGTCCGAAAATTCAAAAAGTATCCATAAAAATTAATAAAAAAAATACATTTAAATTTTTTTATTTGAAATAAGAACCAGAATTTAACATGTAATGAACCGATTCCTGAGAACGTAAAGTATGTTTAAATAACTCCCGTTATCGTAGTCTTCTAAATTTATTACTATCGGCCTAGTCAGTGGCGCACCCACGGATGGCTACCGAGCTAAACCCCCCCAGAGGGCTTAGAAAAGTATAAAATACATATCAAGAAGGCGCGTAACGTGTAAGCGCCAAACAATTTTGCAGCTAAAATGTTAGTTGAAAGAGAAGAGAATATTTGAAAGAGCTCGCGTTATCACTAATAAAACCTCATCTTGAAGAGTGTGCAAAGATTGCAAAAAGTACTGTTAGAAAATATTCCGTTCAATCTGTCTGCTAATGACATTAAAGAAAAAAAATGACCGTACATCGTGACCAGTGTGATTTTTTGTTGTTATTACTTGTTTAGTTGTTTTATAGTTTGTTTTGCCTGTTACATATTTGGTTGTGTATATTTTATTCATTTTTATTGCGATTTTTTTTTTTATTTTTTGGTGGGGGATGTTTGAGCCCATCCCAGATACCAATCCTTTGTGCGCTACTGGACCTAGTATCAAAATGCTCAATTCGCACATTCTTGCATAATTATTACTTTCCCTAGATTCATTTCTTCGTGTTAATATCAGAGTTCAATTAATCGTTCACTATTATTATCATCATCACCGTAGCATTTTCTTAGTTATAATTAATTTTTGACATCTCAATTTTTATCGTTTTCCAATTATTCGTTTTCTTTTTTTGCCTGTTTTACTTTAAACTTTACCCCCTCTATGTAAATAACGTATTTCTTCCATTTAATATGCTCAACATATGTTCAATTTTGCCTCGTTTGAGATTAGTTTAATGTAAAGTTCTTCCATTATTTTCATCTTTAATGATCAAGATATTGAGGTCTGTAATCCGTAAAGACCTAACTATATCTTACCTAATTAACTAATACTGACAACACCATCGCACAGAGCAGAAATCAGAGTAATTTTGTATTACTTCGAAATCGGGATTTAAATTTTTCGTTATATAGCGACATAAAAGTTTTCGTATCTTTTCCAGACGCGGATTAATGCTCGATTACTTATCAGGGGCCCTCTATAAAGAAAAAATCACTGTAAACCCACAAGATGTTAAACCCGCATTACTCAACTTGTCATTAATTCAAAAACCACGAATTAAAACCGTAAAACCTTTTTTCTTATAATTATTCAAAATATAACAAATTAAAAGTAACTCGTATAATTATTATTTATTCATTTTTGACATCTCTTTTAATATAAAATAACTAAACTACTCGAGATAATTAGTTTATAATATTTACACACTTAGCATAAAACTGATAATCCTTTCGCGAGTTGGGCTCTGTAGGTATTTTGGAGTTTACACTTTTATTATCTTGTGGTTTATGATTTTTGGATTAATTATGTAGGTTCAACGATTTTGGGATTATTACGAGTTATGTGGGTTTAATGTTTAATTTTTTGATTTTTTAGATTTCATTTAAATTTCGCGGCTATGCGAAAAAAAAAGTTTCTCAACGGGATGGGACCATCCTACCGCTGTTAAATCGAGCATCATCTTTTCACATTCCTTTTAATTTTCCGCTCAATTTACTTATAAACATCGATTTGGCTTTATTTTCATGTCTTATATCGATAATATTAATATTCCCTAATAATTCCCTTCGTAAAGTCTGCAATTAAGATTGCGTCATATCGTCGTCGTCGTACTGTTCGGTTCCGAACATCGTGACTAGCCTATTGTACGTCTATTTTTCCGTAGAAAGTGAACTAGCATTCGAGGTACTAATTAATTATATGATGTTATACGGAGAAGTGAGTCAGTACCTTCTTCGTGATAATTAAAAGTTACTTAATGTTATAGACTTTAGATCGCGAGCTAGGATCGAAACATCCCCGTACCCACATCATTAGGTTGATATTACGCCAATGCGACATACTTCTGCGTGTACTAAATGAAGAAGTAGATGATGTTTTTTTGTTTGTTTTTTTTAACGGAGCATAAATTAATAACGGCAACTGATTGAAAAGTTTATAACGTCTTTTTGATTTGAGGTACAATTCGGCCATTTTAAACACGGCCATTTTAAACACGGCCATTCGTTATATTGTCTTTTTTTTTACAGTGCATAATTCTCGAATCAATAGACGGTGTAGATATCATCGGGAAAGCGACATGCACTAAAGTAAACCCATCGTTTATATTCGTATTATCTCTGTATTCTCGTTTCGCATCATACTCGGACGTAATCTTCTTAAGACCAATTAATATTCGAAGTGGGATATGTTATAAATGTGATCTTATTACGTATACTATGATTAATTATCGCGTTGCGGTAATGTTGTAATAGTATTTATGTTTCTGTTCTCTTTATCTGAAATATTTTTTTTTTAATAATTATTACACACACATACATGTATATATATATATATACATGTATGCATACATGCGCGCACACAAAGAACATATATTTAAAACAGAATGCGTGAAATATCTCCAATCAGTGACATAATATTATCGATTTAAATGTCGTCACGTCACGTCGTTACAGCCTATCCTGAGTTACATAAATCGTTCTCATTTTTTTTTTTTTTTTAATCAAAAATTTGTTTATTATTATGCTATTAATTTGTTTACATAATATTATAGATATAAATGACGTCACGTCACGTGGGCCTATCCCGGATTACATAAATAAAAATGAGCTCATTTTTTTTTTTTAAATCGAAAATTTGTTTATTATTAATTACAAAAATAGGAATACTTTCGTACCGAGTGTTATAACCATTCTCTCCAGAAAACACATTGTTAAAAATATAATCAAAGTTGATAATATTTCTAAAGAAAGAACTTGTGTGTAAAATTTCAGGAAAAATTTAAAATACAAAAAACCCTGCTCTCTTAAAAGAACAGAGTGTATACACACTTTTCTTATCAAGATTAACTTATAAGCATACTGTATTTTAGTTTATTTGTTGACATTAGAACTAGGATTTATAGCTGGCTTACTGGAAAGGAACTCAGCGTGATCATTAAGCGTGAAATATATTTCTGCATCTATGAAGTTCGGTTTTTAGATTTTTGGGACTGTTTAATTTCTTTTATCTTTCATTATATTAATTTTTTTTTTTTTAATTTTTGAGATAACTTATAAATAAATGTCACCGGATTGATAACGTACGCATCTTTTTCAATATTTACTTATTTTTCAACAATTTTTACTTTAAGCTTGAATTTGTTTCAAATCTCGCGCGTCGAAAGTTACTTTCCGGAATAAATTTATTTTAGTACGTATTTCAATGTATTATATAATACATTTTGATTCGTTACGTAATTAATTTGTATTTAATTTTATATACTTCTATAATTTAGTGAATTTTTATTTAATTTACACGATTATTTAAATTATGCTCCTGTTCGACAGACCGATTGGAATAATGGCAGGCCATTGTGCTCGCTCGTTAGATCTTTAGGCGTGAACGCTAAATATCAGGAAAGTGACGATCCCAACGTTTGGATTTCTAACCTGAACGCAGGTACTGTGTTTTAGTTTTGTACAATAATAGGACGTTTGTATTTTTATACGAGGTTAAATTATTAAAACGTCACGAAGATGATAATATTCATTTATGTGAATTTTGTATAAATATTGATATTTTAAACGAAATTCATATCAACAAATTAACGATACATATGTACATATATAAAAAGTACATCGAATCTAAATATTTATTTTTCGGTATATAATCGTTAACTTGCTTTGTGCCTAGAATTTTGTCAAACATATTCGGCTTTGCAGGTATTAACGCCGGTCGTAAGTTGGGTGTGGATCCTTTGTTAAAAGCTAAAGATATAGCAGATCCAAATGTTGAACATTTAGGCGTAATGGCGTATGCTGCTAGTTTTCAATGGATACCACCCCGCGTTAAACCGTCAGCTACGATAACAGCATCGTGCGACTCTCATCTTTCACGAATCTATCAACCGGTACGTACCGTTTTTACATTCAGTCGTACACTTTTATTAACTTCGTATTTTTAAATGAATTTTTATAATTTAAAATTTAATCTGATTTTTTCCCGATAACTTTCTAGTCCGGATATTTAAGCCATGCATATTTCTAACGTACCTGTTCTGCAATAAAATTTTTCATTTCCGTAGACGCATATTAATTTGGAATTCTCTAACGAAGACGTTAATTTAAAGGAAATAACCGCCGAAATCATCGGACCGGAATGTAATAAAATCGAATGTCGGTTAACCTTGGGATCTTCCGGCGGTAGAGGTACCTTAGTACCGATGCAAGTTGGTATGCATAAGGTACGTGTATAATTACTACTGCCCGTGCAATTAAATAAAATGAACAAAAAAAACTAGTTTGTGTTTTTTTAATGGTTCCTCTCATTTTCCTTCGACGTTTTGTTTTATTTTATTTTTAACACTGAATATTTTTACGTGAAAATAAGTTAAGAAAAAAAAAAGAAACAGGAGTCTTCTTAAATATTTAATTTCCAGTATTTAGATCGACGCATAGAGTTGGAAGGGGTCGGACAAAATGTAAATATATGAAAAGTACAAATTAAATGTGGTTATCGATTTGAACGTTTATTTCTATATTAAAACTACTTTCGTGTAATATCGACTAAGTTTCCAGGGTACTTTCCGCAATGAGAATTTTCTCGTTTAAATTTCGTATAAAAGTAAATCTTATTCCGATAAAAATTCGAAATATATATGACGGAAATTCTAAAAATCAAATTAACTTTACTAGTGTAACGATAGTAAAATACACGTTTAAATGACTTATGAACAATTCCATTACGATGACGTCACACGTATTTCGATATTTTTATATAATTCTATTTAAAAATTAATCAATTAAAAGTAATATGTGAGTGTATGTGTCGGAAAAAGCTAATGTGAAAATCTAGTTTTTTCGATGCGTTACAAGTAGTACATCTTTTCGTTCTTCCTTTTATTAGATTTTTAAAAAAGTATCTATAATTTTGCTGAACTCGCGAAATTTAACAGCCCGGAATCAGACAAGGGGATGAACTTTCTCCAAAACTATTTAAAGCTGCTCTCCAAGAAATAATATAGGAAACGATAGTTTAACACGCCTAAGAGATATGCCGATGATATAATACTTCCAGGGAAAAAAACGGCCAGCAAGTAGAAAAAATGAATCAACTACGAGTAATAAGTGAACGGTCTGAAATACTTTATGTACAATAAATATGCGAAGAAAACTAAAAATAATGTAACAATTTGAAATAATAGTGGACGACGCATTTTTATATACTCGGGCCAATAATGACACGGATGTAACTTCTGGTAAATTAAAGAAAATATTAGAAAAAAAAGAAAATATCTATTTAAAAAAAAAGAAACGGATTTTAATCAGCGCGTTAGCCGGTAGTGGTGTACGCCACACTAAATGAAACTTAGAACAAATTAATAAAATACAAAGAAGAATTGAGAGGAAAATGTGGAGATAACTTTACGACATAAGAAATATCTGAAATTATGAGGAGAACCGAAGTAACAGACGCTGTCCGAGAAATTTTAAAAAACAAATGGGAATGTGCAGAATACGTAACTCGATTTAATGACAACAGATCAGATCAACTAAGCGGCATCCAATGGATAAAAGTGAGGCGGTCGGTCGACCACGCACGCGATTAGAAGACGATATTAAAAATATATGCAAAGACTACGGGTGGGTCAGTGCACCAAATAAAAACGCATGGAATATAAGAGTCCTGCAGTAGATTCACAATTGCTAATAAAGAAGAAAGAAATGAAAAGAGTACCACATGTTAGATGATTAAAAAAAAACTATTTTTGTGCGAAAGGTTTTTAGTTGTAATTAAAAATGAACTTTCGCATTCGAGACAGTTCTTCTCAGGCTATGTTCTAGCTAAAAATCTAAAGATATCACGATAGATTTTAGAAGAATAAATGTTACAATCGATACCATTAAAAATCGTTGGAATACGGCGCTGTAATATTTACCGTGTTATTAATGACTAGAAGTTATCCGTGGCTTCGCCTGTGAAATTATTTTTTTTAATACAATATCGCTGTCTCTTTTAACTATATAACATAAAGTAGATTGTATTGCGGGTGTTGGTAGTACAACTGGAAAACGTTAAATTTTAGACGATTTCACAGAGATATCGCTGTCTCCTACTTTTTAAAACTTTCAATTATTGTAATTTCTGTCCTATTTGCGCTATCAATGTGAAACAAAGCTTAGAACGATCCGATAATATATAAGCTACGCGAATTTCACCTATTGCTTTAATCGTTTTTGAGTTAAATCGGAACAGACAGACAATAATTTTAAAAAATAAATGTTTTGTTTATGTGTGATAAAAATAGCTCAATGCGTTGATTATAATAGCAAATCGCGGACACTACAGTTTTATATATTAGTATAGATTACGTTAGAAATTACGGATAAATAAATTAAATGTAATATAATCGTCGAGTGTTCGATATATTTTAAATTTTAAATGTAAACGTTCTTTTTTATTTTTGTAAACTAACTAATTGTTATTCGGGCGGAATTATAATTCTCGGCCTTAGATAATGGTCTATCACGAGGATGAAATGGTGCACGGGTGTCCTTTATATATTAGAGTTATGCCCGAAATATCGTCAATTAAACATACCGGATTAGAACCGTGTGCTGTAGGTTCTATCGTGGAAGTATTGGTACGTAAATGTTTTCGTAATTAGCGTTAATAAATTTTAGTTCTTCGTAATATCATTTGTTTTTTTATTTTATTTCTTTTAATATACGATATATATTTTTTTAATTATGTGACACAATAAATCGTATTAGGTGTAAGATAAGAAAAAAAATACCATTGGAAATAAAGACAGACTGAAGTTATTCTCTTGTTTGTGCAGATTTATTGAAAAAATTGATTTCAGCCTTTTCATAAAAAACGTATAATACTACACGTACCGCTTTAATATCATAATAACGCTTTAAAAATATCGATTTGACGTCCTCCTCCGAATAATTATGTACGCGTATGTAAATATAATCGATTTTAGAAATTATGAAATCACAACGGAAGGAGAACCTTCGTAAAAACATTTACCGGACGTTCGTTTATAATTAATAATTTTAATACGGGAGAATATTATTGTATTTTTATTCCATAATTTAAAAATACGACATCTAGGAGACAAATCTTAATAAGAAATTAAAAAAGAAAAATTATTAGATAAAATTTCTTGATATCTAAATGATTGATAATATTTTGCTTCGCACTTTTCAGTGTAGTCGTTTGTAAAACTTGTTCCGATAAATGATATAAACGAGTTAAATATATGATGCTATGCACACCGTATCTCATCATCATTAAATGCCGTCTCTGTATCGGAAGTATGCGACTACTTACCTAATAGCGTACAAGGCGATCACACACTCCCGAGAGAATTGATTGTAATCGCTTTGTTGTCACGACATAATGCAGATATTGTTACTGGCATACGATGTTGCGAGGATTATTCTTAATGGTTCTCTCCTTACACGAAAATTACAGATATGCACAACGAATTACGATTGTCATTTCTTCTCGAAAATTATATTCTTTTCCTTGCTCGAAAGTTTACTTCTTACATAGTGGCGATTCTTCTTTCGTGCAAAGTCGGAATAAGTTAGTCAAAATTATTTCTAACAGGTTAATATATCGTCTTTGTTATTTATTGTTAGGTAAATTCTAATGGCGCTAAAGCTGGTTTAATAGAAGTTATCGCTACGTCACCAACCGGGCGGAATTTACCGTGTCCCGTTAACGAACGAGACGGTGTTTATAGAGCAACATTTGAACCGGATGAGCCGGGCGAATGGATTATCGCCGTACGACATAGCGGTGAACTAATACAAGGGGGACCGTTTACCTGTTTTGTTTTCGATCCGAATGGTGTCCAGGTATTGTGTATATTAATTAAAAAATATTTAAATATTTAAATATTAAATGGCGGAAAAAAATTCTGAAATTGCAATAAATTTAAAAAAAAATCCGTTATTCAAACGAGTTAGATCTCAGCTAAAGAGATATTAACTTTTAAGAACGATATTGCCACCATAACAGATACGCTTTTTCCTTATTTAACAGAAGATTCGATTTACTTTAATAAAAATTAATTTATACGATTCTTATTCAACTTACATCCATCTATACGGTCATTTGTATTTACCATAGATTATTGCAAGTAGTTCAGAATCACTGTTATTTTATTAAATTTTACACTTTATACTAAAATTTCTTTTCCGAAAAATCATTTAAATATATACATTCGTTTGTCAATAAGATTTTAAAAATGTTTTACAAAAATTATAAAACTCGCCGAAATAAATTTTAATCGCGCTAATTAGAAACAACGACGTTATGAGTATTGCAGAATAAAACACCGAAAGTATCGTTTATTAAGAGTATATATATATATATATATATATATATATATATATATATATTAAATTTAATATTATTTTCTAAGAAGTATTTAATTCTTATCTGGTGTTGAATCTTAGCCTTTAATTGAATTTGTATCAATTGTTAAGTATATTATTCTAGTTACTTAAACATTTCATTAAACTTTTTATCTTTCTACTTATCTACCGTAATATTTACGCAATCAAATATATTGTTTAGTCTTTTCAACTGACAAGGTTATTTTTTTCTCTTCTTTTTTCCTTGTATACAATCTGTTCGTTTGAACATTAAGTAGGCTCTATACACATAGATTATGATGGAACGCTTCCTAATGGTTGTCATTCCTTTTTTATATATTATTATTTATTGTAGTATATTGAATTTTATAAATTACTGTTTACGGACGGAATTCTAGTTCAATCTGACTAAGTCGCTTCAATCGTCTGAGAATCGCACGCTATTCTGCGAGAGGATCAACTGCTATCGGATTGACGTGGTTTTCGATGAAAATGTCTTATTGCTGCAATTACTTCTTTGGCAGTTGAAATGGGAAGGTCCTTGTGTATGTCTTCGTTGCAAACAAACCATGATGCCGTAAAATAGCTCTCAGGACTTTGGACTGGAATCTTTGTATAAATTTTAAGATTTGTATACCGAATGTCCACTCAGGTTCTAAGATTGTTTTATATAGTAATACTTTATTTTTAATTGATAAAGGTGACTTTTTTATTCATTAGCCAATGCATGTTGCGGTATGTAATGTTTAATTGCTTCAGTTTTGCAATAATATGATCCTTAAAGGTGAGCTGTTGGTCAAGAGATATTTCAAACTACATGACTTTGGAATTATCTACCCATTCAGTTGGATCTGAAAAGTTTACCCTTTTTCAATGTAAACAGAACTTGTTTGGACTTTAATTCATTAACTGCGATTCTCCATTGTTTAAGCCAATTCTCTAAATGTGACCGATGACTTCGAAGCTGTTTAGTGACTGTATTGTTATTACGATGAGTTAATAGAATAGCTGTGTCATCAGCAACAGGAAAGCGTGCGTATAAATCTGATACAAAAGTGGTCTCAACACAACAGCGGAATTCCCAATAGGGTACATTGGTTAATAATCACCATCTATATTAACGTGAAAATATCTTTCTATTAAGTATGACTTAATTAACAGGTAATACGAATGAAGCAGTTAGTGTTTCAACTTGAATAACAGTCCGGTATGCCAAACCTTGTCGAAAGCTTTCTCAATGTCGAGAAAAGTCGCAGCACGATATTTATTTTCTTCATAGCTTTTATTTATGATATCCACTATTCTGTGCGCTTGCTCTAATGTGCTGTGGTGCATTTCTTTTTACTTAAATACATTCCGTTCTTTTAAATATAATTTTATGTGTATATTAAAATGTGTTCTTTCTCATAAACATATTAATTTTAATGAATTATGTCTTCATAGTTAAATAATTACTTATATTATAATTCCAGTTAAAAAAAATCAGTAAAATATCTAGGAGTCCATTTGGATAGACAACTAACCTGGAAAAGCCACATAATAGCAAAACGTCATGAATTAAATATAAAGTTTTGGAACATGCTTTGGCTTATCGGAAGAAAATTCGAATTATCACACGTGAACAAGATGCTTATGGAAGTCAATTTTGGAGCTGTGCTAAGCAGAGTAATATAACGATAATATAACGCTTCCAAAATAAAGCATAAAGAACAAGCAATCTTACATTGCACAAGGACCTAGGTGTTACACCCGTGAAAGATAAAATACAAGAAATAGCTAGTGAACATGGCAATAAACTGTATTATCACACAAATACTTTATCTATTGCTCTGCTTGACAGAAATCAGGCGATTAAAACGAACAAAACCTATGGCTCCATTATGAATAATCAGCAATAAACACAAAGTATTAAAACACGTTTAGCGAAAATCGTTATCTCTGGATAAGGAATTTCACGAGTCAATCGTTGTTTTTTCAGAAGTTTGCTAGATAGCCTAAAGCTACTGGCATAATTGCGGAAATTTAAAAAAAAAATTAAATTGCTTATAGTTAAGGTATTTTTTTCCGTGATTTTCTTCATTTGTATGTAATAATGTAAACAATATAATTAGATAAAATAATTTCGGAATAACCGCGTACAAAAAAACGATTTATTAATAATAAAATAAAACAAATATCGACCGGGAAAGTAATTTTAAAAATTATATAATGTAAAAAACATTTATTTTTTCTAAAATATGATTTTTAAATATAGCAAAGTGTTGTCATAAATTGGTGTTATTAATATTTATCCATTTTAGTAGACCACAAATCAAGAAATGCAATTTTTTTTTTGGGTGTTCTGAACACACCACGTCCGCGGTAACGTTCTTTTTTTTCACGTCCCTACTTAAAGGTAAAACATAAAACGTATATTGTGGTTGGATCTTTATGCAACTGTGCATTATAAATCTTTTCCACTGAGCATTCCGTCCGTTTCGTGATTGGAGACTGTACATTCCAGTAATGTAATGAACGATATTATTATATGTAGATCCGTTTTTTGACTTTTTAAAATGCGCCTTAATATGTTGCACTCATGTATGTTCATCATATTTTCTTATTGATCAGCATCCATATCTTTATCGAATGTTTTTTTTTTTTAATATTCTATAGAATCAGTTAACTTCATTGTGCATTCCTTTTTATCATATTTACGTCTTTCCTCCGAGCATGAGTAATATTCTGATATATCTGCACAAATTTATTATAATATGATTAATTTGCAGATTTTTCTAATTAATGGGGTAAATAGCAATGTTCTCAACTAGTACAATCATGGGTATTATTTATTTGCAATACTTCTGCAATATTTGTTTATGCGCATAAAATGTTATTTATACTTACTGCTGATCGGTTAATATTTGCTGTTTTCAGTTTTAATTTTCTCTCATAAATATAATTATGCTTTTTGCGAAGATAGAATATTAATATATATCTTCTGCGGTTTAAATATTTTACATTACGTAAGAGAAACTCCCTTACAAATCGATAATAATTTCTGCTAGTAACAATCAATAATAATATCTAGCTTTGTTTGCTGCAAATTTATTTTGCGAATAACCGGACGTATATACCATTCATGTTAAGTAGGACAGTAATAAACATAATTATATATATATATATATATATATATATATATATGAAATATTTTAAAAGACATTTTTATTTCAATTTATTTCAGATTTTAGGTTTAGAAAATCCAGCCATACCAGAAAGTATATGTAATTTTACTCTGGATGCGAGAGGGACTGGCGGTTTAGGTGATATAATGATCGATATTGTACAGGATAAACGTTCTTTACCCCACACTATAGAGCATATAGGTAATTCTATGTATCAAATTTCATTACATACAAGAAGACCTGGAAAGTACAAAATTTACGTCTACTTTAACGGAAGCCTCGTAAAAGGTAACGTAAAAATTTTCATCATTTTTCACTTACTTACTTATTCGTATGCAAAATGCACTGAAAACTTTAAACATAATTTTGTAATAACTTGCAACTTTTGAAGTTACTTATCTGCAATAATGCTGAACTTTATTTTTTTAAATATATTATCAGATTTTCAGATTTATTTATTTAATTAATCTTGTTCCATATATAGTATACACGACATTTTAAAATTCTTTCGTTGATGAAATTAGAAATGCTTGAAAGAATTGTTCGTATGTTTCCATTTTTAAAATAAGTTTAATTGTTATGAATTGAACCAAAATTCAGTGCACCTTATTCCCGTAAATTAAAAATTTATCTTCGTTGGGTGAAACAGATTTATCATAAAATTTACCTACATATTAAATAATGAGAACGAAATAAAAAGTATTCTGTATAATTATCTTTAGCATGTAGAGAGATTTGTTACGGTAATTTTTTTATTTTCATTTTATACGGTTTATATTGATAATTAAAATTTCAGGAAGTCCGTTTCCATTGAGGGTTGGCACTAAGGAACAGATGAGGGCTGAACGATATAGTGAGTACTTTATTGTTCACCGATTATTTTATGCATATATTGTATATAGTTCCTATTAGCCTACATCCGTCCATTGCTAGAAGAGTAGGCTTTCCTATGATTTCTTCCAGCTATTCCTATCGTGTACACCCTGATCCAGTTTTTCCTCTACTGTGAATTATTAATGTATTACTATCGCATTATTGATATTACAGGTATTATTGCATTGTTTTTTGTATTATTATTAATGTTCTATTTTTAATTTTTTCAGATTCCAAAAGGTTGGACGAAAAGGATATATATGATGATTGTGAGTATACCACAACTTATATTATCAAGTTCAGTTTAGTTATTTTTTTTTTTTACACACAAAAAAAAAAAAAACTTTATAAGAATACCAATTCATGTCTATTGTAAATTTCGCAGGATTCATACAAATTACAAATTATATTTTCTAAGGTAAACTGTTCAAGTAGATTAGTAATCATTTTTATCTATTAGACGACAATTCCCGAGTTGCACAAGACATGTACTTGTTTTACATCTTGTCGCATTTAAATCAATTGTAATTAATTTTTTCCGGCATATTAAATAATAATATACAATATACTCTTTTAAGGGGGGGATATTTTTCTCTATAAATTATAAGAAAAATATACCAAAATAAAATGACATTGATATTTTCGAATCTTTATTATTCATCAATATCATTAATATTTTTTATTTAATTCCTACTCGTACTTCATGGTACATACATTAGTTAAATACGTATTGGTCTTTTGATGTTCATAAAAAAAAAATATATTAACTCGGAAGGCAGTTTCGACACCGTATGTTTAATAAATAACTCAGTTCGTTAAATAATAAACTAATAATTTGTTTATCGTAATAATGAAGTGAAAAGCAGTTATTAAATCGAATAAATATCTTTACCGCTATTATTAGTAATATAAAAATGATATTTTAATTTTGATTGTTTTTATATTTAGTAAATAATGTTCGAATAAAACTTTAATCTATCCAATCTTTCAAAAATATTTGTTATAAAATTGAAATATTTTAAAACAGTTTAAATATATTTAATATATTAAATCTACGTTTGAATAACGAACTTGTAATATATAATATGTATATTACCCATAAATTTTCCAAATAAAATAACAAAAACTGTGAAGGGTAAAATTACGATAGCGAACTTTTAATCGATATTTAAGAAATAAATGACCGAAAATATATTATAATTCACGCAACAAAAGAAATTAACGAGAAATCGAATTGTAATTTAAATTTAAAAAGTTTTCATAACAAGGTATAACAACAATTTCGATCGCAAACATCTTTTAAATACAAACTATATGCAATCGATTATTTCCATATTTTTATTTAGTACATGTAAAAGTATTACATAAATAATTTTTTTGAAAGTTTGAAAATGCAACCAGTAAATTTATGTTGGGCGTTTCTATTTGGCAAGAATTTTCTTTTTTTTAAATGGGGTGCCTTTACAGCCTACCCAACGTGATTGTGGGGACTATCTACATCTTAATTAAGCATGCTGACTTCTCTAAAAACGTCGCTACATGGGGGAACAATTGTAGGTTATCCAGATGTAAAAGGGACGATACATTATACGGAGGTGTAATACTCGAAGAACGCAACAAGATAAGGTAAAGCTCCGAGCGCAACGGTGCTACAGCAGAACATTCAAAAAAGACATGATCGGGGCTGCAGACTACCTGTTCAGAATGGAGGGGACAGAACGGACTTTCTCTAAGCTGCATACGGAAAAGACGGTCAGGCAACAAATGATGTCCAAATCGCAATCTGCTGATGAGTACAATTCCCTTGCGACTAATCTTTTTAAAAAGATAGAACCACGGGAGTTTGGGAAGAGACGGCTGGAGGTGATAGTAATAAGTCAGAGGTGATTGACTAATGCTCTTATTAGCTCCCATTGATCCCTATGCTTTAGCTGAATAAAGTGAATGATATCTTTGTGAGTTATTAAGGAGACCTCTACACCACTAGACGACGCGTCTTTAGCCAATGAGTCAACAAATTTGTTGTCTGGAATACCTCTATGACCCGGTATCCACAAGAAAGACACAGATATTCCCACACGTTCCAAATTATTAAGTTTTAGCAAAACTAAACCAATTAATGTATCTGACATGCTACGTTTATTGTCTGCAGCCGTCACCACGCTTTTGGAATCGGTAACAATAAGGTAATTTTCGCGAAGATTTAAGTCCGGTAGAATTGACAAGGCTTGTAGTACTGCTACACATTCTGCAGTAAATACTGTACATTCTTGGCATAATTTGTACATGTTACTAACATTGAGAGCTGGAATGAACACAATAAACGATAAATGTTACAACTTAGTTTAAATAATTATATCAATTTACCCCTAGGATTTTAATATTGCGATCAATATTTTAAAATTTTTAAACTACGGTATAATTACTTATTTCGTACTGAATAATATTATGGTGATACGTTACGTGTTCCTTATTACGAATTCTCCAACCTGGTTACTTGAGAAATATATTCACTTTTAAATATTTAAAGTTCTTCGCGATTTTATGGTTCTTCTGTATAAAAAATACGAAAACTTTTATTTTTTTAACACGAGCACCAAAAATAGGTTCAGAATATGTTTTGAATTTTAAATCTTGCCCTTGTACATAATTAAATTTTTTAAATACTACTTTAATTATTATTATATTCATTTAGAAAGAATTTTAATTTATTTTCAATCTTCTTTTTTTGCAGTTGATCACTCGGAATCAAATGCTGACTATACAAGTACTTACAGATATACTATTAATTCTCCTTTTCGTTCGCCTTCTATGTCACCTAGTCCGAGGCCATTAGTGAATGGATTGGTTGGAAATTTTCGAACTAATGACTCTTCGACGCGTAAATCTGCTTTTAAGGTATTCAAATTATTATATGTATATCATCATCGTCGTATTATTCGTTGCCGACTATTGTACGTCTTATTTTTATATACAAAATGAGCCAGCATTCAATACACTATTTATATACGACGCAGATGCGCGCGCATGTGATGTTATACGGAGTGGGGTGCCACCGTCTTCTCCGTGATAATTAAGAATTAAATAATGATGAAAACTTTCTATGTCACGTGTTGGTTTCGAACCCTCGACCGTCGAGTTGACAGTCGAGCACTCTAGCAACTACGCCACCGCGAAATATATTATATGTATATTATATATATATGTAATATGCTGACGGACATAGCACGTTGAGTACGGCGGCTTTTCGTCTAATCGCCGAGCTTAAGCAATGGATTGTTGGTATCTCCCAATTTGCCTGGCCCGCACGGGAGATTAGTTTCTCAATTGGGGAGACCTTATAGATAAAATGCATAATAAAATATATATTTAATTTTTAATAGGGAAATTCGATGATTACCATTTTCTTTTACATTTATATATATATATATATATATATATATATATATATATATATATATATAAACTATAATACGCTTGTTAGAGTTGTTCATTACAATTATCCTGTTTGAACATTAATTTACATTATTAAAAAGTAAAGCTCTGTGAACTTGAAAGTTAATAGAGGATGTCGTTTCAGTAATCTTGATTAACACGAACATTATTGAAAAATCAAAATATAGTTTGCCACTGGCTTCTTCGATTTTTTTAATTTTTCACCAAGTTGGTACTCAGAGATCAATTAGATCGGCAACTGAGTTGGGATTTAGGTAATCTAAATTAAAATACACCTCAACTATCTTGTGGCGAATTACTTGTATATTTAAATTTCACTTTGTCCTAATAGAATAATTTTTATGTGTATAACTTCGGATAGTCAAATCGATATATTGTAAAATTTAACGATATAATTTCATTTGTTTGCATTTAATAATGTACAATTTATAGAATATTAATTTTATTTTATTTCATAGGTGACCAGCTCCTCTAATTCCACTAGATTAGTAGATTCGATTTTACGACCAACTTCTTCGCCGGTGAAATCACCCTCTCCAATATCTTCCACTGTTACTAAGACAAGTTCATCCGCGCTAAATTCAACATATTACAAAAGTAACTCTAGCCCAGTGCGTAGCCCTGTTGCCGAAAATATTGTACATTATTTAAATTCTTCATTATCAACAGAAACCCATACTAATAGAGGTAAATACACTAATTTATCGCATAACAATTTAAAAATGAAATGTGTTTCTTTTTTAAAATAAATAAATATGTTTTTTTTTAATGAGGACCACAGTGTCCTTTCTATATGATAACGTGATATTTTAATTTAAACGTAAAAAGGGCATTATTAGATTTAAACTTTATATATTTATTTTTACAGGTAACACATATTCACCGAGCAATCAAAAAGAAACGTGGAGTAATCTATCGAGGTCTTCATTATCGCCGGTTGGTAAGTTTAGTGAAAATTAAAACGTTTAAATAATTTATTTTTAGCGACCCGTAATTTTTTAAAAATGTTTTTCGATAATAATTTTCTTCAGATTGTAATATCACACTTTAAAGATTTCTATCATGTAGATTTATCACATTTCATTAATATACTATAGTATCTTTGTAAAAATCCCGCAGGGGAAACATTTAGCAGACTATTATTTATTAGTTGCTGGTCATCATCTTTAATTATTAAATAACCTTAATGTATTAAATTATTTATTTTCTTAAAATATAGCCTCTTCGTGCTAGTCGTAATCTAGGTTATAAAAATTAATTATATTTTTTTTTTTCGTTGCACAGATGTTAAAGTGTCTGGTGAAGCTTTACATTTGTTACCAGTAAACCAAACTTCATCAGTGTATATTCATACAGATGTTCCACTTTCCAGTATTAACGTTACCATTACGAGTAAGTCGTGGTTCGCGGATTATAATAAATGATAGTTTTAAGTAATTGATTAAGTTGAACACCGTTTTCATATTAGAGTTTCAAATGTAAGTGTTTAATTAAATTTTTTATTAACGTCGGTCACCTATGAAATATAGTTAACGAGTGCTTCAGCCGAATGTTTGAATTAGCTAATTTCAATCATCTAGTCCGATTTTAATACCAAATTTTCAAAATTAATCCTCTATTTAGCGCTAAAAGTATATTAGAGCGAGACAAAGATATCAGACTTTAAAAATTATATTATAAATTACTTAAATATTCATTTTTTTATTGCAAATTATTTATATACGCTTCTAATTGAAATTTATAGGTCCGTCCGGTTCTTCATTACCAGTCAGATTAACTCGTAGTATTGGTCAAAATCTCGTGACGGCTTCGTTTACAGCTAACGAAATAGGCGAACATATTATAGACATAAAAGTCAACGGTGAAAAACGAACGAGCAAATCGTTATTCAGGTATTATAATTATTTGTAAAAATATTCAAACGGTTTGGGAATCCATTAATAATGCAAAATTCTCTCCTTTTCTCGAGCGATACAATCAGAGAAAATAAATAAAAAATTAAGAATATTTACGGTTAAATTTACATACAGTGTAAATTATCATAAGTGCTTTTTTTTTCTATCTTACCTTTATCTTGACAATTTTAATTATACCGTTCGTATTAAAAAAAAAAAAAATGATTTTCGTCATTTATAAAGCCATTAGGTATCATTTTTGTTTAAATCGACCGTAAATTATAACTTATTATTGTTATTTGACAGTACGGGTGCCGGTTACACTAACGGGATATATGCACCCATTGACTTACTGTGGTGCTACACCTAATTCAAAAGGTTTAGTGAATCCAGGAACAGGAAAACATTATGAATATGGTCGGCAGATTTAGATAAAAGTTGGAGTTAGGAAGTTGTGAGAGCATGACAGGATATGCGGGGTATAAGCAGTTGTAATACTTGACAAAAGGGACAGAGTGCCTGTGCCTTGAAGAAGATAGGAATTGGTAAGATTTGAGTGGGGCATTCGGAATCTGATAAGGATAACATATTTCTTTCTTGTTCTGAAAGGAAATGGCAGTTGAGATAGTGGATTAGGTTTTGATTGAAAGGAGGTTCCTTTGTACACTAAGATTTAGTTATTAGAGATTTCAGAAAAATTTTTACGGCGCTATAGATAGAGAGGTGAACGGTAATGTGTGGAAGCAAGGACGACTCTTTCATTCCCAGGAAGAACGATGCGAATGGAAATCCAAATGAAAACTATGGAAACTTGAGATCTAGAAAGGAGGTCGTGGACAAGCAGTATGCGTTGTAAAAGTATATTATCCGTATAAAAGTTGTGGAGAGACGTTAAAACATTGAGTGAATCAGAAAGGATAAGGAATTTCATCGTGGACAGGAACTCTAGACACTTGAAAATAGCAAAGGATTCAGCTGAGAATATGTAGCAGGCCTTAGAAAGCCGAAAGCGACGAGTGAGAGGGTGCACCAAGAAGGCAGACCCACACGTCCATTAGATTTAGAGCCATCGGTAAAACAGCAAACAGCGTCCTTATATTTAGAGCAAAATAGTTTTGGAGTACATGGGGTGGGCATGAAAACTTAGAAAGATTGGTGAGCTTCAGGTTGATGTAGAGTGGTTGCAAAAGCCATGGTGGAGGTTGGTATATATTGGAAGAAGCGGTGGATTAAGAATAAATTTGTTAAATTGAGGAAATTATGATAAGAACTTATTTTTGGTGTATATTGCATAGTTAGGGGTGTTTATGGATATTTGATTGTAGCTTGGAATATTGTGCAAAAGATCATTAAATAGGAGGTTTTAGAGATAAGTGTGGAGGTGAGGAAGTTACCTGTCAGGATTTACCTTTGGGAAACTCGAAGCAAGTAATCCCAATTCATTGTTAAGATTGACTGTAAGGCTAGTATGAAAAGCCCCAGTGGCTATTCAGATGGCTGAACGTTGAATAGTATCTAAGGACCCTAGCAAGCCCTGAGCCGCAGAACGCTAGGCAACCGTACTCTATTTTAGAACGAATTAATGCTTTGTATAACAGTAGTAACACGTTTCGATTGCCTCCGTTACGTTTATTATTAATTTTCTTCAATATGTTTAAAACTTTTATAGCTGACTTCTTGGGGTTTTTTATGTGCGTGGTCATACCAGTAAGATAGCGTACTGTATCCTGGAAACATAGTTCTAAGCCATTCATGGAGATTTTTGGGCGTTGACTGCACTTGGTGTTTTTGTGGAAGTCAACGCAAGTTGTTTTTCCTGCTGAAAAATTGAAGCCTAGACGCCCATTCGACTATTTCATTGATACACCGTTGTATGATTTTACCAGCTCTGGTTGGTGAAGACGATTGGAACGTTATTGTTAAATCATCTGCAAAAAGGCTGAATTGTACCAGCGGTCGGATTGTCTGCATTATATCATTAATGATTAACAGGAAGAGTGTTACACTAAGGACGCATTCTTATGGCACACCATTCTCCATATAAAACAGTTTTGAATAGGTGTTGTCTAAGTATACCTTGATTTTTCTGTCAGTTAAAAAACTTTGAATTAGACTGGCCATGCGGCAATGGATTCCTGCTTTACGTAAGATGGTAAGCACCTGATATTTCCATACTGTGTCATGGAATGCCTTCTAGATCTCGAGATCAATGGTGGCTTGCATTGCTGAGTGATGTTTTCGGAAACTATATTGCTTTGGAATGAACGTATTATTAATTTCCAAGGTCCACGTTACCCTCTTTTGAATATGTTTTTCAAATAGTTTACCATCTGTTGATGCAATGGCACAGTAGATAGTTGTTTCTGTTGTATTTTCCCTTTTTTTAGTATTGGAATTATATGGCTAGGAAAAAATACGATAAATAAAATGACATAGATATTTTCATAACTTTATTGTTAATCAATATCATATTAATATTATTTATTTAATTCTTACTCGGACTTTATGATACGTATATTAGCTAAATACGTATTAGCCTAACTGATGTTTATTGAAAATATTATTAATTCGAAAGGCAATTTCGACAACTTTTTAAAATAGAGTAGTCATAATTTGTGCATCGTATTAATAATGAAGTTAAAAGCAGTTATGAAATCGAATAAATCTTTTTGTTGCTGTTACGAGTGATGTGAGCATCTTAGTTTAAATTTTTATTGTTTTCTATAACTTTAATCTATTCAAAATTTCAAAAATATTTTATATAAAATTAAAATATTTTAAAACAGTTTTAATATATTTAATTCGATAACGAGCTTGTAATATCCATATTACCTATATATTTTTGCAAATAAAATAACAAAAACTGTAAAGGATAATATAACGTTAATATACGATATCGAAATTTTAATCGATATTTAAGAAACGAATGACCAAATATATTAAGCAAAAAAAAAAATTAACGAGAAATCGAATTATAATTAAATTTAAACATAGCTGTTTTAGTAAGAAGGTATAACAACAATTTCAGTCGCAT
Organism: Coronaproctus castanopsis; assembly: GCA_032883995.1. Classification (NCBI taxonomy): domain Eukaryota; kingdom Metazoa; phylum Arthropoda; class Insecta; order Hemiptera; family Monophlebidae; genus Coronaproctus; species Coronaproctus castanopsis. The sequence goes on along the minus strand of CM065053.1, from coordinate 208,082,819 downwards.
AAATATATTAAATACAACTTATATTCGATCAATCGATTAAAAATTACTTTATTTCGAATTCATTTCTAGAAGTCACGCTTATAATGCTAAAGCCATCAAAGTCGGCATTATACCAGACGGATTCGTTGGTCAACCGGTTGAATTTGAAAGTAAGTATCGTATAAATCATCTTAAATTCGTTATATAACGTCGTATAAATAGAACGTGCGAATTTTTTTTTATCTAAGTAAAAAAATTGCGACGAATTCATACTTCGGAAAAATACGCAGTTATAAAATTTTCCGTGTAATTTATTTTTGTGTGCGTATTCGAGTAACGTATAAAAACATTCGTAATTTCGATGTATACGTTTAGAATATTCCTCGAAATTGATTATTTCGTGTAAAACGTTATTAAATATATTATCCCTAAAAAGTGACATGCTATAGGGTGATTCAGAGCAGAAGGACGTTTTTGTTTTTTGACTAGTACATGGCTACAACGCAAACCGCATGCTCCTCGTTTAGTATACGTACGTGAATTCGTTTTTATCCAGTTCCAGTTATCATGGTATCCTGTAACGAGAATGAGCGCGCGTTTTGGGTATACCGTTATTATTAGGCGTGAATTGATCACGACAATCGAAAGAAAGTTTCGAAACGAATTCAAAGTTACGCGATTTTTTTTTTGTAGCGATACCTTAAGAACCGCGTTTATGAAGCACGTCTACGAGATCTGGAAGACCTGAAAAGTCGAATTTCTAAAGAAATTTCAAAAATTCAATGACCCGGAGTTTCGAAAATTTTTTATAGACTGAATGAATGGATTGTTACAAATGTCTGTCACCTGAACGATATTGTGTTCCACAAATGTAAACTAAACTCTCGTTTTCCTATTTTTATATAAAATTTCGCTCAAAAATTGTTGTCGAGTAATTTCTGAGTACAATAAAGTCGTCCGTCTTCTGGAGTTCGCCGTATATCTCTATTTTAGATCTTTACGTAATTAAGATCATTGGACGGATTTTCGTGCATATTGCTCCACATTTGGCACTAATAGAACTGTGTGCTTCGAATGAAACATTTTTATTTTTATTATACGTTTTATAACAATAATTTAGTAGCTGGACAATAAAAGAAAAACTGTACGCTACTAAAAGTTCGCGTGTCCACACATTTTTAATAATTTTCTTCGCGATACGACCTTAAAACGTAATATAATAAGGTTCGACACGAAAACCGATCGCATTTAAAATGTTTATAGCGTGCTCTATCGGAAACATATGGAACTAATCTTGTTCCATTCGAAAGAGATGTGATTAAATTTTTTTTGAGCTGGTAGTAAGTCATTTACTGGTCAGTCGATCACCGCGTGTTTTTCGAAATAACGACTCATACACACTTACAATGTCAGAATTTTAAAAAGGTTTTTCTTTACATCCAAAAAGGTTTTTAGCCCCCCAAAAAACATTGCGTACCCCGGTTAAAAATTTTCGAGAAACAGACTGGATATGTAAAAAAAAAAACGCGGAGGGCCTTCAAATATTAATGGACATCGAAATTTTAATGGAATCGTTGCGAAAACTATTAATACGTCATTTTCATGGTGTACTACAGTTTTATTTTTACGTCAAGAGTAGATACTTATACGGTGATATGGAAAGCGTTTAAAATCATCACGCATAGAACAAATGATTATAGACTTATAGTGATGGTACACAAGTGTAGGAAAATTTGTTAATTTTATTATTTGAGTTTATAAAATATTATTTTGTAATAGTTGTTGTATTAATGTTATTGTGGCATTTTTGGCAATACATATATGTACATTTATATATATATATATATATAATTAAAGTATGGAAAGTAACTTTTTCCGTTTTTGTTTTTAATTTTTTACTTAGCATGGTGTTTTTGAATTTATTTTAAAATTGACTAAACTTGTAATTAACAGTATCATACAATTACTGTTACTTTGGTTATTACAATAAAGTATTTTTTTAGTAATTATTACAAACTAATTTATCGAACAATGAACAATAATATATTTACATATTTAAATATTTTCTGTTTGCAAAAAAGTAAAGTTACCATTCAATAGAATTTTCTGTACCGAATATATCAACGATTCTTTCCAAAAAAAATTAATACGAAATATAATCTTATAAAATATTATTTAAATTACGTCTTATTATAAGATTGCAGGAAAAATTTTTAATACAAAAAACTTGCTTATCGATTTCACAATCAAATAAATTTTAATCTCGAGTAATTCTAATAAATCGGTCTAAAAAGACAGAAAAGTAATATACTTCATTAAAAATAAAACTGTTTTACATAATCTTGATAAAGAAACATTCACATCCAAAATATGAACAAAATAATATTCTCGAGCTTACATTTATAAAAAAATCATTAAATTTTTTTGTAATGGTTACATTAGTAATTTGATCGGTTACATTAAATTAAATAGTTGATTCGTCATTATTTTCCTCTTCCATTGTGAAATGTGAAAAAATTTAAAATCAATGTAATCTACTGCAGCTACTTGGAATTTATTTTTCGTACACAATTATAGCTAAAGTCGGTTTTCTGGCTGATGTTGTATTTGAAATTATCGACGATTAAAAAATAATATAATTTACAATTCGTAAAATTTCCATTCGAGTTTACTTAGAAAGTTTTTTATCCTTTAACTGCTGGTAATAGCATTGTGCGCTAACTTTTCAACTGTCAATGGTATATGCTCGATATCACTCAGCGATTTATTTGTTTCATTACGAATTTTAAAATGTAAATTGCGTTTTACAATCTGAGATGTGATATTTGTGTAATATTATTTTATATTCTGTAGCGTGAAAGATATGCCGAAACAATCCAAAATTCTTTAACGAATTTGACTAATTAATTAAGATTAAAATGAAACAAAGTGAAATATCATAATTAAAAAAAAAAAAACATCTGTACCTCGGAGCGCAGGGAAGAAGTGAAACTAAAGAAGTAAAAACTAAATTCGATACAGACTTTTTTTTCCAAACGCAACAAAACGTGGTTTGATAGGCGGGTGTTGGTAGTGCTGTACATGTGAACAGGATATATATATATATATATATCCCGGAGGTACTTTGTACCTTTCGGGGACCCGAGCTCGAACCGGTAAGGGGCGCGTCCACAGGTGGTGGATAGTGGAACGGCCTACAGATATGTAGGTTAGCTGCGAATAAGACGTTAGTCGAATAAGCAGTCACGAACCAAGAGCGGCTACTGGCGGAAAGTCTCTGGCAGACGATTCCAGTAGTAACAGGGTAAGGCGACACGAGGATGCAGATGTACAGCCTGAGGACATGTCCACTAAAAGTTTGTATAAATCCTATGACTGTCTCTCCTTCGGCGAGTTTGGGTCGCTGTAAAAAACCTTACACCGCTACCTCCTCAGTAGGAAACCGCTGCCTTGCGGTTTGGATCTTATCCAAAGGCTAGGGTGCCGCCCCGAAATAGCAGTTTCCTATCATCTATTTCCTTTTATTTTCTTCTCCTCCTTGCTCTTTTTTTTTTTATTTTTTTTTTTTTATTTTTTTATGGGGATGCCTTTACAGCAATTCCTTCAGCATTCGCTGTATTTCCTTGTTTGCAGAAATCATCAGCTATGCTAGTCTGACTGTCTTCGTAAATCCATGCCGTTAGATAAAACTAGTGTTGTTGTAAAAGCAGCATGGGAGTTGTCTACGCACCTACTCCCGTGTTCCCCCTAATGCATATACTACTGTCATCTATTTGTCTTTCCTTGTTTAAAAAAGTCCAACGGCGATGGAGTCATGGTGATGGAAGCAGGTTTGGTCAACTGGGAACTTTTAGCTAATGATTCTACACGGAAGGCGGTATGATCCAAGTGGTCGATCTCGGGCAGGATGGGATGATGCCAGAGTTCGGCAGCAGATCATATGACCAGGCAGCCCTCTTCAGGATCGCTCTGCCTGCCACAAATGTGGAAGGGATAGAAAAAGGTGTCCTAAATATAGTTCACCCCTTATTTACCTGGTCAGTTTACCGCGACTGATGGGGACTCACACTGTGCGGTAAAAATAAAAATGAAAATAATAATCAAAAAAGAGACTGGGTGTTTGGAGTTTGGAACATTAGAACATTATTAGATAATAAAAACTTACCTATTAGAAGAACGGCCTTAATTACGCACGAATTAAGAAAGTATAAAATAGACATAGCTGGATTATATGAGACAAGATTTGCGCGATGAAGGACAAGTTACTGAAGAAAGTACGGGTTACACAATATACTGGAAAGGTGTTAAACCAAGAAATAAACCCATTGATACAAAATTAATACAATATGTATCTGAGGAGCCGCAAGGTATCAGCGATCGACTCATGATAATGAAACGTAAAACTTCTGAAAAATCCTACATTAGTAATAATCTGCGCATACGCGCTAACCTTAGATAGCTCTGAAGATGTAAAAGATTTTTTCTATAACGACCTAGCATTAAATAAAATTAAAACTAGCGAACGACTTGTTATACTTAGTGATTTTAATGCGCGAGTTGGAAAAAATATAAATATTTGGAATGGCACCATTAGAGTCCATGGAATTGGAAAAGAAAATAATAATGGGGAACGCTTATTACAGTTTTGCGCGCAAAATGGTCTTGTTATTACGAACACTCTTTTCAAGCTAAAAGATATCCATAAAGGATCGTGAACGCACCTAGGTCTGGGCATCTGCAAATAGATTATGTTATTACAAAACGTCAAAGCAGAAATGAATGCCTAATTATTCGTGCAATGAGGGGTGCAAATGGAGACACGGATCATGTATTAATTAGAACAAAATTTATATTCCCCACTATTAAATATCCAAGGTTACAAAAATATAAGCAAGGGACTTATAATATAGATCGATTAAGAGATAAAAATATCTTAAATGATTTTACGTCAGTATTAACCACCGGTCTTCAAAATTCATTATCTCTTTCCATGTCAACTGTAGAAAAACAGTGGGGCTGTATAAAAAATGAGATAACGATGGCGTGTAAAAACGTCCTCAGCTGTAAAGTAAAAAGATCGCAAGATTGGTTCGCTGATAGCTCAAAAAAAAGTTACAAGATCAAATTGATGAAAAACGGAAATGTTTCATCGCATGGCAAAATGATAAATTGAATGTAGCGAAAAGAAATAGTTACGCTTTAATAAAATCTAAAGTGCAACGTGAAACCAGAAAATTACAAAATCAGTGGTGGATTAATAAAATGGCAGATATTCAATTGCTACATGATAAGCATGATATGCGTGCATTCTTTACTGCTATTAATACTGTATATGGTCCTGTATCTAGGCGTAAAACTGCCATACAAAGTTCATCGGGTATATTACTTCGAAATAGAGAGAAAATTAAACGCAGATGGAAGGAGTATTTTCAAACGTTGCTAAATAATAAAACCACGGTTAATGAGGACATTTTTCGGTTAATACCGCAGGAAGATATAAATTATCAACTGGATATTTCACCATCTGAAGAAGAGGTTCTATTAGCGATAAAAAACCTGAAGCTTAATAAAGCGGCCGGACTAGACGGTATAACAAATGAAATATATACATTTACTACCGGAAGATTTTAAAAATGCAGCCATTGTTTGTATATATAAAAATAAAGGGGATAAAACGAACTGTTTTAGTTATCGAGGCGTATCTCTACTATCAACTGCTAGTGAAATTTTGAGCAGAGTACTTCTAACGCGATTACAAACATTAATAGATAAGTATCTTCTTGAAGAGCAGTGTGGCTTCCGGCAGCAACGAAGTACCATAGATATGATATTTACTCTACGCCAGCTACTTGAAAAAACTAGAGAACAAAATGAAAAATTGTATATGGCATTTATTGACGTACAAAAGGCCTCTGATACGGTAAACAGAGATGCGCTTTGGAAATGTTTAAAAATAATTGGATGTCCACTGAAACTGCTGTCACTTCTACAACAGCTACATGATGATATGGAAAAACGGATTTACAGATCCGTTTAAAATATCGACTGGAGTTAAACAAGGTTGTGTACTTGCGCCTACATTATTTAACCTTTATATGAGTATGGTTTATATAGTATATAAACAAAAGATTTTAACGTCCGGAATTAAGATAGAATACCGGTTCGATGGAGGATTATATAATCTATCAAAATTTAGAACTAAAAGCAAGACAAACACGTTCACCATTCAGAATTTACAATATGCGGATGACTGCGTCATCTTATGCAAAACCTCTCCAGAATTGCGTATGCAGTAAAATTATTATACGAAACATATAAAGATTTTGGTCTATCTATTAACTGTAAACAAGACAGATGTTATAGAAATACCTACGACTAACACAGAATATATTATCGATGGAAATATATTAAACAAAATGAATGAATTTTAAGTATCTGGGAAATATTATTAGCAATGACGGCGGTCTAGATGAGGAAATTTCATATAGAATTAGAAATGCAACGATATCATATAAAAGGCTTTCTAGACGAGTTTTTAATAATAAAAGTTTAACAACGACTACTAAAATGACCGTCTATAAAACTGTAATAATGCCAACCATCTTATATGGCGGGGAAACTCGGCCAATAAAAATTAACTTAAAAAGTTAGAAATCTGCCATTTTAGATTACTAAGACGGATTCTGCGAATTAACTGGAAAGATCGCATATCGAATGAAAAGGTACTACAAATGGCCAGTTGTTGTTCGATTGAACTAGCGATCACCTAAGATGGATTGGCAACGTAGTGCGGATGGATGAAGAACGTACTCCGAATCGTATATTTTACGGAGTAATAAGTAATGGTAAAAGACAATGTGGCCGTCCAAAATTTCGATATAAAGATATGATTACAAGGACAATTAAGAATGCAGGAATGAATCCGCGAAAAGATATTACTTGGGAGGTAACGGCCAAAAATCGGATCGAATGGAGATCAGATGACATCGTGAACTAGCGGCTTGTACAACTAAAGAAAAAGAATAAACATCATATTGAAGCCGTTGCCGGCAGAACAGAAATCCGAATTTCACAACTTATTTTAAAATTGGTCTGATCTCGCATATGCGACACAAGCATTAAATAACATGAAGAGCATGATAAATGACATACTCGTAATCGGGTGAGCTATCGTTTTGCTGGTTAACTCCCCATATATACTATACCGCGCATTTAGAAGTTCACTATAAAAAAATATATATATTCGTAGAATTTTCGCGCAAATAACGAAAATTTTTAGATGGTATTATCGACGTTTTTGCGTTCGACGTAATATACCGCGTAATAGATAATAACAGTTTATTTTCAAATTCTTTCTCTTATTCTTAATATTTATTACCTTTTTTTTTGCCTGGCTAATTACCAAAAAAAAAAAATATAATTTTTTCAACTTCGCAGTTGACGGTTCTGGAGCTGGTTCCGGAAATTTGGAAATACTAGTAAATGGAGGTCATGTAACTAGTTTCGTTAGGAATTTGGGCAATCAGCGTTTTTTAGCGTCGTTTGTACCTCACGATGCTGTATTGCATAAAATCGATATGAAATTTAACAACGAACCGGTGACCGGTAAGTTTAAGAAAAAATAATAACTTATTTTTTTTATTATTATTATTATTTTACAAACGTCGTAGGCGCATCGTCGAGATTTGTAATTATATTAATAATTATCATTTATATTCGTCGTAAACACCACGCCCCTTTTCGCGTTACATACAAAATAGAGAATAAATTACGCCTCTAGCGTGAGTAATCCTTCCATTTTTTTTTTTTTTGATGTCATATATCACATATAATCGCGTTACGTAGGAAAATCCTATCGTAATCGTTTAAGGCATAGTTTTATAGTAATAATAACAACGGAAGAGGCGGAATTAATGATGTTCGGATGATGGTGGTAATAATAATAATAGTGGAAAACGTATTGATATTACAACGATCGTGATGCGTGACATATGTAAAAGAAATTTGTTACTCAATTCGATCGTTTTTTAGATTACGTAAATTGCGTGAATAAAAAGTTACGTTTTATGCGTAGGAGCTAATCGTTTTGCTGAAGAAAAATGTTTTGTAAGTCGAATCAGGGCGTTTGCTTATAATTGAAAGTATTTATAAATTGTGTGCATATCTTAAAAGACGTATTTATTATTTAATTATTCATCGATGAAAAGTACAATGGCAACTTAACGTTCTAATAACGTGTATGTTTATTCGAAAGTAACTATTTAAATCTTCATCCGTCCAACTCGACACTTCTTTAACACTTTCTACAATATATCCAACGTCTACAGTTCGAATAAGTAGTCGCATCGAACAAACTATAAGCAAATATAAAGTATGTACAGATCTGACGCATACAAATTTAATAGTTTTGTGCTTGCTCCGTAATTTTAAAAGACGGTCCCCTACCTTACCGTCTACTAACCCGATACTCGGTATTTTCGGCTGAACTATACGCAATATATACATCACTATATTCGCTGAAAATCTGAAAAGTCTATTATGTTTCCGATCCTCTCTCTTTAATTGTGTGTTTCAACTACACCAAATTACATCCTGTTGCTATAGAAATCTCCTATACCGTAATCCTACTCTGAATATAATTTTATTTTTATAGATCGCAAGTCGTACTGGTTTTTCATCGAACAAACAGCTAATGAGACAGTCGCTATCCAATCTCATAACGCCTGTAGAATGCAGAACAAATGAAACCTTTTATGTAATGCTATTCGTATAACTAATCACCTTAAAGCTGTTAGCTCTTATCCTTTTCCTTGGAGATTTTTATCATTGTGCGCTCGCCGCGTTTGAACTAACAACACTCTAGCACTTATTTATTTAAAGTGTACACTACTCCGTATGTTAAAAATGTAGTTCGCTATTCACTAGAATAGGTTTTTTAACCGATGACCCAATTGCCGTACAAGCGGTACTTCAATTTCTCCGAAATATATATACGATCAACTTCATATAATTATTTTCGGGTGTTATTGGAAAACAGAATATATATATATATATATATATATATATATATATATATATATATATATATATATATATATATATTATATATATATATATTATATATATTAAAAAAACAATCTTGAAACAGTTTGTAATGAGCTTGTTCATCTATCGTACTCTTGTTTTTAAAATTCTCCATATTTAGTTAACCTTAGACCGCGAGTGGGTGATTAAGAGAAAAAAAGGAAATCTGTCCGAATTTTATTTCGTTCTCATTATTAATTACAGTTTTTCAAAATATTCGGTGGAGTAACTTATATAATTCGTAATCATAATTTAAAAAGGATACCTATAGAAAAACAGAACACAGATCTAGAGCTTAATTCGACAGTTTTTAACCGATTTACTGTTTAAACTGTCCGAATTAGGGATTTTGTTTGTACTGCGTAACAAAAAAAAAAAAAAAAATGCTTAAACTCGATAAATTTATTAGATTATTTTCATTTATTATTACGTATAACGAAATTAAAAACGAATACAAAACTATTGATATACTCAATAATAAGACTCAAAAGTATTATTAACATATATTATCGATTATTTATTGGATGTTTCTTAATTAACAATTTCAATTTATAACTAATAATAATAATAATAATAATAAAAATAAAATTACATTAATTTAAGGAGTCCGGTAAATTTCTCTAACTTTTACGATTAAATTAATAACTAGAATTTTATCTAAAAATAAAATGTCATTACGTATGTAGATGAAGATATTCTGTTCTCCGAGGTTCAAAATGCTATATAGTCTATTTAAAAAGAGACAAAGCTCCAGGCCGGATTAAATTTCTGTAGAAATTTTCAAAATAGCGAGTGAAAAGACAGAACATGCTATACATACGGATTTGCAATAATATTTGGAAATCCGGTTTTTGGCCAAACGGTTGGTGCCGATCTACATATATTCCCTTACATTGGAAAGGTTCCTACAAAAAATGTCAAAACTACAGGACAGTATCTTTAATTCCACGCGCTAGCGAGGCGATGTTAAACATCATATATGAACGGTTATATAGTGTAATTCGTAATGAAATGCCACGTGAACATGCGGGCTTTATAAAAGGTAGAGGAACAACAGATTTTGAATATTCGTCTTTTTTTTTTTAAAAACGTATATTTGCATCAAATTTTTACAATACATAATCGATACACACCCATACACCCATGTTATAAGCAAACACACAAGCATCCCCTCACACATTCAACCTCAGTCACACGTCGAATACAGATTTTTTTATATATTACATATCCCGTCAAGCTTGCGCTTGTCGACAGGTATTAGCATGAAATATTCTAATTTTTATTGTAACTTAAATACTTATTATAATTACAGTTTCCATATAAAGTAGCTTACATATATACATGCATAAGCATATATAGTACTCTGTTATTATTCATTTTCGACTCATTTTCACTCACACATAACATCTCATATCCACTCTCACTAGCACTATTTTTCCTGTTTTCTGTAGTAGTACCCTATGGTATTTGCCGTATTGTATACTGCTCGATATATCCTCATCGATTCATCTCTTAATACCTTGGTTTTAATACACTATCAATGTTCTTCTCATTTTGTAACCATTTTTTTAATTCGTGTTTTACCTTATTCTCCATCTTTTCATTTATGATATGTTCAGGTAGCACGTTAAGCATTTTCATCAAAATATATTTGTCTGTTTGGTCTCCATATTTAGTTTTAGGTATTTGTGTCTGGTATTTTACTATATTCCTTAAGTCATACTTAACTTGTTTCCTTTGCTCAATATCTACTGGTTTTCGTTTTTTAAAGTAATCTATCATCCTAACCATTAGGCACAATCCCTTTATATCTAGAACATTTTCTTCCACAAGTAGTTCGTGTAGTTTACCACAGTGTTTTCTCGCAACTAGTTGCAAACATTTCTTCTGCAATCTTTCGATGTTCATTGTGTATGACTTTTTTGCTAAGCCCCATGCCTGTACTCCATATCTTAATCTTGAATCTATCAATGCGTAATAAATCATTTTTAAAGTTTGTTTATTAACATAATTATTTAGCATGTACATCGACGGTAATGTCGATCGTATTTTTTTCTCTACAAACGCTACATGCTTATTCCATCGCAGATTTTCATCTACTATTACCCCTAGATACTTATATTCCCTTACCATTTCAATTATCTTACAATTTATATTACAACACACATTATCCTCTTTCATATAATGAGCACACTCGTTCGAGTGCATCCATAGCATAAGTTTATATCTTTCAGCGTCCATCATTGATTTAAGAAACATGCACTTGGTTTTCAGTGTATTAATTATAAGATCATTATCATGTGCCCACATACTGATTTTTATTAAGTCATCCTGCATATTTACTTCCGCTTTTCTTATATCCCTATTCGATGTCAGTACCGCAATATCGTCTGCAAACGCATATATTTTGCTATATCGTAGTTGTTCTTGTAATCCATTTGCATATATGATAAACAATATTGGAGCAAGGTTGCTTCCCTGCGGTACTCCATTTTTCATATTGATTTTTGACCCTTGTACCCCCGATATACTCACAATACTTTTTCTATCATTCATATAGTTCTTAAACCATTTCAGCACTTTACCTTTTATACCTATATTATCTAATTTCATCATTAGTTTTTCCTGATCTACTGTGTCGAATGCTTTTGTCAAGTCAATATACGTTACAATCACTTTATTTCCCATTTCTAGGTTTAATCTTATTTCATCCGAAAAATCTCCTAACGCTTGCGATGTAGATTTACCTTTTTGGAATCCATACTGATTTCTATCAATGATTTTGTTATCAGTTAAGTATCTCACCAAATTTGTTGCTATATATTTTTCCATAATTTTCGTTATGACATTGTTTACCGCAATAGGCCTATAGTTTGCATAGTCGTTATGTTTACCTTTCTTATATATTGGTCTAATTATTGATGTTTTTAATCCTTGAGGTATTTCTCCATCATCCAGTGTTTGATTAATTATTTGCGTTATTTCATTTGATATTTCAGTTTTCACGTATTTCAAATCCTTAATCCTTATATTGTCATTGCCACATGATTTTTCTGATATTAGTTTGTCGATTATGTTTTCTACTTGTTCTTTCCTCACTTTTGGGATATACATATTCACTGGTGCATGGCCTTCTGCTGCCCTAATTTTAACAATATCACATTTATGTTTAATTTTTTCTACATTCTGTTCAAATTCTTTGCTAAATTGTTCTATTATCTTGTGAACACTATTGTTTTTGAAGAAGTATTTCTCAATCGTTTCGTCCACCCCAAGAGGTTTTTCCTTGCCTAATATTTCCTTGATATTTATCCACGTTTTTCTGATATCTCCTCCAGATTGTCTAATTTTTCCTCTCACAAATTCGTTCTTTTGCATTTTTATCTTTCTATTAACTTTATTTCTTAACTCTTTATACTGTTTCCACAAGGATGTATTGTTTTTATTATTTCTACATTTTTTAAAAAGCTCATCACGTTTATTTATCATTTCAATAATTTCTTTTGTTACCCAATCATTTATCGGAAAATTTTTCCTATCTCTTTTATGTATTATTTTTTTTCTACATGCCAAATATATCCTATCAAATTTTCTTTTTATTTCTTCATATATTGCTTCTGCATTTTTGGTATCCAAGGTGCTGTGCCAATTTACGCCGTTCAATCTGTTTCTGAGTTGTGCTTCATTGTAGTAGCATCTATATGTTTTACGTTTTGACTGAAGTTTTTGTTTGAAACTTATTTCACATCCTATCATATTATGGTCAGCTATCTTAATGTTAAAATTCTTATGCTTTATTTTAATTAGTTTACTATGCTGTTTTGTATACACATGATCGATCTGTGTCTGCGTGTACTTATCTCCCTTCCACTCTTGCCTTGTATAACCTTCGATCCCACACGTATATCCCATTTCTGACATTGTCACCCTATAGTTTTTTACTCTTGGATCTTGTTTAGCCGTATCTATATTTATGTCTCCAATGTACACAACTGTTTTATTTTGCAACAACTCCTTATCTATATCGACCATTTCATTTATGTATTTCACAGTGTTATACTTTGGTTGTCTATAAATAGCCCATATATATATCTTAATTTCATTTATATTTAGTTTTATAATTATACTTTCCGCATTTCTCATATTATATTTTATTACATCCGTTTTTATATTAATATTTTGTCGCACATAAATTACTAGGCCGTGTTTTGTTCCACGGTCCTCTAGATTGTGAAGCATGTTAAAACCTTTAATGCAATATAACGATATTTCATATTTATTCACATTTATTTCTCCTAATATTAATATATCGATCGGCCTAATCTTACATTGTATCATAATTTCATTCCAATTTTTTCTCATCGATCTAACATTTACATATACTATTCTTAGTTTAAATTCCTCATCCATTTTGTTATATTATTTGCTCTTTGTTTTTATCTCTCGTTTCATTCATTCTTATACGCATCACAATATACTACCCATTTAATCATCATTCAAAATTAATTATTTATATATAATAACTTATTAATAATTATTTATTTATGTATTTTACGATATCCTCTTCGGTCTGTATTCGATTCGGTCGGCACTCTTCTACTTTTCTTACAAATAGTTTGCCGCGTTTAAACCAGACAAATTGGTAGCCCATTTCTCTAGCTCGACTTTTTGTTTTCCAAAGCAGATCCTTATAATACGGCGACATTGCTTCATTAATATATATTTTGGTTTCACCATCAACTTTATTGTGAAGCGATTTTTTCTTTGTTATAATTTCATCCGCTTTTTTCCTGCTTAACTTCGCAATGATCGGCCTGATTTTACGTTCTTTATTTCTGTTTCCCGTACGGTGTACCGCCTGTATTTCATGTTCGTCTATTTGCACTCCAATTCTATTCGCCATATTTATTATTATATTTTCTAGGTTCTCATTTTCCTTCTCCTCTATACCGCATACTTCAATGGTATCCCTTCTTGTATATTGTTCAAGCTCGTTAATTTTTACATTTAATTCCGATATTTTCTCGTCTTTTTCTTTATTTTTCTTTATTATTTCATCCATTTTACTTTTTAATTCTTCGTTTTCCATTTTCAATCCATCGTATATATTTTTTATATCCGCTTGCATTTCTGCTATTTTATCTAATATTTCTTTCATCATACCAGTGTTGTCGTTATTTTGAATTGGAGTTTCTTTGCTTTTTTTATCTTTCCTACAGTACTGGCAACGCCACGCTTCTTTGTCCGCTTTCGATCTTGTATTATAAGTTTGTTGCGATATGGTCGTACAATCAAAATGATATTTTTGTTTACAACCACCTTTACACGTAATATACTGCCCACTTGTTGGTAGTTGTTCGTTACATTCATTACATTCCTTATCCATTTCCGTTGTCGACGAGGATAGAGTTTAATAATAATAAATAATCAACATTTATCACTTACCAGTAGGCGTCTTCTCTATCGATCACGCAACACACGTTTATAACAATGATAACAATAATACAACACGAAAAATACACGACCGTCTCAAGGTATACTACTACTAAAAATAGAAAAAGCACGAGAGTACAAAAAAGCTTTCGACTGTGTTCAATGGAACAAACTTTGGCCAATTTTAGTTGAAATGGGAATATAGACATTTAGTACGTTTAACAAAGTACGGCTAAAGTCCGAATAAGCAAAGATATAGTTTTTTTACAGACTCGAGAAAGCGGGTTCTCCGTTGGAGGAGATAAAATATCAAATTTCCGGTATGCAGACGACACTACGCTGATAACTAATTGGTTAGGCATGACGCAAGCTCTAAGTCGTCTGAAAAAGTACAGCGCAGAATATAGATTAATAATTAATAAAGATAAGACGAAAATCATGATTATTGATCGACAGAACGACAATTATCCGGGGATTATACGCTGTTAACGGCGTGGAAATTGTGAAACAATTGGGATATCTAGGTTCTATAGTGGAAAATCGAGGACGCTCTGAAGAAGAAATTAGACATAGAGTAAACATAACAAAAAGTGGAACGGTACGTCTAAAACGTATATGGGTTTGGATCCCGCTGTATCGAAAAAAGTGAAAATATAATCGGCCAATAGTCTTCTCGGTGTTTTTCTACGGCGCAGAAACGTGGACACTACGGAAATGTGATAGATAAAAAATAAATGCGCTGGAAATGTATCTGTTGGAGGTGTAAAAATCCCGTGGACAGACAAAAAAAAACGAATTACTCGATATTACAAGAAGTTGGCGTAACAAACAGAAGACTGTCTTCGGTAGTGAATATTAACATACTTCGGCCATATAATAAGAGCAGATGGATTTCAGGCGAGAATTGTTGAGGGAAGAGTAGAAGGAAGAAGAAGACGTGGTCGCGTTCCTACAAGATGGTAAGACATAGTACGGACGGTAGTAGGAGGAAATTTTGCAGAATTCGTCCGGATGGCCGAAAACAGGGATTCATGACGACATCGTGTACAGCAGATGCATTTTTCATAATCACGATATCTCCACGAGAGATTTACGATTCACAGGATGAAAGCAAATATTAACCGCCAGTATAATAATGGAAACTCTTTTAAAATCGGGTTGATTAGCGTGAGTCTTTGTTAATAGTATAATTGTATTTGTATTAATATATAACACGCGGTTTGAATTTTAATAAAATTTAAAAAATAAAAGTTTTTTATCTGATTTTGATCAAATTTAAAAATGAAAGTTTTCGGTCTAAAAATTGCTACATACAGAGTACTCTTTACGTTGATATATGATTTCCTATTTTTCACTCGGTAGTTTCTTCGTATTGGGTTTTCGTTTACACGTAATTTAAATAGTTGGTACTTTTTTTTAGTCCCAAGCCACATTTTGAACCTTGGTGGTAACAAACGCACGGTCAATTACGACTGACGAGTATGTTTGTGATGAAATATATGATTTCCTATTCGGTGGTTTCTTCGTATTGGGTTTTCGTTTACACGTAACTTAAATAGTCGTTTTTTTTTTAGTCCCAAGCCACATTTTGAACCTTAGTGGTAACAAACGCACGGTCAATTACGACTGACGAGTATGTTTCTGATAAAATATTCGATTACAGTCATTTATGACTAACACTTTTAACTTTGTAACTATTTTGATTAAAAGTGTTTGTTTCGAAACTAATAACAACAAGGGTGTTTTGTTTGTGATGTAGAAAAAGTGTTAGTCGCATATGACTGACGCTTTTACATAAGATTTTTTTTGGTTTCTAATTAATTTAAACTAATTTTGAGCGCATCGAATGGTTAATATAATGGTACTGAATAATGAAAAGAAATTTTAAATATGAATGACAATTATTGTAAATCCTAAAAATGAGGAAAGAATTAAAACGAACTAAAATAACATTAACTGGTGTGTACATTCAAAGAAACACGTGAAAATGATCATTATCGGTTGACGGGGCTTTGTTAGGAGCATATTATTCGAATTATGTATCGATTTAAGGATTATACCGTCTGTCTGTAATAAATTGAACTTATTTCGAAAACAAAGACAGTATCTAATCTAAACGTCTACAAGGTTCGATGGGAAGACGTATTATTAGAATCTAACTTCCTAAACGATTCATGACAGTTAAAAATTGCTATTTTTATTACTCATAATATCTGAGTAAATGTGTTCTGCGAAATACATAAAACTGATGTGACACGATATACACGAGTTGAACTGAATTAGGAAAAAAAATTGGAATAACATGTTATCTATAGCTTATACGACAGTTTTTGTGTCGTCCCGAATAACTACTAGATATTTCTCTATTCGATTCATTTCTAAGAATATTTCCATTACGAAATCGTACGATTTTTATATTTAGAATTTAAAATTATTTAAATGTGTTTTTACTCACATTAATTTCATAACTGACACACGACATATTTTTTTAATTTTTTTTTATACATATAAGCAAATATAAAAAGTTACGTTTATATTTTTTGTGGGCTTTTTTTAATGCCTCTTTCTATGGAATTATAATTTCATTTATGTATAAAAAAGAACTCGCAATAAAAATTAAATTTACCACTATTTTAGTTATCTTTCTAGGATAGTGCAGTTTTATATTTTTTAAAACAAAAGTATATTTTGAATTTAATGCTTTAACATTGTAATTCTGTTAGTATATTTTGGTTTATTTTCTTTTTCTACTTCTTCGTAATCCATTTCAGACGTTTAAAATAGTAATATTTCTCTTAGACGCAATGAATGCGTCACCGATTAAGGTGGAAAACTTTTGCGTGTAACATTTGAAGACCATCTTTCAGTTTCTTTGAAGGCGATCTTTCGATTTCTCGTGGTCGAACTTCCTTTCCATGATAAAACGTGAATTGTAACTTGATTTTAATGTAATCTAAACATGACCTACAATATTAGTAACCGAAGAAAATAAATCATTTATTAACGTAATTATAAAATATTAATATAAAACCGTCGAAATTAGCACGTTTATTAACGCAAAGCGTTATCCGATTCTAACGATAACCTAACACAACAATAACAACGACAATATGTTTACATAAGTTATAAACATAAAAGAAAGCATAACACGTGTTACAAACATTATGTACCGGTAATAACCACAACATCGAAGTAAAAATATAAACAATAAAAGAAAACAAAACGTTAAATACTGCAGGAAAAAATACAAAACTATAAAATAAACGAGTTTTGTTAATTACTAATTATTAGTTAATACCGGAATTTAAGTTTAAACCGTTAAAATATATCGTTTGAGTCTTAATACACTGCGGTAAAAATACGAAAGTAGATGCATATGTTTCGGATGTACTTGGTAAAAGGGGTTAATACTAATAAATTAATTGTAATTAATTACTACGTTATGTTAAAGTCGTCTGTGTTTATATTTGGCATACATGAAACGAAGGTCCGTGGAATCGTAACTGACAATCGAGGAGACGAAAAAGTCGATTGATAGCTTTAGAACAAAATCTCTAATATAAGGCAGGTCAGTAGCTTCGTGCATACTGTCGATTCTGGCATAGCGAGGTGCACTGAGAATACATCTGAGGCATCTGTTTTGAATGACTTGTAATTTATTAAAGGAGGCTTTTGATATCGAACAACCGGCGGAACAAACGTAACAATATACTGGACGGATTAGTACTTTATAGAGGATTATCCTGTTGTTTATGTTGAGGAAAGATTTGTAATTAAGGAAAGGTTATAAAGAACAGAAGACATTATTTGTCTCGATTGTGATATTATTTATGTGTTTAGTGAAAGTAAGTCTATTGTCGATGATCACACCGAGATAACGAATCTTATCACACCGCTCTAATATATGTCCATGTACCATCAGATTGTCAGGTAGACCCTGGTTTACTACGGTTGAAGAATATATCTTCGGTTTTATGCGGCGTTAATTTGCCATTTATTTTGGTATTTAACTAGCCGTGATTACCGAGCTGTAGTCTATTAGCGTCGTCAGCAAACAGTCTAACTTGCGAGTTGCGTGGGTTCGGAAAATCGTACACGTACGATGTAAACAAAAGTGGTCCGATTATACTGTTTTTCGGAACACCGGCAGAATAAGTTTTGATCTAAAATAAATGCGATAATTATTTTCGATATTTTCAGGTAGGTTGGATATTATAATCTGTACTTTTAATTTTGTAAACAAGATTTTTTCGCGAATTCTCAGGATTATTGCATTTTATAATTAAATTTAATTATTCGGACAATTAACACTTAAAAAAAAAAAAAAACTTGTAATATAATTTAATTTCAAAATAATATATTAACCGGAATTTCAGATGACAAATTTAACCCCTTTGCCCGTTTTCAAGTTATACTTTAACAGACCACAATAAAATACGCCAGCGTGATGGCGGAAAAATGAGTTATGCGAAAAGAAACGTCGGATTTTTCGAAAAAATTTTATTCGCATTCTTTTATTAATTTTTTTGCACTTATAATTATTCCTCGTTCTCTCACTTGAATACGATAATTATTCTCCTGTTCTCTTTATATATATATATATATATATATATATATATTAAGCTTGACCTTCAGTTTCGTGTGAGTTTCTGCGTAATAAGTGATCGTCGTGAGTTTTTCCACATAGAATTTAATATGGACTGCCGTTAATTATTAAAGTAAACGGACAAATAACCCGCCGGTAAAATGCGAAGAATGTGTATACGAAGAATACGAATACCAACTGTCTTCTATAATATTAATTATTGTTAACTGCGATAGTGAAAACCATTTTCTCATTTAAGAATTGTTTTATATATATATATATATATGTCTGTGTGTTACGAGTTAGCTGCTTTCTAATAGGTAATTTAATTATTTCGCGATTGAGTCCGTTTGTATATTAATTAAAAGTGTCTAGCAAATATTCACATTGAAAAATCTTTTCTTTTCACAAGTTGTTTGTTCGTTTAATTGAATTAAAGAAAAAGTCATTATCGTACAAAATAGTTTTTCACGCATATTATTCACGCGGCTCGATGAGTTTTATTTTTTAAAATGAGGAGAGTTTTCATTTCCGTTGACTACCAGTGCTATTTTTATTGATACGAAATTAGCGGATTGCTGTTTCTCTTTTTTGGGTTATTTGAAAAATTCCTACTTATTAACATGAACTTTTGTTCGTTAAAAGTTTTTGTAAGATTACGCTTATACACACAGGTTGACCCAGAGAAGACGGACGTGTTTCTTTTTTGAATAGAGCAGTTATTGAAAACTCGGATTTCTGAAGAATTTTCACAGCGACCCGAAAAAGTCTTCGAAAATTTTGTAAAGACCGAATGAATATGAATATATTCTGTTACAAATAGCGGTCACCTGAACGATATTGTGTTCCACAAGTAATCGTAAGCTAATCTCTCGTTTTCCTATTTTTAAATAAAATTTTATTCGAAACTTTTAGTCGAGTAGTTTTCGAGTCAACAACAAAACCGTCCGTCTTCTGTGGACCATCATATATATATATATATATATATATATATATATATATATATATATATATATATATATATATATATATGGTGTGTGCGTGTCAATTGCTTTATGGCATCGAAAACAAACACTTCGTTTTCGAAAAAACGTGTATGTCGTGACGTATGTTTTAAACACGGTGAATTAAGCGCATTTTGAGAAATACAAATAAATTGCAAATAACGAATAATGCCCGCGCCTTTGTCTGTAGTTTAATTTTAAGGTGTAAGCGGGTAATTAGACGATTAATATTGATTAAGCCGTTCTGGCGGTTTTATAGTTGCTTTTAATTAAAACGGAGAGGAGTGTGGTACTCTTTTCCTTTTTTTAAATTACTTTAATTTAAATTTACTTGATATATACGTATGTATGAAAAACTCCCCCAAAACTGTTCGATTTTTTATGAAGTTAACAAAATTAGTTTCAGCCGTGTTTTACTGTTTGAATTACAATCTTATATAGTACATTTTAGGGAATTTAATAATAAATGTTTATTTATCCGTTCGAATTATACATTTATGTTCATTCGACATTTACTCTCGAAATTGTATATATGTGTATGAATAAATAAAACATAATACATTATATATGAAACGTATATATATATATATATATATATATATATATATATATATATATATATATATATATATATATATATACATATATATATATAAAAATTTCAAAAATTAACACTCGTTCTTTAATCGTGATACTGGCGACGAAAATAACTACATTCAAAAATTCTATATTGATAGCAACACGATACAAATATCATTGCTATAAATATCTCGCTCACATTATATACTTTTCAATTATCACGTAATCGACGGTAATAGTATAATATAAAAGAAACTGAACATTATTACGATGTTTATACCTAAATTAAAGTTATTTATTTTACATGATAGCCCCCAAAAAATTTTGCTTTTTCCTTCAGATACAAACGTCGCATCCATAATCGATTATATATATATATATATATATATATATATATATATATATATATATATATATATATATATATAAAATTTGACATAAAGAAAGTTAATCTTCGTAATTTATAACTTTGTTTTCATACATGAATTTTTGCACATATTTCGATCAGAATTACGAGACTATGTTCGATTGATGCTCGTGTATGAGAAATGAAACCTATTAAGTGTGATACGAAATTACGGGGAGCACAATTAAATATTTCCCTTTCGAGTGCTTCCGTTGGTAAAGACATCCATTTTACCAGCTTTAGCGCTACATTCTCCCATTCTATTGACTTTGGTTAAGCTATCTTTAAGTTGTTTACTATTATATCCTTAAAACGGAGTTACGGGCGTTCGAACGGTCTTTTCCCATATAGAAATATTTCATAAAGTAGTTTCTTAGGTATTCGTTACTTTTATATTCGGACCGCATGTCCCACCTAGTTTATACATTTTGGTGCTAAATTGGTCGATAGAGAGACATTTGAATTTTTTAAAACTTCAACATTTGTCTCGCAACGAATTGTACGTAGTAGTGTCTCGGGTGATTCGGATGATCAGTATTCCAGTTTCCTAACTTGCTTCTTAATTATAAGCAATAATTCAGTTGCATATAATATGGTTGTTACTAAGACTTCTATACTACTAGTTTATTTGCTGTTTCCATATTTCAATTACGCAATACTTCACTGGTCTGTTCGATAAATTCCGCGTTCGCCCTTCTAATTCTCGAACGCAATTCAATATCTAGATTTGCATATTTTCATACATTCCGAGATATTTGAATGAATCGGCAGTACGATTTCAAACCAAATTAAAGTTGAAGATAATCTGAAGTATTTCTGTTTTCTGACCAAAATCTTTAAAAAAAAAACGCTATGAACATTCAAGCGCTGCTTGCAGAATTACGATTTTAAAAATCCGATGAACATGTTTTACACCTCACTAGATTGTATAAATCATTAAATGTAATTTTACGTGTATCGTTACTTTCGATTATAAGTACTGAAGGAAAACCGGATTTTTTTACTTGTATCGATACTTGTATGCCACAACCAACAACGATGAATAGAAAAAGTAGGAAAGATAAAGAAGAGGGAAGGAAAGGGGGGAAAAGGGACAAGTGTATGAGACTAACATTTCCAGTGAGATAAGTTAGATGGATGAAGTTAAAAAATGTACAACAAAACTATCGCATTTAAATTAGATTGATACATATGTAGTGCTGTTTGGGAAAATTAACTATTTCTTTGACTGATGGCATCACATCACTCCCGTTTTTTAAATTGCTTGGGGAGGTGTGTCCGGTAGACTAAGCGTACACATTCGATTGATATTTGGATTTGAGCTGAACTATCAAAAAAAATTTGATACTGCTGTACGTAAATATTGTTGACATACGGTATGTAAATCGGAACGAAGCGTCAGGTTTGGTATTTCGAAGCAGATATGATAATACATAATATCTTTGATTGTCCACGATTGATAGATCGATGTTTCGTTTGGATTTTAATTTTAATGGTGATTTTACAAGACAACAATCGATACAGTAGTATAGTACGCGCTATTATATTTTTCTTAGCTTGAGCTACATGAAAACGTCACGTCAGCCGTCTATTCAAGTACATACCGAGGTACTTGACCGGGTCCGTTTGCGGTATTACAGTATCGTGCCATTTTAATCTAGGACATGTAACTTGTTTTTGTAGTAAACGTAATGCGTTGGTTTTTTTATCGGGGTGAATGTTATACGGCAATTTTGTGCCCATTCCGCTATTATATTTATATGATTCTGTATAGCTAGCCTTAGCATAGTGCGGATTACTACTATCCAAAAAGATTGCTATGTCATCCGTAAATGTCAGAATTGTTTGATTCGATGTGGGTATATGAGTATAGCAATAGTATACTACCCTACGGTACAAATCAAGCGGCGCAAAAATTCTTCAGGAATTGCGTCGTTTACCCTTACTAGAAACGGTCGGCCAGACAAGTACGATCTAAAGAGCTCATAGAGATTTTTAGGAAGGAACTGACGTAGTTTGAAGAGCAAACCCGAGTGCCAAACCCTGTTGAACGCTTAGGACACATCTAAGAAGGCCGCAGAATAAATTTATTTTTTTCTAATGCTAATGAAATCCTGTCAACTAGCCTATGGCACTGTTGCATCGTTGAGTGTTCTGTGCGAAAACCAAAATAATTATTCGGTATTAAATTAATTTTTTGAATTAATGGTTCCACACGATATAATAATAATTGTTCTAACATTTTTGATAATGAAGGAAGGAGATTAGAAGATGTGTCAATCTGCGGGTTTCCTGACTTGTATATCATCATGATGACAGATTTTTCCGTTTGTTTGGAAAGTTTCTTAGTTTTAGTATACTATTAAAGACATCGCACATGAATATAACTGTTTTTTTTTTGGTAAGTGAAAAAAGATTTCTCCAGTTATCTCGTCAAGTCCTGGTGCTTTTTGTGGAAGCTGCCTGTATGCATTGTAGTACTTCTTTCGGTGAGAAGTGTTTTATGATGCTTTGAAATTCTAATGGTTTGAGTGTGTCTTTCACAACTTTTGAATGGTCCCTGTTCGAACGTGTTGCTGAGATGTTGGACAACAACTGATATAACTGGCTTATCGTACTATTTCCAGATGTCTGCTCTGTTGACTGAATCGAACGCTTTCTTGATATCAATAAATGCCATTAAGAATGGAGAATTTTGTATATGCTTTATTATAATTGTCTAAGCCACAATTGTCAATAACGCTGCAATTTTATCGAAACTTGCATTCTTCTTTAGACAAATATATATATATTCAGTATCAATTTTAGTCTATCTGGCAGTATTGTGTTAAACAGCTTAATAGCTGTGCTTAAGAACGCAATTCAGTCTACCTGATCACTTTTATTTTCATATATATATATAAATCAAAATTACTTCCTTAAAATATGTTTTGGTCGTCTCTATCTGCCATGTTTTTAAAAACGTGCAAACATTTAAGCAACGAATCTTCTACATTTAATACTGCGATGTTTAATAGTTTTTAGTTATCTATCCGTGTTCCGATATATATATATATATAATGATAAAGTCGTTAAAATTGTGATTATATCATCTCATGAATATATACATTATATATGTGTGTGTATCATGCGTGTGTAGATCTCTTAATGTAGCAACGCATTCACGTTCTGTACTACTAGGGTTGTAATTGTAAGGAACGCGAATTTTAGTGGTAAATCGTTATCTAGCTAACTCACCTATTCATTAAATTTTTTCGATGAATTGACATAAATTATCTGGTATGGCTGGTGGTTCACTGTACTTATTAATCATGGTAGCCCAAAAGATTTCTTAAATTTATGTTCAAATTTTGGTGTAGTTTGCATATTTTGAAAAAATTGACAAACGAAATACACATTGAAATTTCAGGCGAAGTTGTCTCAGATAAATATTCCTCTCAAAGTCTTGCGTAGTCTTTATATTAAGGTTAATTAATCGCTATTACCGAGTCAAATGAATTTCTCCGTATACGTTATTTAGCGTCGATTTAAAATTATTCTCCGTAATTATTAAAGACACGCTCTTTAGGTATCTCTTCCGACGTTGATGAATTAAAATTACTATATAACAGTTCCAAATGGTAGTCCTTTCAGTAACAGTTTTTTTAAAATTTATTTGACATCAGTACGTAATTATCTATCATTCTGCGATGAAGCATTTCGTTCGTCCTTAAATAGTAAAAAAAAAAAAATAGTGATATTTAATTTCTCAGCGACGAATGAGGAAGTAAAATTTTAGTCCTGTTAAAGTCTACCGCGGAATACAGATCGTTATAAACTTATAAATGAATCGTTATTGGAATGCAGTCGTAAACGTACCTGGGGTGGAGATTGGTATTTGTATTTTCAATGATCGAAATAGCACAGACGGTTATCGTGTTAATGATAGTAATAGTAATAATGATAATAATGATAGATCGTAATTATTTGTTGGTACGTTGAAATCTTAGAGAATATGATAATAATACACCGGTATATCAACTACATATATTATATGACCCGAATCTACTAAATCAAACGATCCGTGTTGCCAACGTTTTTTTTTTTTTTTTTTTTTTATCTAGTTTTAAATCCGGAATATTTACCCGTTGTTGGCAACACTGTCTGCGTTTTATACGCATTGCTACCTGTTTCGTTATGGCGTGGTCAAGTAGTACTAAGATGGCATAGTTTCACTAAACGTGTTTGTACTTAATGATGATCAAGAAGAGGAAGGTTTTTACCATACTGGTAATCACAGTTCACAATGTTCGCGTTCGGTGTACAGAGGATAGTTTATTTCAGTTTAGAGTTGTAGTTTAATGGTTTTAGTTGTGTTGCGTTACGTTTCTGTCGCGTTTAATTTTTTGTTGTGTTTTTTTTCGAAATTATTACATTTTTTTTTAGTGTGTATTTATTATTTAACGATTCGTGTTCCAGAAGAGATTCGCCTTCTTATTAGTATTCATCGTAAAGTAGGAATTTGTGTTTTCTTTATCGCGCTGTTTGTGCGATTCCTTTTTTCAATTATGTTTGTAAGTTTCGAATTTTATTATATTTATAATTTCATTTTAACGATAAACGAATTTCCATATACACGATCGTAGTATAACCGAAGATATCGATGTATAAAAATTACTTAGAACGATTTTTATGTTAGAAAAACGATGTAATTGTAAGAGAAAATATGGTTTCGTTCAGGTTTGAAAATGAAGAGTAAAATTGACTTCTTATATAAGTGGAAATTTTATTTCTATATTTTAATAATCTATTTATTTTTTCATGGTTTTTAACTATCGGGAATATAATGTGTGACTTTGCAGTTTATACGATCATAAGACATATGTGTTTTATTTTATGAAAATTATTAAAAGGTTAATTTTGAATAAGTGAAAATACTTTCCGATAATTTGTAAATATTTTAAAATAGCGTCTTTTGAAATTTCACTCATAATTAAGGTTTACAAACGTGAGTAGCGTCCATTACGTTATTATACGTAGTTTTATTGAAAAACATATTTTAATATAATAATTAAAATCGTGTATTTTAAAAATTACTTTTTATTCGAATACAATAAATAAGATATTAAGAATTGTTTTATTAAAGCCATTATAGCTCCCAAACGAATGTGATCGATTTATGTTCGGAATACGCATTACACACAAACATTTACCTACATTTATATATTTATATATATATATATATATGCGTATGTGTTAAAGAGCGAGATATATATATATGTATGTATATGTATTTTTGTACGCAAAATAAAATTAAGGAACTTACGTTATATTGAGCGAAAAAATAAAATACAATTGATTGAAATGTGTTTGTATTGTTAAATAAAAATTAGGAAACCGTGTTGATTAAATTCGAATAAAACTCGCATTAATCATAATTATATTGTTTCTTTAATTGTTGTTTTTTTTCGTCTAATCGTATTCGATACTTATAAATTTTTATATTCTGTTTATTCAGATACTAAGCTAATCTTTACATCTTTACATTCTCTTTAAAACGAATTGCCTTCATATTAAAGAAAATAACTTTTATTAGATTTGTTCCTATTTTTATTTGTATACTTCACATCGATATTCTGGTCGACTTCGTGCAAAACAGTATTGCGCTTTAATTTTTCCTATTACAACGTGAAAAAATGAAAAAACATGAAATTATTCTTTCGACGTACTTTTACTTGGCAATTTTTAAATTTTTGTTGTATTATTTTTGCAATTTTGTGAAATATGCATTTTTATTTTTTACTTTCTTTTATTTCTCGTTTGATTCGAACGAACGGCAGTTATCTGTGTTTTTAAATTGAATTTTTTGTGTTTTAAAATATTCTATGTCCTTTTTTAAAAATAAAAAAATCTGCGAATGCAATGTGAGAAAAAAAATGAAAGTTACTTGAGTTTTTAGTCACGACTATCGCCTAATTATTATACACCACGTTTTTTTTTTTTTTTTTTTTTTTTTTTTTTTTTTTTTTTTGGTACGCTTGTAAAAATTTGGAGCATCAAATTGAGAATTTGAAGTAACGACCTTTTCAGACTTTGTAGAAAATGAAAGAGTAATTAACATAGTTAATGTTCATTGGTCGTACAAAAAACGATGCCACAGGTGGATGCACGCCCCTGCGTACAAAATTAAATTTTAAAAGTACTCGTATTTTTATAGGGTTTGTACGTTCGATAACCTTCACGCGGTGTTCAAATAAACGTCGATACGTAATTTTTTTAAAAATATATTTCTAGTCAATGAACTATCAGTAGATGGTATAGCAAAAGATCGTGACGTGAAGGGTGCATAGTCCATCGACCAGTCCTTACATTAGTATCTTATGTTTTATTAATTTACATAATTTTTGTTCCTATGCCAGGTCAAATGGCTTAGTTCCCCTCAACCTGCGAATTATCCAATAAGCTAATTGCGAACCAGTTATCGTGACTATGTAACCGCTCCTGTTGTTTGATTGACATATTTTTCATTCCGTCAACTATATACCCCGTGCCAAGGTCATTGTGTATAGTTTTGTTTCTTACATACCATGGGGCACTGATGATTAACCTAAGAGTAATATTTTAATATCTTTGTATTTTCATTATGTCGATTTTGATTCGCATCCATATCTCCATACTGGAGCGAGTATTTGGTTATATTAGTAGTAAGGTAATTTGGGATTGCATTCCTATTTACCAATACAGCTTTTTAGTTTTCTGAGTTCAGCCCTTTTCGTATCAACCTTTCTTTAACTCCATGTTAACTTTTGATCTAAAATAATTTTTTGTAGTGTCATTTTCCGCGTAAAAAATAAGAAATATATTTTCAACGACGAATGCGCGTGAATTTATTTTAAAATTAACGGCGTTTAGAAAGGGGGGTTAAATTAATTCTCGAATTTTAAATCGTTCGTTACTCGTGTGTGTGTGTGTGTATGTATCTACTTATATAATGTCAGACCTGAGTAATTGTTTGTAAACTACAAACTTATGTTTACTTTTTACGACAATAATCGTTACGTATTCGCATTTGTTAATGCGTGATTATTATTGGAAGTTATTAAAAATTTCTTCGATTAAGTAAATAATTTAATAATAATTAGCTTATTTTAAAATATACGAAACTGGTTTATGTTGAAAATCTGTGTATTGATAGTTTGCTTTAATTTATTATATCAGTTTGAATTAATTTAGAATATTTAATAATGATAAAATATTGCGCCTATATTTTTTGTAACATACAAAGTTATAGATACAAAAAATATAGAACAAAAAAAATGTATGGCTAGAAAATTTTTAATAAAATCAACGATAAAGAATAAATCTATCAAATAGAGTAATTAAAAGCGAAGAAATATTAAACGAAGCACTCCGAATCATATCGGGAACGCTTAAATCTACACCACTTATATGGCTTTCAGTATTAGTTAATATAGCCCCAGCTGTAATTAGACGGAGGTGTAGTCGGAGATAGAAATCTATTTCAGATGTACTCCGAACTGGCAATCTGTGAAGAGATAAGGTCTGTATTAGAATCGAGACTTAAATCCAGAAAAATCACCTTGGGTAATGGATGAATTATTAGCAGAAGATATGAAAGATTTTAATAAATAGAAAACAACGTGAGAAAGAAATGTAAAATATACAATAAATTCCAATTTAGTGGTCGACCCCTGAGGAATGAAATGAAATAAATGTATTTACCAAGGAAACGATGAAAGAGACTCGACTGAATTAGGACCGGACAGTGAAGATTCGGGAATTAATGAAAAAATGAGGAGTATAACGAAATTCAAGACAAACAGTGCAGTATATATGAGAAGAATGTAGTGATTTGCACCTATAGGTTTAACATTAGACGATGTTAACAAACTTAACGATGGAGTCATAGACTGTGGTTAACATATTTAGAGTTATGATAAGAATTTTGTATAATTATATATGGCCGACGATTACACGATACGAAGATGAAAATTTATATTCACCGATTTACATCGAAATGATAGCGTTATCGGCTGGTGTATGATAAAAATGCCTCAAGACACATACACACCGTAGTATATTTCTATATTTGGATGTATTCGTGTGCAGTTATCTTGTATTGATTTGTTAACATCTGTTTTGTATTTAAATTTCAGTTTCGTGTCGCACGTTTTCTGAGGGATTTTTTTTTATAAATTCGATGAGAGGCTGTAATTATTGAACTATTTAACGCTTTTTGATGTACTAACGATTAAAATACTTTGTTGTTTGACTATATTTTATTTTTATAATCATAAGTAATCATCATCACGTTCGTTTCCCCTTATGGGAGATTGCGCACATTCATTTCAATTCATATGCGTCGGTTTCTGGCGTTCGTAATGAGTTCTTTGAGGTTCTCACAAGCGAAGTGTTCGGTAGATTTGTGGTTATAAATTTTAGTCGCCTTCTTCCTCTTGTTGATTGATATTTTTTTTTTACATTTCGCGCTCATAGTCCACGTTTCGCACAGGCATGTTTCAATAGCGGCCATAGATAGTCGTTTAATTGTTATTTTTCGTAAGTTCGTGTTTATCTTTATAATTATGATTTTAGTCCATTGACTTCGGTATGTTTATTTCCTCCTTCTTTAAAGTTTTTAAATATTTTCTACCGTCGCACTTCGGAACGGAGTAAGCGGAGACTAACTTTTCCGGTTAAGTAACTACGGTCAACGTTGTCGACAGTTTTTCTTTTGAAGGAAACTACGCCATGGGACTTCCGCATATTTCTGTTAAACCCGATTTCGTATGCAATACAGTCTGTATGCGTGTGCGCCGGATGTAAATTATACAAATCTATTCTCGAGTAACTAGTTCCATTTGCAAAGTCAAAACCATTTCGGGTTGATGGCTTCTAATTTTGTAGGTCGATTCATAATACCACGCGGTATTATAACTATCTCTTATATTTGCATTAGTTCGTAAAATTCGCGATTAAGTAAACTGGTTTTTCCGAATATTTTTATTTTCAATTACTTTATTTGGAGATGTTCATATTATGTAGGGTTAAACCTGTTTCGAAACGAGCATACGCACAATAAAAAAATAATTGGTGAACAGTTTATTATATATATATATATATATATATATATATATATATATATATATATATATATGGAAGAATTATGTCTTAAAATATCGATAGACCGGTAACCTTTCATCTTTTAATCCTAAAATTTTTGCAATAAATATGAAAGGTTAGGAACTAATTGTTTGATTAAGTTAATCTTGATCATCTTCGAAGTTTATAATTTTTACACGGTATCTCCGAATTTATCACATTCTGAAATCTTCCAACATTTCCTTTCCTATTATTTTTGAGTACATTAAATAGTGCCAGTGATATTTTGTTTCTCCATTTTGCCGGCACCAATTGGTATTGATAGCTATTACTACCTTCAGCTTGTTTAGTACTATGTAGGTAGGAGGGACCTTTAAGGCGACCTAATTCTTCGAAAGCGATTTAATCGTTGGGTTTTCACATATAGCTTTACTACTTCTCCTTATTACGTTTCACTACTGAAATCGTTTGTATTTTCGTCAATAACTGCTCTCAGCAATTATTTGCATCTAACCTGCCATCGAGTGCAACACGAAAACGTCTATTATTTCTGTGAAACTTTAGTTAGCTCGTTAATTTTATATCTGAGTATGCAATAACAGACTGGTGTCAAAAGCCGAAGTAAAATCATTGAAAATTGCTCCGCTTTTTTTTTTTTAATATCCATCTTTTATATGTTGGATTAACTGCAATATTGGTCAGACTAAGCTTCGTGTCTATTTTCTCAGGCATACGATTCTGGACTATACATTAAAAAAATTTCTTATGGATAACAAAGTGGTGATCTAAGATCACTAGAATCTTTATCCTGGTTTTTCATATGGTGCTCTCCTCCATAATCTTGTGATGTTTGTCTTGTCAATACAAAGATTAAACATTCACAATAGGCAAGGTTATTGCTTGCTTTTCTGTTTTTGCTCTCCTTATAGCTTCTTTCACATCCCCGTTTGTGAGTGGTTATCGAAATAATTTTTTTCAATTGCTAGTTCTGTTTCAGTGGGTTTTATTATCTTACGGTCTTTTTATGCGTTATTCATCTCGTTCTTTAACTTCTTAACAGCCAGATTGTACGGTTGTCCTTTTTAAAGTTTAAACTTTCGACAGCATTGCGCCAGTCCTTACGACGTTCTTAATTTCACGATTAAACTATGTCTCAATTGCAATATATCATTTCAATATTATTTACGTTAAGGCAGTATTCGCTATATACTTCTTTAGCCGATGTTAGGCCTTCGACATGTACACTGATATCGTTTCATCGACTATAGTTGGTATGAGATTAGCCGATAGTGCAGCTCGAGTTTACATTCCTACTATTTCAGGAGGGCCGTCTCAGCTATATATCTAATAGCTTTCGTGAAGATTCATCCCGAGCCCAAGATTTAACTAGAACTTTTATTTAGCCAATTTTTCTTTAATTATTGACCTCTTCTTCTATACTGTTATCCTAATTATATTTCAGTTACAATGAAAAAAAGTATCTATATAATTTTTTTCTTTTAAGTTCTTTTTAGTTTGGAAAGGTTTTAGTGATATGTTTACGATTTAAAATTATTAACCTATAAAAGGGTTGAATTACTCGACTTTCAGATAAGTTCGTTAATACATTTATTATTGTGTTAAACTTTATCTCTTATTCTCGCATAAAATGTTAAAATTCCCTTAAAAATTAACGAAATCTATATTTCAATTGTTATAACGCAATTATATTTAAACTACTCCCAAAGAATGTGTAAACAAACACACACACACATATATATATATATATATATCTACATAATCTTTGGGAATTTTCTCACACTATATTTTTTAAATGCAAGAATCTTGAAATGTGAAATGTTATGAAGAATTAGTTTTAAACTTCTATTAATAAATTATATTTTCATGTGCATTTCCTCGATTGTATTTATGTGCTACGTAAATGACGCCTGTATATACAAATAAGTATATTTATTATAATTTGTACAGTTACAGAAAAGACGAGTAAATAAAAATGCGCATACCAAGCAGCGTTAACGCTCTTACTACGCGTCTTAAAGTTAGCCTACAGCGAGGTCATACATTAGTTTATAAATTATGCTATATTTTTACAAGGAAAAATAGAACTAAAAAAACCCTACATAGCCGAAAGATAAAGAAATTAATTATGGTTTAGATATTAATAGTATGTATTAATATAACTAAATAAATAAGGAAATAAAGAGAGAGAAATAATGATACATTAATTTAAAAACGAGACTAATTTATAACGACCTGCATAGTTAGACAACCTGGTGCTAAAGCAGCGAATGTTTAATCCTTTTGTGTTTATATTTTTTATATTTCCGGGTCAGTGAGTCATGAGTATAATTTCCAATACGTTGTACGATATGGTACTGGCTAGTCAGGCATTTGCTATAGAATCTGTTAGCTTTTTCCGGTACAAGGTCAAAGATAGAAGGCTGGTTTAAAGCTCTATGCATGTCTGTTATCTTAGTGTAGTATGGAGTATTGAGTATGATACGCAGGCATTTATTTTGAACAGTTTGCAATTTATTAATGGTGGACTTACTAACACCAGACCAAATTGGGCAGGAATATAATAATATCGGCAATATGTACGCTTTGTATATTATTAGCTTGTTTTTAACACTGACTTTAGAGCGTTTGTTAAATATAGGGAAAGTGCGCTTTGTCCGTGATATGTTTGATGTGATCATAAAACGACAATCGTTTGTCCATGGTGAGACCAAGATATCTTAATCGGGATTTCCAAGATAGGTGTGTATTATTTATTTCAATGTGATGAGTTACTTGTGGTCTATGTCTAGTAAATAGGATAGCTTCCGTTTTTTCGATGTTAATTTTAATTTTCCATTTTGTGTAGTATTTATATATTTTATAGTAACTATTGGTGAGTCTGTTTGTTATTGTATCGATTCGATAAGAAGGTGTAAATAAAGCAGTGTCATCCGCGTAAAGAGAAGTATCAACATCCCTCAATTGCGGCAAATCATTAATATATAAAATATATAAGAAAGGTCCTAGGATACTGCCCTGCGGAACTTCAGCAGATAATATTTTACTACTCTAATAGGTGTCATTTATCTTAACAGCGAACTGTCTATCGGCTAGGTATGATTTTATAATCATTATAAGTTGCCTGGGGAAGCCATAATGAATCATTTTATATATTATGCCATGGTGCCAGGTAGTGTAAAATGCTTTTTCTACGTCTAATAGCAATAGCCCAGTATGTTTGTTTAGATTAAACCACGGTGTATAGAATACACGGTACCCAACTAGACTCCGCCCCTGTATAGAGGAAATATCGCGTGAACACTCTTTTTGGTTAAATTGTGTTTTTTTTTTTACTAGTTTAGTTTTTATTTTTTAAATTTTGTTTTATTTCCTCTTCTACATAAATAATTTATTTTAATATCGTATTAATTACAGCTGTGTTACCACTTCTCACAATTAGTTTAGTGCTGTTTCATTTTTAAAATAATTCAAACAGTAAATAATATCTTTAAATCGTGACTTTTGGGGAGTATATACATGCCGTGCATTTGAAGATACACAGACTTATTACTTTATGAACATTTTTAAATAATAAAATGTAACAAAAATCTAGGTGCATAAAGAAATGTCTCACTCGCCGAATTGTAGTTAGTGTAATTTCAATTTATTCTTCTTTTTCGTCCGTCGTTGGTATTTTTGTTTCCGCGAGTTGTTCTTTTACTGGACTTTTCCTTGTTCAGCGTCTTAATCCTGATAAATGTTCGTGCTCTAACATAACACGAAATGGCGAATTCGTGAACACCTGTGTTACTGTATTTCGATTTCAATGCGTTTATCAGTGTTTTTATTACGTCCGAATTCTTATTAATGCTACTGTCGTGGTTATTGTTACAGTCTTTTTCCATATTGTATTATGCTTATCCATTGTTCGGTGGGATTCAAAAAGCACCCCTCGATATTGTAGCGAACCAGCCCATTTGTTTAGGTGGATTGAATTCTGTTGGATGGCCGTATTCAAAAGCAGTATCTAACCCTCGTTTTTTCATTCGATATGCAACATAACCAGCTAGCATTTTTAACAAATCTTTCTTTTCACCGTGAACGTGGTCCAATTTTTCATCTCACTGCGTTCATTATCATTTTGTGACTTAAACTCAGTCAAAGTTGGTATCATGAAATGAGGAATGGAATCATTTTTTAATATATTTTTTGTGTTGTTCTCAAGTAATTCTGATTGCAGATCACGTTCGAAATCATTTTCATTAAAATGAAAAGAACATACGCGAGCACTTTAAATATTGAAGTTGCCATTCCTTCTGCTCATATGCAACCACTGCTTTTGAAGAACTTTATCTTTAGGAAACCGATGAAAGCTAATACCTAATTTATGAGCATCTCGGCTATGATTACAACACCCGAAAATAGCACAACAAGGCATAATATAAATGTTAATAAGATAATAAAAAATTTAACCAACTTATGTGCGAAAGTTCTATATGAAAGAATTAGTGAGATAAAGATATTATGCAGTCTTACCCTGATAGTAATTAGAAATAAAATACTTTAAATGATAAAATTAGGAATTCTGCACTAAAAAATAAGAAAATGCCATAAACACAAATCTTAGAAATAACGAAGTGAGTCGTTCTATAACAAAACTGGATTTGTGATGGATACCAACTACGTCACAATCTCGTTTGACTACTGCGCACCTAGTTCGTGATACCTACCTTGTACTTCTATTTACCTTGGATTAAACTGATCCAGTATGTGATCACTAAGGCGCGCTAGTTGCATAACGGTTGAGAGTTGGGGTCTGAATCCGAACTGAGTTTCGTTTATAATATTATGTTCATCTGAGAAATTTTTTAATCTTTGAAGTATTACTTTTTCAGCTATTTTACTAATGTTACTGATTAAACTAATAGGTCTTATGTTTTTGGCTAGTGAGCTATCTTTCCCCACTTTTGGTATGGGAATAACAGTAGAAGTTTTCCATATTTTAGGGTAATGACCAGTGATTATGATAGCATTAATTATATTTGTTAAGTATACTACGGCTATTTTAGGCAAGTTCTTGATCATTAACGTGTGTATTAAGTCTTGCCCAGTAGATGATTTGCATTTAAGTCTTTTTATGAAATAACTTATTTCTTTTGGTGTGGCGAGCTTAATTGATGAGTCAGACGCCGATGTAACACTACAATATTTACGTACAGTGAGATCAACTTTTTTTGTATGAGATATGGTGGAGAGGGTTATGTTTTGATTATGCACTTGATAGTAATGCTGAGCTAAGAATTCAGCTTTATCTTCATCAGAATATGCAATGTTTTTATTGTGTGTTATTGGCGGAATATTAACATGTACATGCGCGAAATTTTTTGTAATGTTCCAGAGGCTTTTATCTGTGGTAGACAATGATTTTAATTTATTATTCCACACATCATTACGATGTTCTAGGAGCTTAGTTTTTACTAAACGTGTCAAAAAGTTTAGGATTGTTTTCACACGAGTTGTTTTATGTTTTTGGTGTTGTTTACAAAAAAGGTTTTTGATTTTTATTAACATTTTAATGCTATAAGGAATAGGCATGGGGTTAGTGTCAAGAGCTTTCTGCGGAATGTGTAGTTGTGAGGATATATATATATATATATATATAATCATCATCATCATCATAAGCTATCCTCACTTGAATCCGAGTATGAGTTCTCCACTAAGATTTATGTTTATAACGCACGTGTCAGGCAGGCTAGTCCTATGCGGTGTGTTGATGTAAAATCATAAGAAGGGCAGGTTATAATCTGTATTGTCGTAGCATCATTATTGACAGATTTCTTCTTTTTATTTGGCGGCTTAACGTTTTTGGACCACACTTTACGATCTTGAGAACATTGTTCCCATTTGTCCTTCTTTGGATTTATGTTAATTCTTTTCAGATCGCCCGCGATGACACCTTTGAATCGCAGTAGAAGTCTACCAATAGGACGTTTGCTTTTGATCAGAGTCCCATACATAAATCTTTTTGGTATTCTATCATTTTCCAACCTGATGACATGTAATCACTTCAAGCGCCTTGATGCCAGCAACTGATCCACCAAGTGATAATTTGTTCTTGTTAGTATCTCGTCATTCGAAATGTGATCAAACCATCGTTCGCGAAGTATTCTCCGTAGAACCGCTGATAGCACATATTAAGTTCCTGAATCTGTTTCCTCATTGTTGGCCAAGTCTCGCCCCATACAAGAGCATAGGTATAATCATTGCTTTATACACAGCTACTTTTGTTTCCGTCGGAAACCTTTGTTGGTGTGCATAAGATGGTGTAGTTTATTAAACGCTGTGTTTACTTTTCTTAATCGCGATGAATATTCGTCTTCAAGCGCGTTGCACTTTTATTTACTGTGCTCCTAAATATTAAAATTTCTCCACCAAATTTACTCATATATATGTGTGTGTGTGTGTGTATGTGTATGTTTAATTTTAATTTTACCAATAATTTCTCTCCCTGATTCCGCCGATATCTTTAATGTTACTCCATTCTTCGATATTCTTTTTATCCATGAATTTCGCTTCTACCAACCGGTCTTTTACCATGAATTCTTCCTTGTAGCATTAGGCGCAAAATGGCTACATATGCCATTTTTACTTTTTTTTATATATATATATTTTTTATGAGATTTCTTTGTACGCCAGCTCTTTTCAATAAATTATTATTTTGAAACTTAGCCACATTTTTGTATCCTGTAAACGTCTAACAGTGCTCCATACCATACAAAAGTGCTGGAATAACGTAGCAGTCTCGAGCGTAACGTTTTTTATTTTTCGAAAGGTTTCCTTCGCTATTACACATTTTATTATTATATTTTTATCATTGTTTAATTTATCGTTCATTATTGATTCGAAATATTTGTATCTGATAACTCGACTAAATTATTGTTTACTGTTAGATGACTCATAACGTTTTGATTAGTCTTTGATGTACGTATTCAAGTACCATATTTTTGACTCGCAGAGGAGAGTTGGTCTAACATACATAGTAACTGCTGAAGATTTCTCGCTCCAATTGCTGAATCGTTGTTATTCTGTAATTCTAGCTGGAAAATCTTTTCTATATACATGTTAAACAAGAGAAAGGTTTGAGTATATATAACACTCTCTTGCACCTTTCATAAAATTGAGGATTTCAGTCTTCAGATCTTGATTTATTTTTACCTCCGCCTCTTGTTACGCGCTGTTAAAAAAAGAAGAATTTTAATATTTGAAACAATTGAAATTTATGTATTTACAGAAACTTGTTGGGTATTACTACGTGTAACCCTATGATTTAGACGTTTTTCCTAAGTTTACTTTTTTTTTAAGCTAGTAATTCATTGAAAGTTTATTTTTTGAAGCTAGTAATTCATTTAAAGTTTATTTTTTGAAGCTAGTAATTCATTGAATTTATTGAAATAACGTATACGAGAATGTTTCATTGCAAACGAACCATGTCATTTTATGAATCGAAAATGTTACACAAGTTCGGGGTCGACGTAATATACTCATAATATCTTAAGATAAACTGGTTTACCTTGGTTACCAAATTATCCTTAGAAAGTAGTCGATCATTAAATAATAATAACTATCGCAAATATGCGTACTAGCTATATTTCTTATTTATTCGATAAATTACTGTTAAAAGTTTCCTTGGTCTATATTCGTAATGTTTTTACTCGTACGTAATTCTAGAACCGTGCCCATATAGTCCGATTAACATAATCCCAACCACATATTAGAAGAAAAGAAGCAGCAATTAAGGAATAATACTATAGAAAAACTCGCCCAATTATGAAGATCTAAATGTCTTTCAAAGACTGAAATCAAAGTTAGGCGTAAAAAAAAACTTCTTTGCTTGGTTAACATCTTTTTTTTTCTTGTATCGTTAATGGTTCACTTGCATCTTTCTGTGGACCATGGAAATTTTTTGAACCGATACGTCTGAATTCAGCGAAGTTTGCAACACTAGAAATTCTTTCGCTTCTTCTACTACATATACGATACAACCGCTTTTACTATAAATAATTCTCTGCTCAACAAAACCAATTTATCTTGGTCTCATTTTAATACTTCACCGTCAGCTAGTAAAGATATGGGGTATAAATTTTGAGATCGTCTGCAATTAAAAGAAATTCTGAACAAAGGTTCTTTCAAGACCATTAATAAAAATTGTAAATAGGAGGGACCCGAATTTTAACCTTGTGGAATTCCTGAAGTATGCGAATATGAATTTAGGAGGACCCAGATTTTAAGCTTGTGGAATCCTTGAAGTATGCGAATATGAATTAGAATGGCTGCCGTTACACACCATTTATTATCAGTTCTTGCGCATCTTTCGTTATCTCGCTGCTGTTATTAGGCGTAACTTAGCTGTACCGGGTGATTTTATTCAAATGATTTCTTTAAATTTACTTCATCTCTTTTTTTTTGTTACTTTCTACACAATGTTTACAAATCATCAAGTTGGTCACATTATTAGTTAACTTACCGATTTAATTTTTTTTTTTTTAAATTACCATCCATTTACTTGATGAATAGAAAATGTGTACAATCGAACGATAAATATAAGTGGAATATCGATTTAACCAGTTCCGTCACAGATTATCAAATTTTGACACTAAATTATAAATTTTATACGGGGTTTTTATTATACAATATCGATACATGACTCCGTACATGTATTAAAAGAAACTTTTCAGAACCTACTGTATTGGAAAATGACCAGTGCGAAGGATTGTATTAAAAATAAATGTTAATAACGTTATAGCTTTTTTGGGTAACTTTTTAAAAATAGATATTGTAATTAAGTCATATCCAGGTGACTTTTTTGAATGTAGATGTTTTTGAATACATGCATTTACTTCAAACGGTAATATGGTTTTTATAGGAAGAGACATTTGAAAAGGTACTTGCAGATAATTGTATACCTCTTTTTCGTCCTCAGTTTTGTCAGTTTTATTATCTTGTTGAAAAATAACAGACAAGTACTTGACAAATATTTCTGCCTTCTCTTGGACGCTTCTCACCCATTTATTTCCTAATCTTAGAGGTGCACAATGAACGTAGTGATTCCTTTTCATGGTTTTTATAGCTTTCCATAAAGAATAATCTGTATCTTTACTTGGTGTTAAGTTGGCCATATAATCTTAAAATCTGGCATTTTTTGCATCTGCAAAGGTTTTTTTTTTAAACTTTTTTGCTGCTCGGTTAAAAGCGGTCTTATTTATCGTTGATCTATTATTCTGCCAAATTTTTCTGAATCGTTTTTTATCGGTAATCATATTTCTTATTATCTTAGGCTGATTTATTACTGCCATCCCTGCATATTTTTGTGGAGTGGCTAAGTATGCTGAGAGATTTTCAACAGCATATTCTATGTTTTCTTTTGTTTTTAATGGAATGTTTAGGGAGATACTACTTTCAACTGCCCTCTGGAATGCATTCCAGTCAGTGTTATTATTGGTCAATGTTGGTAGAGTACAAGTTTGTATAATAAAAGGGCTAATAGTATTTTTGATGAGTGATCCGATGTACCATCCATGGAGGACTCAACCAGAGTGTGTTCAATTTTAATTCCACTGGTAATGAAGAGATCTAACAAATCTGGTCGTTTTTTTTTTTTTTGTTTGAAGGCCAGTAAGAGGGGATTCCATCTGATAAGACACTGTATTTGTTCTTTTGAATACATACAAATAACTGTCTACCTCTAGGAGTAATAAGACGAGAGCCAAAGAGTGTGTGTTTGGTATTGAAGTCGCCAGCCGACACAAATCTGTTTCCAAGCGTTTTTAGATACTTATCGAATTGCTCTTGCTTTATAGTGTGCTTTGGTGGACAATAGACTGAAGATACTGCTAATGGACCATTGGAAGTTACAATCATTACATTAGTAGCTTGTAAAAATTCCTCACAGTACTTGCTCATCTCATGATGTTTTATTTCAGTTTTAATTATAACTGCTGTTCCTCCTTGTGCTTTTCCGCTTGGATGTAAAGTATTATAAATATTGTAATGTGTAATTTTGATAAAACTTTTAGTAGTAAAGTGTGTTTCGGATAGTAATAATATATCAATTTCGTTGCTTGTTAGAAATAGTTCAACCTCATGTCGATATTGGACAAGCCCATTGATATTCTATGTTGCTATTGTTAATAATAGACTCATTTAGAAATTAAACTACTTACTACAGTTGATACCATATTTATTATCATACTGTTTTGTTGCATTAACTGATTGAACATATTTTTGAATTCTAATAAAAATTTACTACATTGATTATTGATACTGTCTTTATCATCATCATTACTACTATTACTAGGAATGTGGCTATTTACCGTGTTCAGTGTAGTCTGAGGTAAATGATATATTTGCGTATTATGACGAAGAACATTGGCATAAGTACGTTGAGATGTGTTGCTAGTTTGCATCTGTATTGGTTGAGAAATAGTTG
This sequence comes from Coronaproctus castanopsis, assembly GCA_032883995.1. Taxonomy (NCBI): domain Eukaryota; kingdom Metazoa; phylum Arthropoda; class Insecta; order Hemiptera; family Monophlebidae; genus Coronaproctus; species Coronaproctus castanopsis. The sequence continues at coordinate 208,042,161 of CM065053.1, read as the reverse complement.
TTGGGAAGTTTATATCACTCGGGTTGTACTACGAACATTTTTTTTTTATTTGGTAGGAGTTATCATTTGATTTGTTTATAATTTTTAACAGTTCCTTATATAGAGTACACCCTTTATAATTAGCTGGATGATTACCATCATAATGTGCACACTTTGCTGGTACATCAATCGATTTCATACAAGTTTTAGTTTCGTGTGATTCACCACATTTAACACAAACAAAGGGTTGCGTACAATAAGATTTACTATGCCCATAGGATTGGCATCTGTGACACTATATTATTCCCTTGTTCTTATAAGGAAATTCCACTTTTATTTTCATGTTTAAGAGATGTTCAAGATTGTAAATTTCTTTATCGTTTGCCTTGTGCATTAGGTCCATAAAAAACCATTAGCAATGGTTGCTTAGTTTTTGCTTTTTTACGTTAATAACGTTTCTTGTTAAATTATTTAAGGCCTCTCTGATTTCTTCAATAGGCATAGTGTGATGAATATTTTTAAGCACTACTCGATAAACATGTGTGATTAAATTACGTTTTTTTCTTTTAAATGTTTGATTACTTTCCTGTAACAATCTAAGTTACTGGTTTTTAATTTAATTTTTTTATCACTTACAGCCTGACATGTGTATTCACTTTTATTTAAGACAGAGGAGATATAATCTTCCATCTGTATATAATTAATTATTCCATATAAGAATATTGGAGGCGGTTTTGAGACGTTTTTTGTTTCAACAGTTGCTTGTGTATTATTAGTGTTAAGTGTTTGATTAATATCTGAATCAGGGTGGTTTATTAGAGGCCAGAATCTATTTATCATTCCTGCAGTGTCTGGAGAGATTTTGGGAGTTTGAATTCGCTGTCTTTTTCGTGTTGGAATGACCTGCCATGTGTTGTGCGTTTGTGCGATTTTAATTGTACGAACTACTTTACGTGATTGTATTAGTAATGTTAAAAGGAACGAGCTCTCCATTGTTGGATTCGGTTTTCGTCCCCTGTAGTGAGGTTATCATGTATTTCAATAATGCTGCTGCTGCTGCTACTGAGTATACCGGTAGAGGTATTTACTTGATTTTGTCGCCGACACGCGGAAGGTGTAGATTTGTTGATCATTATTAATGTATAAAGAATACACGCGCAAGTGAGAAAAAGCTCGATATCTAATAGATTAGCTAATAATAGCGATTTTGGACACGAACAACTGATAAGTTAATTATTAATGTATAAAGAATACACACGCGCAAGTAAGAAAAGCTCTATATCTAACAGACTACTAGTAATATTAGACACGAACAAAAACAGATAAACTAGAGATATACGGAAACGTATAGAACACTAGAAAATCAACTACATACGACGAACGAATCGGAATTCCGAATAAAGTAAAATAAAATTTAGAAAGAAAGAAATTTATTTATTGACATAAATTCATTAAAAGTACAAAATAATAAGAATTACGCGTACCGGAATTATAATATCCTTACCGCTAATAAACAAAATTCTTTATGTAATAAATCTTATAGTATATTTACTAGAATGCAGATATAAATATATAAAACGCGGGAAAAAATTTGAAAAAAAAAACCCACTCCATAAAACGCTTTGTATCACATTAAGCATACAAAAAGGAATATTATTCGATATAATAACAATTATAAAGATATATAATATAATACACATATACTTACCTATATATATACATACATACATACACACACATGTATATACACATATACACAGATACATTAAATATTAATAATTTACAGTAAATTATGTTTAAGGCGCCTATGCTTATACTTTGTGTACATAAACTGTAGCTGCCTGGAATCGTAATTTCCGATCATTGAGATGTACTGATTTTCATGCAATACACAATTATGGCAGAACTTACGAGTTATAGTAAGAATATAATCCCGAATAAAGGGTATATTTAATATCTCATGCATGTCCACTATTCTGGCATACCTTGGGGCACTTAATATGCATCTTAAACACCTATTTTGTACTAATTGCAATTTATTAAAGCTCGCCTTCGAGATAGAAGACCAGGCGGGACAAGCATAAGTCATCACAGGACGAATAAGTGCTTTATAAATGATGAGCTTATTATTAACGTTAAGGTACGATTTACGATTAAATAACCGCATACACTGTACTTACTGCTTTATTTGTTTTCAGAGCTGCGTAATTTACATGCGCCGAGAAGTTTAATCGTTTATCTAATAAAACTCCCAAATAACGTATACTATCCGACCAATGTATAACTTTATCATCTACTAGAAGTTCAGATGGCAAAATTGGTCGACGACGAGTGAAAAAGATGGCTTCAGTTTTTAATTCATTTTGATTTGCCATTTGCGATAATACTTTAAAACGCGACGTACACCGTTTTCTAATTGATTTTTAATAGCAGTTGGTTTGTAAGAGCTGTAAAATATTGTTGTATAATCAGCGTATAAAGCAACTTGCATATTTGTCAATTTTGGGAAATCATAGAGAAACAATGTGAATAAAAACGGACCTAAAATACTACCTTGTGGAACACCCGCGGCACAAGTTTTCATAGTCGATTTCGAATCATCTACCATTACATAAAATGTTCTATTGCTTAAATAACTATGAATTAAAAACACCAAATAAGTAGGAAATTTACACTGTATCATTTTATACGTGATACCTTTACACCAAGTTGTGTCGAATGCTTTAGCAACATCAAGCAAAACTAAACCAGTATGTTTATTACAATTAAAATTATGGCTGACAAATTCTATTATTCTAGATATTTGTTGCGTAGTAGAATATCTTGGGCGAAACCCAAACTGAATGTCAGGTAATAGTTTGTATTGTTCAGAGTGATAATGTAATCTAGACAAAATAATTTTTTCTGCGATTTTGCTCAAATTACTTAATAAGCTTATAGGGCGAATGTTGCTAGTTATGGAAGCATCTTTACCAGGTTTAGGGAGAGTGACAATTTTTGCTACTTTCCATTTTGAAGGATAATGCCCACATTTAAACATTGCGTTTAATAAATTCGAAAATTTGACTACTGCTTTCAGTGGAAGATTTTTTATGACGATAGTGGAGATATTGTCAATGCCAACAGAATTTTTAGATTTGATGGCTTTTATAGCGGCGGAGACTTCCTTAAGACTGACATAATCGACAATACGAGTATTTTTATTTTCTTTCAGATATTTTTTGACAGCCATATGAACTTTGTTTACCTGATAACTGGAAGACATATTGCTATTACGTGTATGAGCTTTGCAGTATTCAGAAGCAAGAAGTTCAGCTTTCCCTACATTACTATGCACATAACTATTTAAGTGTGAGTCATGAAGAGGTGGGAGAAATGTATATTGCCTTGTATATTGTTTGCAGATTTTCCACAAACTGTTGTCTTTTGGTGAAAGCGTTGAGAGAAGTGAATTAAATTTATCATTTTTATTTTTGTTTAACAGGTAACGTACTAGTTTATTAAGAAAAGTTAACATTCTTTTAATAACTGGCAATGGGTTTAAGTATCTATTTTTCACATATAATCTTCGAACTCGATTTTTAAGTTTAATAATACCTACAACATAAGAAGGAATAACATTGTGTGGAAAGTTATACACAGGTTTTTTGGGTATAAAACGTTCGGCGGAAACACTAATCAAATTTGTGTATGCAGACAAATGTCTTTCAATGTCTAGAGAACTCGTTATCGACTCATTTAAATTAATATTTTGTGATATGAATTTTCTGAATTCTACCCAATTTGCATTTTGATAATCGAAAATTAATTTCTCATTTACCTGTTTTTTATCTCCTAAAATGACAGTAAATATCGGATTATGATCGGATGAAAGTTGACTAATTGAAACCGGCTGTGACATAGACACATTTTTTACAATGACACTATTTCTAAAGGCTGACCCTGAGGGAAAATAAGTAGGTTCCCTCGGAGCAAGGATACGATAGTTAGTTCTTGTAGACATTTGATATAAAATATTACCGGCTGCATTATTACTAAAACAATTCCACATCTTATTTCTAGCATTGAAATCGCCTATTAGAATTACACGACTGTTAACTTTCATCAGGGAATAGATATCATTCGCGAAATACTTTGTACTTTTAGGGGATTTGTACACTGCAAAAATAGCAATAGTACTACTGGCAACATTACAACCGCTACTCTGATTATTAACACTACTTACATATAAGTTAATACCTATTGCTTGTATACATTTTAATTTAGGAACCGACATTAATTCGAATTTTAACCTTTTACTAACGAGCAATGCAAGTCCGCCACTTCTACGACACGAGTCGTTCCTATAAATAATATATCCTGGAAAATGTAGCTTACACGTACTGTCCAACCTTGTTTCACATAGAGCAATAATGTCTAATTTGTTTATGCAGTCAAACTGGTACAACTCGTTACATTTGTAAAATAAGGAATTACAATTCCAGGCAACTAATCGAATATCACACAAAGGGACCAATAAACTAGATTAATTCCGCTATTGTTTCTAAAATTACTTGTATCATAGTGAACACATCCTTATTATTAATAGATTTTAACCTATTTGTAACCGTTTTTACAATGTTAAAGATATATGTTAAATTAAATTCACGTAACAATGAAATAAATTTCGTGATGGAAAAATTATTATCGATAACACCTGTACTCGATTCCGCTGTATTTCTCGCAGTGGCTATACGATGATTTATTACTATACTGCACGCTTGTTGTTTTATTTATTCGCGTTTTACGAGTATTATTGTTACCATAATTTTTAATATTATCAGGATTATAACGTTTATTTATGTTTAATCTATTTTGAACTATTTTTAAATAAATAGGACACTCTTTCGAATTAGCATGGTGTTCACCATTACAGTTTACACATAATATTTTATTGTTGCTCTGACAATTTTTGGTTTGATGTTGTTCACCACATTTCATACATTTTTCTAGCATGTTGCAGTTATATGCCGCGTGATTAAAACCTTGACACCGATAACATTGCATTACTGAATCCTTCTTGACATACTTCTCCCATCTTATTAAGCAGTAGCATAATTCTTTTATTTTAATTATATCCTTAATAACAACATTTGGCGAAAAAGTGACAAGAAAAATGGGCTACTTTTTAACCTGATTGGTTTCTTTGACGAGTTTAGAAAACTGTTTTACTTCGTCGATTTTTATTTTATTTTTAAGTTCATCAAATATTTCCTCCTTTGTTATTCCAGAAGCTTTTAATACCATTTTTATTTTACCACGACTTTTTGGCGTGTGTACCTTATTTATAATTAAATATTCTTTTAATTTATCGAAATCCTGCAAGGAATCTGTATAAAAAAATGTTTTACCTTTTTGTATTTTAATTTTAATATTTGAGGTTACGTTTTTTTTTTAATTTCGTCGATGTTTTTAGTTGGATGCAGCAAGTAGCCAGTCGGTGGAATTTTTTCGGTTTTCGAATTAATAAAATATTGACTCGTACTAGGACTTATATTACCGTGTATTACCAATGAACATTATTACAAACGTATTCTCATTTTTTTTTTTTTTTAAAGTACGATCTATGTCTAAATTTAAGTAAATTTAAGTTAACCGAACAAATACGAATAAATGCAATGCTAACCTCTGAAAACCGGGCTAAGTAGATGTCGCTGATAGATGGGACTGCGGAGAGATAGATATACAGCATGAATCACTTTGAGCACTGCCAAGTAGTGTGCACATGCTCTACTTCACTCCTACTTATCCGATAGAAGATTTGTTGTTAAAATTAATGATTGTCTCTCCGAAGAACGAAAAATTCTCTTCACTGCTGACGCTTGTTATTTAACCTGAATAAATGCCGACACGTTACATTTATAAATAGAAAAGTCAGTTGTCCAGCTCTGAAAACTAATAATGATGAAATTGTCCGAACAGATTCAGTACATTACCCTTGGTCTACTAGATGCTTACATGTGGCACAGACCAAAATAACTATCATCACACGTGCAAAAATTGCTATATCTATTGTTAGGGCGGAAATATTTTTTAAATTTAGCGACTAACCGAACCATCTAGCTTTCAACGACCTTGGCGTTACGGAATAGAACTGTATGAAAGTACCTGTAAAAGTAATCTTCGAATAATACAACAGAAAACGTCAAAGATACTATTACGTCTGACATAATGATCTTAATATGTCAGTGCCACATACACTCAAGAGTACAAGAGATTATTTGACAAGTTCGAAGATAGCATTGTCAGCAACAACCCCATCATCCGCAGGATGCATACAAGTCTTGCAGACAATTCGCCAATTCCGTTCACCTTACGGAATCCAGTTTTTCTCCTCTTGCTTCAGACGATAGCGCGTCTTTTTATTAACTACTGTACTTGATCATTTTTATTACTGTCATTCCTTTTCAAATGCATTCTCGTCGTATTATCCTTTTCTCGCAATCTTGTGCTTCCGTGGAGGCATTAAACACCTGTTCTTTTACCAGGATTTGGGTTGTTTGCAGCACTTGGTGCTTGTAAGTTTTTTTTTTTTTTTTTTTTTTTAAGTTGCGATGAGACCGATTTACGTTTAGGGGAAAAGGTTAAAAAAAAAGTGGTAGCTGTTTATCGAGAAGAGGCGACAAAAGGTTAAAAAATAATTCAAAGTAGGCGATAGATCACGAAATAAGAATGAAACTTTCTAAATAATAAGTGTGTTCCACTAACTAAATAATCAATTTCGAACGGTGAAAGCTACACATTCGACGTCACTATGAAATACATTATAGGTAGGTAGGTGTGTGTGTAAACGTATTTATCGGATTCAATACGGCCCGCAGTCTAAACCGCCCTATACGTATATAATATAAGACGATGTTATAGTCAGTTGATCAGTTGGGATATACCGACGAATATTCAGCGTGCAAGTTGTCCGATTTTAGAAAAAGATACGAAATTCAGTTTTATTTTACTTCTTAATTTTTTTCGTTCTATAACAGTATATTTTTACAAAAATTTTCGTTACGAGAATTTAGGGTAGCAAATCCAATTAAGTTTTTTAGATAATTCGAGATAATGTTTAATACGTTATTATACAAATATTTTTACAATTTGAACATTCTACATCGATCAAATGCCCCTTTTTATTACGTAAATAAACAATTATTTTTTTAGCACTAAGGGGTTTACCATATATAGGGAACACCGTGACTGGAAGAATTAAAATTATATGATCAAGTTATCGTTTAAATAATAAGGGTTCGTTCAATAATCTCGCGATCACCGTTCGATGCCGTAAGAATACTTCTTATCGGAAGTATTTATAACTACGAAAATATCGGTTGAAATCTTTTGAAAATTACGAGAAAAAAAAAAAGAAAAAACATTTGTAAAATTTACTCAAATTCGACTTTTTAACTTTTCGTTAAAAGACATTTATACAGATTTTTTTAAGCTCTCACCAGTTTAAGTTTAAAAACGAAAAAAAATAAATAAATAAATGCACGCCAATTGCTACAGCAAGTCGCGAATACTTTATGAAAAATAGTTTATATCGCCGTTGGAATTGCACTGTTATCGCATACTAAACTTGAAATACGATTTTTTTTTTTTTATTTATTTTACATAATTACAACTAGTCCATTTGGACTATCCAGTAATTCTGATATAGGAAAGAAAATTAACGTGAAGAGGTTATCCGTCCAGTGACTGGAGCCTCAGAAGAATATGAATAAAATTTGTTTAAACAATATCATAAATTTCGTTTCAGCCTTCTTGTCTTATTTAGGTTATCTAATGTAATAATTGCTTCCGCATTTGGATGCCTATGTAATCTGTCTTCATGTTGAAGTGCATACCCTAATTTCTGTAATTACAATAGGAACATTTAGGTCTCTATGCAAGTTATCGTTTCTTATGAACCAGGGCGCATTCGTTATCATACGAAGTTTTTTATTTTGGCATCTTTGAATTATTTTGATGTGAGTGGTTTTTGCACAACCCCACAATTGGGCGCCATAGCTCCAAGTTGGTTTAATAATCGCTTTGTAGATTAACAATTTATTGTCGATCGTTAACGTCGAGTTTCTTCCAATAAGCCAATACATGGAAGCTATTAAACGGTTAATCTCTTTCTTTTTAGCAATGATGTGTTGTTTCCACGTAAGTTTCTGATCGAGTCGCATGCCTACATATTTGGTCTCATCTAGTATTGGTATTTGATTATTGCTTATTGTAACTGGAGCATTATTTGTTCTTCTGTTTGTGAATATTACATGAGCCGATTTGTTTTCATTTATACTTATTTTCCACGTTTTTGTCCACTTGCATATCTGATCTAAGGAATTCTGCAGGTTACTAGCGGCAACGTTTTCGAGGGTATCGGAAGCTAACACAGCAGTATCATCTGCAAAAGTAGCAGTTAGTGTGCTATTTGAAGCCTGAAGGTCAGCTGTATAAAGTATGTAGAACAGCGGCCCTAAAACACTGCCCTGCGGGACACCAACGCGTATCGGGTATAGTTTGGATTCTTCTTCCTGAACTTTTACTTTGAAAAATCGTTCGTTTAGGTAAGAAGAAATTAGTTTGTACATACTATAGGGTACAATTTTTTTGATTTTATAAAGCAGTCCTTCATGCCAGACCTTGTCGAAGGCTTGAGAAATATCTAAGAATACTGCTGAACAAATTCGTTTCTCTTCGAAGTCATTTTCAATTTTATTGACGATTCTGCGAACTTGATCAAGGGTAGAGTGTTTGGTTCTGAAACCAAATTGGTGATCTGGTATTGGTTTCTTTTGATCAATAATCATCATTGTCCTTTTCATAAATAACTTTTCGAAGATTTTGGATAACACAGGCATAAGCGATATTGGTCTATAGGATGAGACGACGTTTGGAGGCTTGCCAGGTTTAAGCACCATAATTATTTGAGCCATTTTCCATTGGATTGGCACATGCTTGAGTCGGAATATAGCATTGAAGATGTAAGTAATGAGCAATATTCCTTTTTTCGGTAGCTCTTTTAAGATATTGGCTGTTATTAAGTCATGACCTGGAGCTTTGTTTCTTTTTAAGGCTATAATTTCATGCCACACTTCTTTTGGGGATACAGGTTTAATGCGTTGTTGTTCATCAGGAATATATTCCAAGAACTCTGAGATCTCTTGCTCGTGATTACTTCTAGGTTCAGACGGATGTGGTTGGAATACGTCCGCTAGGTGTTGAGCAAAGATGTTAGCTTTTTCAGTATCGCTTCTTGCCCATTGGCCTGTTGCATTTTTAACAGGTGGGTTGTGTTGTTTTACCTGTTTAATTTTTTTAGTTACTTTCCAAAGGGTGTAATTCCTGTCCTGGGAAGCACTAAGACTTTACAAGAAACTTTGTAAACTTTTATTTTTTTCATTTTGCAAACGCCTTCTTAATTGCCCAGTTATTCGATTATATAAAGTTTTGTCACACGGATGCCTGGTGTTGTGCCATTTTCTACGAGCTCTGCGTTTTTCAGCTAATTTTTCCTTGATTACCATGGGACAGCTGATATTAACGTCAGTATTCAACGATTCAGTTGGCGTGGAATTCCATGCTGCATTTTGAATGGTTTTGGTGAGAGAATCGACAGTTTCTTCCAGCTCTTGAATAGTTTTAAGCTGAATTTCTAGATTTATATTGTTTGCAATTTGCCTCCGAAAATTTTCCCAACACGTTTGCTTATTTGTAAGGAATGGCGGCTTTTCTTTCCTTATAATATTTGTACTTATTGTTAGAATAACTGGTGAGTGACTTCAGTGTAGTGTAGCGATATCCCCTTGATGACAAAAAAGTCTAGTAAATCAGGTATTCTAATAGGATCAGTCGGCCAGTAGGTTGGCTTACCAGATGAGAGATGGTTAAGTTGCAAGGTATCCATAGCTTTTTTTAACTCGCGTCCTCTTGGCGTAGTTAATCTGGATCCCCATAAAGTATGTTCAGCGTTATAATCACCGTCAGCAATAAATCTTTTTCCCACATATTGAAAACAATCAGCAAACAAGTCGTTTTTTATTGCATATCGGGGCGGACAATACACCGCTGTCAATACAAGAGATGAGTTGAGTTCTTTCACAACAACGCTTGTAATCTGGGCATAATCTTGTTGGTAAGAATTATACTGATAATGTTGAATACCGTTTCGTATTAATATAGCGCTACTAGTTGATATTATAAACAGGACCTGTGAGCAAAAAAGTACTGCACATCCGTATTTCTCGACTTTGAGAAAGCATTCGATAGAATGTGGCATACAGGTTTACTCTGTAAACTGGAACAAAAATTGCTTCACCCATATTATTCAATATTCAATCGTATACGACTGACCGGTGCTTTCAGGTTGTTATAAATGATACACACTCGCAAATTCTATACAAACAGGGGTACCGCAAGGTAGGGTGCTTGGCTCGATCTTATATAGCATCTATACTTCTGATTTCCCAGCTAAAACAACGGCCATGTTCGTTGACGATACAGCCATATTGTCGATAAATAGTGATCATGCAATGACAACTAAACATCTTCAGCAACATTTAACTGACTTAGACAAGTGGTTGAAAATGTGGAAGATCAAAGTAAGCGAATTAAAGTCAGCATGTGTATTATTCACATTAAATAGAGGAAAGGATGTACATATTCATCTTAACGGACAATCCTCCCAGACGCAAGGTTAACTACCTTGGACTACATTTAGATCAAAGATTAACTTGGAGGAATCACATTACTGCTAAAAGAAAACAGCTTGATATAAAATATCGAGAAATGAATTGGCTGATGAATAAACGTTCTACATTATCAGTAGACAATAAAAGGCTGTTATATAATGCAGTCTTAAAACCTATTTGGACTTATGGCATCCAGATCTAGGGTACAACCAGCAATTCTAACCTTAAGATCATTGAACGATTCCAGGCGAAGGTGTTACGGAGTATATGTGCACCTTGGTTTATCAGAAATGACGACCTGTATAGACTTACAAATTCCTACGGTAAAGGAAACCATCAGATCACTTAGCCAGAATTATAAGCAACGACTTGACCGTCACGCTAATTCACTAGCTGCAAATCTAATAAATAGTATGCGGTTCAGACGTTTGAAGAGGATCTGCCAAACTGAACTGCACTACAGATCCTGACTTTACAAATTATACCCAGAGAAGCTATGAATAGCTGTAATTGTACAGCGTTCATTTGACAACTTATTGTCAGCAGTGCTGCTTATTGTTCTACAGGACAGATTGCAAACAATTTGAAAGAGAAAAAAAAACTTTATTCGAATATAATTTTCCGCTTAGGGTTTCTTTCTTATACTTTAAACGAATATTAACTGTTAAATAATTAAATTCAGTGTTGGCAAATTAACAAAATGAATGCAACAGGATATATTAGTTACGTTTTCCTAGAAATTATTTTCAGTTTACTAAGCAATAAAACGTTCGCTTCAGCCACTTAATATATTTAATTTACATTTAATGTAATTTACCTTCTTATTTTTACGCTTTAAACGAATATCATATGTTAATTTTTCGAAATCACTCATCGATGATAAAATAGATACAGCGGGAATTATTAAAATTTTTTAGATATTTCCTTCAATTTACTAAGCATCTCATAAATATAATAGAGTTAATAACATCTCTATGATTTTTATATATATATATACGTGTGTGTGTTTGCAAAATTCCATCAACTAGTTATTTATATATATATACATGTATGTGTGTATGTGTGTGTGTGTAAAAATTCATCAAAGTGATAAATGACATTGGAGCAGAACCAGCTAGGCACCCCAATAAGATTTAAAAAAAAAAAATGTGTTAAAATCACTATTTTTCTTTATGAAAAATCACAAAGCTTTTCGGCTATCAAGCTATTATCGAGGGAGTTTAATAAATTATAAAAATATACACGAATTTATAAGAATATAAAATGTAAAAAATATTACTCAGACACACAATTTAGTAAAATTATCAAAGTGATAAAATAGTTATTTAATAATCCGATAGTGAATGTAGTAAACAATACAATCAACAATATAAAATTTATATATAAACAATAATACAAAGCAAATAAAATGAAAATAAATAAAAATATCCAACGATAATATTTTATACATAAACAAAAATACAAAAGCCAGTAAAGTAAAAATAATTTTAAAATAGTTGTCCATTATAAACATTAAATTTACGGTATACTTCTTAGTACTAATTCTTCATCAAAATTTTTTTTTTTTTATATTCTCTCGTTTATGGCTTAACAGCTGAAAAAGCTTTGTGATTTTTCATAAAGAAAAAAAAAATTGGTGATTTTAACTCCATTTTTGTTGTTTATTTTTGTTGAAAAATCATTACATTCCAAACTTTTCAAACAATAAGATCAATATGAATTAATTTTGACGAGAAGAAACAGAATTTAATTAATGGAGATGAATACGGTTATTAAGTGGAACGCGATAATTATTTATAGTGTTATTTTTTTTTCAAATTAGAAGCAGGAAATTAACAAATTTCATTTTGAAAAATAAATAGTATCAATTAACATTAAAAACAAATGCCTATGTAACACCAATTTTTTTAATTACAGAGCAACTATCTCCGTTTTAAAAGGAAGCTACTTATAGAGTAAAGCTAATTAGTAAAGTTACTTACGTTTGCGTGTATTTAATTCGTACGGTACGAAAGTATTTTTCAAATCGTTTTTTCACGCTCTGATATTTATGAAAATACGGTTGCCAGTTTTATTAACCTATATCGCTCCACGCAATTATCTGTTCTCTTTAGTTTTATTATTTTCACATTGTTAACGTGTAAATGATTGAATTTATTAAAAAAGACGTAAGTTATCTGTTTAAAAATAAAAAAATACGGACTTTATTAATTATAAATCACGAAAAATAAACATTGTTTATGGAAAAAAAAAACGTGTTTAGATTAACCCATGACCGAATATGTTTAATAAAATTAGCGACTTGGTTTTTCGCTGAGCAATAATATTTTTACATTTTTCAATTAATATTAGTTCTAGCTCATATTTTTATAACGTTCCCTAGTTGATATAAACGTACTCGTTTTTATTCTTTTTTTGGAAGTTCATGAGTAATATGCGTTACATATGTGTCATGCCATTCTGTAGTAAATAGTAACGAGTAGTTGGCTCATTCGATTACCAGGTCAACAGACGATAATCTGATTACGTATATGATATAATTGAAAAGCCTTATAAAGATTACCGGTATTTTACTTATGGGTGTTGGAATATATTTCACCTTTGCCTTCGTATAACGACATACGGGATAAGCGTTTGAATATCGGAAGGTTGACTATAAGCAGATTTCGTTTAAGGCGTAACAGCCTTCTGATTAGTGTTAGCATTTACAGGCATCTGTTTCTCGATGCCATCCTTCCGACTCCGCTAATGTGAATGTCTTCGAATAAATATATATATATTTTCACGCATAAATTATATAATATCCATATTTCTTGTTACTATGAAAAATCTATTAACCATATGTGTATCATCATAATCATCGTCGGATTGTTCGTTGCCGAACGTCGTGGCGTATTGTACGTTTATTTTTACGTACAAAATGAGCTAGCATTCAAGGCATCATTTATATACAAAGCAGATGCGCACGCATATTATGTTATATATGGAGTGGGATGCCATTGCCTTCTCCGTGATAATTAAGCATTAAATAATGATGAAAACTTTCTATGTCGCGTGTTGGTTTCGAACCCTTGACAGTCGAGCACTCTAACAACTACGCCACGGCGACATCATATATATATATATATAGCATTATTTGTCTTTATAATTGATAATAATATAACTATTTAGATATATGTTGACATTAGGTGGATTTGTCGAACCCACTAGAAGAAATGATTACGGTTATTTTTGTAAAGTGCATGTGAGAGAGAAAGAATTGAAAGGGAAGCATAACAAAAACAAGTAGAATGCAATTAAGCTGAAAAATTGATAACAGTTAATTTAAGTGATATATAAAATAAGTAAAATTAGGTTAAAAATCGATGTTTGTAGCGCGCACATATTACTAAAGCTGGCAATATTATTAACAAAACAAAATAAACTATAAAATTTATTTTATTTTAGCAAAGCTTTAAATCTGGAGTATAAAGAATGAACTACACAAAATGTAATAAGTTTTATGTAGGCGAAACAGGGCGACAAATAAATAGACTAAGAGAACACTTTAATTAATATAAGAATGAAAATAATGATGTCACTTCGTGGTAAACAGTGTAGAGAAGAAAAACATATTATAGAAAACATTACAGATAATATAAAAATTTTACACGTAGAATTTTAAAAAAGAAAATTATTACAAGAACTAAAAATTATAAAACATAGAAGTAGTAATAGTTTATTAAATAATACGATCAATTTCGATGAAGAATTAATTTTAAAATCGATTTTATAATTAAATGTTATTGTAAATATTAAAAATTTTTTAGTAAATTAAATTACATCTGGCTAATCAATATGAATCGATATATACCTATATAAGTTTTTATTAATAATTTATTTGTAAATTTTTTGTATGGCTTGAAAATGACGTGAAAGTCGAAAAGCCTTGGTAAAATAAAATAAATTTTATATTAAACTTTGTTTTATCTTGTTTTGTTAATTCATAAAATCACTACTTTCCAATACATCAACATTATTAATGGCCATATTATAGTCCCGCTATGACTTTAATTAATTTAATTTCAGGCGTGTTGCAATTTTCATAAAAAATTTCGATTAGCTTGTATCGATGTGGAAAAATAAGAGCTCGAGGTTTAGTTGAGAATGCATATCTCGAATCCTAGCAAACCTGCTGACACTGAGCGAGATTCTGCAATAACGGTTTGTAAGAATTATGTTTTACTGTGTATGTATATTGTTGAAAACTGAAAACCAAACTGCATATGTTAATCCCGGATAGTTGTATATAGTTTTTCGTTTTTTTTTTTTTTTATTTTGTTACCGCGTGATGTGGGATCTTGGATAAAATGTTTGAGCGGACTTTCACCGCTCATCATTATTCGAAACGTTAAAAGTTGTTAACTGGCGTACGTGTTTTTTTTTTTTTTACTGAATTTAAATTAACTACGGAAAAGTGATGTTTTAAAAAATATGTATAAAAAATATCGTTTATTTGTTTATTATATCCTGTGCGACGGATTTCCCGTTTCGTTTATTTACGTGTACATTCCATTATTATAAACGCTTCGCCGTTCGTTGATATTACTCATTTATGCGTAACGGACGACTTGAACATTATTTATACTTTAGTCACGAACATACCGGACGTAATTCATAATTTATGTTAATTCTATTTTATTTTCATTTCCTTATTTAGCCGAAGTAATAAAAAAAAAATGTAATTAATACCGAATGAACATGATCTCTGAATTGGGAAATAAATTCTGTAGACGTAAGTAAGGTGATAAGAATTCATATTGAATAATCGAAAAAACATTTTTTTTTTTTTTAAGTTAAAGAAATTTATATATAAAAAAATTGTGAACGTAATTAGCCGTTGTATGTAATGTTAGCCAACTTTCGGTAATGAATTACTAAGATGGCGGTTGATGCCCTGATAGCCGATCGATCAATTTTGAACAAAACCAATACAACCGAAGTGTTTGCCATTAGCTTCTTCGACTTTTTCTCTTTACTACTTTCTAGTAAGTTGCTACCCATGTACCGATCGGATTGGCAGCTAAATTAGCTGGAAGTTTTTGTTTTATCGTAATTCAAGCAATGCGATGAAAACGCGATATCGTCATGTATTCGGCATTTTTGATTAATAATTATATAAATATTTTTTTCTAAATGCGAAATTCAGCGTTAACTTACAAACGGTTCGAAGTAAATGATTAAATATTAAATTACACGTTATTTCTCGATTACTGCAGAATAATTAACAGAAGTTGATTACTTCGAAAGTAAATTCTACGAAATATAAATTAACTAAAATATGAAAAAACGGAGTTTTACAAATGTAATTCAAGGTAGCAAGAATTCTTGACGGATTTCGTCAAGAAAGTGGTTCAGTTATACATGAATCTGTTTACACGAAGAAGAATTACGTTAATTATTACGAGAAATAGGGAGAAATTAATATCTACATAAATCAACCAAAAAATTATGGCATCTGTTTTTCTATTGTACATATTTCATTTTCGATGCTTATTAACGATAATGTTACTGTTATAATGTCAATTGCTTTTACGTTGATAATTTTAATAATAAGAATTAGAAAATTATCGAATTAATTACAAACAAATTTGAAGTAATCGGCCTTAGATTTAATGATTAATTTCAAAGAACATTTTATATTCGATTATTCGGAAGTCGTTAAAAATGTTGAATTAATTAATTGTAACTTAATTTAGGAAGGTATTCTCATCTGTGCCTATATATATATATATATATATATATATATATATATATATATATATATATATATATATATATAATGTCGCGTCTGTGACGTGACAAATATTTAAATGTAAGTAATTTTCCATGAATTCTAGATTTAATTGTAATATACGACTTTTCTTTCTTTCTATACAATTATGTTTCTTTTATCGAAATTGGTTCCAGTGTAGAATCTCACTGCTTTACTACCCGTTATAACTATGAAAAAAAATGTATTTATGTATATAAAATATATGGAAAAAATCAAATAATACGCACTATATATATTTATGTATTTGCGAACAGGAATCAACCTGTTTTACAAATAGAATAGAAACACCGTGTACATATAATATAGACTGTGTTTTAATTTCTGCTATGCGTAACAAGTATATCAATTTAACACGCTAACCTATAATTCCACTTCGTATAAAGTTGAAACTAGTTTTTTAAGAATTTACAGATTTCTCTAATGATCATCAACGATCGATCATTGTTAGTCTGCGTGATCTTAATTAATTACCAAATATTTTAAATTACTATCCATTATGTGCCACGTTTATACGTGGTCGTATACGAACGGCATAACAACTGGGAATGTATGAGATGTCGGTATACATTTAGTTTTAAAACAGTCGATTGTTTCGTATAACATCTCTCAGATAATTTGAAGTGTGTAAGCGTCGCAAAAATTAGTTGCCAATTTTCAAATTTTGATAAATTTCAAAGATCAATTTTCGTTTTACTTGGGTAACTTTTATTATCGAACGTTTTAATATAGTTGAGTACATGAAATTTAAACTGAAATGTAAATTTTTACAGCTACAAAATGGTGTCGGTATTACGTTACACAAATCACCCGATATCAAAACATCCGCAGAATTTTAGAAAGAATTGATTTAAATTATTATTATAGATCGATGAAATATTTCTCAATTCGTGATCATTCCAATAAATAAGTCGAATAGAGAATTAAAAAATCACACCTCAAAATTTTTCCAGTTTTAAAATATTTTGACTTGGTTAAGGTTTTTGAGAAATTTAAAAAAAGAATCAATGAGCGAATATTAATTTGAAAAATTTTGAATGTAGTTATTTTTTAAAAAATAATAGAAAAGGAGTTAAAATCGCTAGTTTAAACTTTATGAAAAATCACAAAGTTAAGTATCGAGTGAATATAAAAAATATAAATTATAAAAATATACACAAAATTTATAAATGTATAAAATTACTTGGATACACAATTTAAAAAATTATCAGCGGTAAAAAACAGTATTTTAAAATAATGTGATAGTTAATATGTATCAATTTTATATTGTTAGATGTTTTTATTTATTTTTATTTTATTTGCTATTGTATCACACGTTGAATATAAATTTTATATCTCGCTGATTGTTGATTGTGTTGTTTACCACTTTACTATCGGATTATTTAAAAATTCTGTTTTATCACTTTGATAACTTTTTAGATTGTGTATCTAAGTCATTTTTTACATTTTATATTTTTATAAATTCGTGTATATTTTTATAATTTATATTTTTTATATAACCTAATGGCTTAACAGCGGAAAAGCGTTGTGATTTTTCATAAAGAAAAGAAATGTGTGATTTTAACTACTTTTTTTATCGAATATTAATTTAATTACATTTTCTAGAGTAATATAACGTTACGAATTAATACAAGAATGCGTCGTATAGAGGTGGTAACTAAAGAAATATACCCATATTCGTTGGTAGCTGTTCGGGAATTAGCTAGGTGAACAAAATAGGGATTCGGAAACACCGATTTCGAGCATATATGTTGGAAGTACATGAACGGGGAACTGATTAAATTTACGATAGCTAAGATAATACGATTGAAAAAGTAACTAGGATATCAGCGAGTTAAGCTGCTTCGTTGGTAAGCTCTTCGATATATACCAGAATGTGAAAGAATATAAATATATAGGGGATAGAGACGTTATAATCGTCGTACTCTGCCAACTGTACAATGGGAATTATCATCAAGGGCAAATTTTTAAAGTGCAAGGAGAAAGCTTATGAAATCGGTTTAAATATTGATTGAAGGGTTGAAAATTAAAATGAAACAAAAACTGAAAAATTTTTATGGTGCTTACACCTTCGACGGTAAAAGTTGTGTAAAATTAGTGAAATATAAGAGATTTTGTCTTAAAATATAAGAACACGATTTTATTGTAATTTATTTGCTACCAAAGAAAGCTACAACTGTATTTGTCTAATTTACCAGTTCCATTCGCAGACGTCAAGAGATAGATCATTATTATTTCAGTTATGACAAGAAGAATAGCGCTCCACATCGAACAAACCACGATCTATCAAGCCGAAAATAATGCCTTGGAACACTTACGTACAACATCGGAGAGATGACGTAGTGATCAGCACATACTAAGTTAAAACGTATATATCTTAATCGATCAGAAGCACCTTTATGTACGGTCTGCAACGTTATGCTATCTATCCGACATATACTAACAGAATGTCCTTAATACAGCCTACAGAGATCATTCTACGACCTTTCATCTTCCTTGCGGCTACTCCTTGATGTAAACATTTCTACGCTATCTACACTTATCCTGTTTCTGCAAGATACTGGACTATATCAATTTAATACTTATTTACCCGTTGGGCCTTTAACAATTAATTGCTATATATATATATATATATATGGCACATTAATTTAAATAAGAATAACAATAGGAAACAAAAAGAAGGTGGTGTCAAATGTTTAAAATATTAATAAGATTAGAATCAGTGAAATAAACTACCGGACGATAAGGAAACGTGGCATACTTGTATTTTCGAAAATTATTCGCGGCAATAGAATTCAAAGGCGTACGAATGTAAGGGAATCGACAATTTTTTTTTTTTTTTTATTATTAAATGTCTAAAGTTATTCGAATAATTCTAATGAAACACGATCAATCTTAAAGATTGTATATTTTCTTATTTAGTCTACTCGTACGAATATGAAAATAAATTCGGAACGTTTCTCCTATTTACTCTCGTCGGAAAATCCTCTGACAAATGAACCTCATCGAAAACGACGCTTTTAATGTTATATACATTTCCGCGGTTGATAATTACGTCATCAAGCGCGAATTTACTTGCGGTTAATACGGTTATACTTCGAAGAACAATAATCGGAACTATAAAACATCTGCTCGATGAAACTTACAAATTGCTGTATGTCGAATAAAATAGTCGCTATCGATTTACGCTTCATTAATTTACAGCTGTCGCGATGTTTATTCTAATGAATTATAAGTTATTTCGAAAACTTTTAACTTTTTTTTACAATATATTCGCTTTTAACGCAGATTTTTAAAGCTGTATCGCCGACGTCACGTCATGTTTTTGCGCTACAATTATGAACTAATCAAAATTTTATAATTTAAGAGTTTTTAATTTTGATTTTGTTAAAAAAAAAAAAACACCTAATTGAACTAAACGTGAAACGAAATTTAATTAGGTTAGATTTAGTGTTCGTTTTCATTAGAATTTTAAAAAAAAAAATATTTGTATTAAATTAAATTGTTATGTGTAGTGGAATGAATTTTTCTACGACATACTTATAAATTCATTTATGTCGTTTTATATGCGGAGAGGAGTTACCGATTTATATTTATAATCGTTTTGCTTATTTATTACAGGAAGCCCTTGGGAAATTGCAGTAATGAGTACCGGTAATCTAGGCCCTAAGATGACTATTATAGGTGAAGCTGTGAAGTTTGTTCCGATGAATCATGTTGCCATGTTTCAAATTAGCGCTATAGGTTTCAGGCGCGAAGATCTGAAAGTGAATATTCTAAGTAAGAATTTATTTCTTTTTACGTAGGCACAAAATATCGATTTCGTTTTTGATAAAGATATTTTCTAAATACCTCGACGTATTTATCGAAATGAACTTTATTGAAATTCGATTGTTTATATGAACTATGGCGAATTTATAATGAACTGTGTATTTCGTTATATCTATCGCAGTACACGTAATTAGTTTAAATTGAATAATCTTTACTTTTGGCTTATCGATCGTAAACAAATATGAATAAAGTACACTTATCACCGTTTTATGATCAGACTACTGTGAGCATGATATTAAAGATGACGTAAATGTTTTAACGTACGTTTAAGAATAGTCATGCTTTGAACTTTTGAGAAAAATTTACGATTATAATATAAATACGTTATTTAGATTGGTTTTAGTTTTGATAATTTCGCGTTTGCAAATTATAATTAATAGCTGAGTTAGAGCTTGTCTTTTCCTGAGCACAAGCGTAAATATTTTTTTATCTTTGACGATAAAAAAACCTGTAAATATAATTTTAAAAAAAATAAACTTATATCGAAAGTTACAGTATTGAATATACACCAATTTTAAATTATTTAGGTATTCTAATTGGTAACAAACTCACATTTATGCCCTATCTCAACTACATGCATAATACTTGGCACGTCTGCCATTATCAGAGGCTTATATTATATAAAGGATTAATTTAATCAACCTGTGGTTATTATGGGGCTACTCTCACAAAATTTTAAGAAATGCAAACAACATCGGAGGAAATTTCTTCAGAGTATCTGTTTATTGCACCTTCATAAGCTGCTTGTCTCATTAATGGGCTGCTCCCAAGAATCTATACCTTATAGGCAGAGCAACCATTTACTTGCAACTAGTAAGTTTATAGATAATAATACACTCGGCAATAACATTCCAATTTTTTTATCTTATACATAAATGACCTCCCACTGACTAAGCATATCAGTCTAAATCTATATGCTGACGACACTGCAATTGTCGCAACATCCTATCGTATCGATACCATTTGCCGACGACTCACCAATGCGGTAAATAAATTAATCGAATATTTTAATAAATGGAGAATCAACATAAACGAAAGCAAATCAGAGGCAATTATATTCACAAAACGTAGACCACTTATTAACCGACAAGTTACTATCAGAAATAATATAATTACTTGGAAAAATGAGGTGACTCATTTAGGACTTAACCTGGACAAAAAATTAACGTTTACTAAACATATAAATCAAAGTATTTATAAAACTCAACGCAACATATGCAACTTATTTCCTATATTTAATAGAAAGTCTTCATTAACAATTTCGAATAAGTTCATGATATATAAGACCGTAATACTATCGAAATTATTATATGCTGCATCTGTTTGGTGCTCGACTAACCAGAGCAACTTACAGAAACTCCAGAGAATTCAGAATCATTGCTTTACAATTATATTAAATAAGCCGCGATATACACGTATTAATGCACGATTACCTCAATTTTCCGTATAAGACATTGTTAAAAAGCGGGCAGCCAGGTTTCTTTAATTGCTGTCCGACATACGTATAATAAATAATATCTCGGCGACTACGATTATCAATCCTTAAAGCACAGATATAAAAATTACAAACATAGAAGAATTAAACACTCACTACTTTAAACATCCCTTCATAATTTCTTTATAGTCAACATTTTGTTTCTCGCCGAACTGACACAATCAAAATTTTTTTTATATATATATAGCTGTTAAGTTTATTTAAAACTTCAATTTTTTTTCTTGAGACAGGTTTTTTTTTTAATTTTTTCCTCTTAAAAAAAATGTAAGTACATATTATTTTGCATAAATTATATTTAAATACATATATATTAAGATTATCTGATAAGGAGATTATATATTTTCCGGTACAGATTTTTTCGTATTTTTTATATAATGTATGTAAATGAAGTAAAATATACGTTCTTCTTCAATGAATATAATTAAAAAACACATTTCACAATTATGATTATTAAGATTTTACCAATTTTTGAAGGCCAAATTACTAAATCCTTCTTTATATTTCCAAGTATACTTGGCCGGATACGGAAGGACTGTTTCTACGCGTCTAGAATTTTCTGAGTAGAATATTTTGCGTGTCTTCTCCTAGCGTTATCGGCAAATAAATTTGGGTGGCCCTTGTGCCGCACGGTGTACCTCATCGTGGCCTATTATCCCTCGGTGACTTAGAATCCAGACGAAAGTGACGCCGGTGTTACGTTCACTTAATTCTAGAACGCTGGGCAATATTTGGTCCACCATAGCCACAGTAATAGTTCTCGCTTCAATGCACTGTAATGCCAAAGCTGAGTCAATCAGCGATTCGAGCAAACACTGGAGCAAGGCTATCATTTCAGCCACTAGAACTGATGACATGATCGGTAGACTAAAATAATGGATCTTGCTTCAGATTGAAAAATGCACCTCCGACATATTGTGATGTTTTAGATGCGTCGGCGAAGCAAACGAATGCGTTGGGCTGCTGTTGCAAGGCAAAAGCTTCCTATAGATTTCCACATTCGGTTTCATAAAAACGTTTTCTTATATAAAACCTTCAACATTTTTTTGTGAATAGGTGTGTATTACAGGAGCATGAAAATTTTTATTTTCGTTCGATATATACCAATTAACGATATTTCATACCAAGGGAGAAGTTCCAACGTGGTATTGTTTATGAAATTTGTATTCAGTAATTGTTTAACGTAGGAGTGTCGCGTTGAACTCTCTGTTATTATTTTTCCGCTATTTCCGTTGTTATTATCATTATAGTTGGAATTTTATTTCTATTAGTTATTGTCATGGTAATAGTTTATGGACAATACCAGAATAATAAATTATACTACCGATTAGGTTTTGTTTTCGAGCGTTTTAATTTTCCTGCCATGTTTCAAACGATATTTTCTTCTGACGTTTTAATAAATTTATTAATGTGCTTCCGATTATTTGTTTACACATGATTAGCATCGTCTTTTTTTTTTATTTTATTTTATTATTATCTTAAATTTTATCTATCGCAATCAAAGGTTATTTCTAAAAGAACATTACAAAGGAAAAAATATATATAACTGATTATAATTGACGCGTGTTTCTTTTATTTTATGCACATTATTACGTTATAATTAATTGGTTACGAGTCGTACAAAATAAGCCAATAAAAAAATCGTAAAGTATTTCATTCAGTTATTTGTTTAACTTATATTTTTTTTCTTTACGGTTTTCACATTAATGACTGATTATTAATTAATTGTTTGCTTTTTTATTGTTATTTTCGTTGTTGTTAAAAAAAAAAAACGTTATAAAACTTTCGCGCTTGTTTTTCAAAATTTACACTTTTGGTGGAAACCACATATGCAAGTTAACAACGTTGAATTTTTAGAGCATACTTTCGCTACTCATCATCGCTATTGAAATAAATTACAAGTGTTATTGTTATTTTCCTTTATAGGCACTTTTATACCACGGTGCGATAGTTCTTTATGTTTTATTTTGGAAGCGTTGTATTATCGCTATATTACTCTGCTTAGCACAGGCCCAAAGTTGACTTCAATAAGCCCATATAGTCTTTAGAATTTAATTTTACAATAATACCTTGTTCATCAGTGGCAATTCAGATATTCTTCCGATAAGCCAAAGCATGTTCCCAAACTTTATATTCAATTTATTTCGTTTTGCTATTATATGGTTTTTCTAGGTTAATTGTCTATCCAAAAGGACTCCTAGATATTTTACTGATTTTTAAACTGGAATTATCTTATTGTTGATATGAATATTAATGAAAAAATTATTATTTTAGTTTTATTTGTCATAAAATGGTCTTTTAAAACGATAATTAATTTGTACATTTTTCAAAGACAGATCGTTAAAATATTAATATCTGTCGTTCATTTGCATCAAACAACATTTATTTTTATTTTCTAAAATAATGATTGTATATTTTTTTTTTTGTACTGTATCAGGTCCTTCTAAACGCCACATATCTGTTTCCGTATATCAGGAAAATTCTAGTGGTATTTACCGAATAGAGTTTACACCGATCGAAGTAGGAAGTCATTTAATAGAAATCAGTGCCGGAGGTGAAAAACTTCCCGGCGGTCCGTTGGTTACGAAAGTTTATAATTCCGCTTTTATTAAAGTAACCGATGTAACAGCTGGTGTAGTCGGTCAACCGTGTAATTTCCGAGGTTAGTGTTGTGGTCATTTGAAAATTATTATCAATAAAACCTATCTCCCGTTATAAGTATGATCGTTAGATAATCTATGATTACATAATTTATAATTTATTAGTTACACTAAGTTTATTTTATATATATATCAGATAGAACTGGTAAACTCATTCAATCGTGCAATGTTAGCCGAAAATTCAACTATTAATTTTTTTCGTTAGTTTTTCTTATTATCTAATGAAATATTTCTGATGATAAAACGAAAATTAATTTCTGGTAGAACATGTTTATAATAATAAATTTAAGAAACGTATTTCCCACGAATAGTGAAAGTTGTAAATTTAATTTCACTATTTTTTTTAGGAGAAGAAAGGGGTAAACTATTTCGAAATTATGAATCAGATTTTCTTTAAAATTTAATTATATTATGCAGTTTATGCTGACATGCGAAATTTAAGAAATGTATTTTCCATGAATAGTGAAAATTGTAAATTTAATTTTTTAAAGGGTGAAAGCAATAAATTAGTTAAAGAGAAATAGATAAAAATGTTTAAAACTAAATACATTTAATAAATTTATTCGATGGTTAAATTGCGCAGAGAGTATTTTTTCTTGTAGTTATTTCTAGAAAAGCAAATGCAACACGTATAATTTTAGACAAATTAAATTTTTAAAAATTAAGAATCGGAATTATAATAAAATAAAAATAATAGCTAAAATAATCGTGAGAAATTTTATTCTAAGTCATGTAATTATATTTAGGTGCTATGTTAAACCTTTTAATATTCGTTAAATTAATTAACGTAATATTTAAACTTTTTTTTTTTTAAATGTTAAACTTGAAATTATATTTAATCGTGTTGTTGATCCGGAAGTTAATTATTTTTTTTATTTGTATTGTTCGTATTCACAATAATAGTAGTAAATATTTCTTAGATTTTTTAAGTATGTTATATAAGAAAACCATTCTTTAATGTTATATTGGGTTGAAAGTGTTTTATAAATTACTGAAGACGTGTAACGTTTATTCATTAGTAAAATCCTATTTATTCCGAATTAATGATCAAATTCGAAGTAACATTGAAGCAAAAAGGAAAACCAAATTAGAAAAACTACGAAAATGAACAATTAATATCAATTGAATTTAGAATTTTATTATACAAAACGCTAAAATTAAATTATTCATAATATCCGACCAAGTGTTGATATAAGTAAAAAATTCAATTCTTGTTATAAGCCTAATAGGAATGCGTGGAATTTATTATTAATAATTAGAGCAATTTGAAATCTTTTATACATAAAAAATTGTTAAAAATAGTCGATGAATAAAATTTAATTGCAATCTTTAAGAAAATAAAAGAAAATAGCATAATTTCATTAATCAAATGTAATTAAAAGAAAAATACCAAAAAAAGATTATTAAGTATTTGTCGAATTCTATAACAATTTCTGTGTCAGAATTATTGTAATAATAAACATTATTTACGATAATAAGGATTGTTATATTTATTTTTAATTCTGATATCTAGTCGATGCTAGCGAAGCGGGTGAGGGGCAGTTGGAAATTTCGATAAATGAAGGAGAAGTACCGAATCATGTGGCTGTCGTTGGCGGGGGTCGATGTTTGGTTTCATTTACTCCGGAACAAGCGAAACCTCATTATATCGATATCAAATTCAACGGTGAAACTATAGCCGGTAATGCGTTATTTCGTTCTTCCAAATTTTTATAAGTATGAAAATTATCAATATTTATAATTCGATAACTACTTTCATAATAATCGGGATAATTTGCTCTAACATTTCGTTATAATAATAACCTATAATATTTTGTCCAGCGTAGTAATTTTCACGTGTATATTTATCATTTTTTAAAATTTATTATATATTCAAATTATGTTTAATTTTTATCCTCGTACGACCTATTTACCTGCGGGCGTGTACCTCTTGTTTACCTTTCGGACGCTACTATTAATTTTCTTTTCATTTACCCGTAATCTATCCACCATATTTTTGCTGTGTATCGATCGTTGTCTGTATAGCGTCATCTCTTGAATATCGCTTTCTCGTTTATTGTTATATGTAGTCTATCATAACTTAATTCATAAGTGTAACGAATTTATATTTTCTTCTTTAATACTTATCGTTACAATGACTTTATTATACTTGAGTTCACTTCTTCCATTGTCGCTAATAATTATTTCCATATTGTTTTCATTATTGTATTTTTTGCTGCCAGTAATAATATAATAATAATAATAATATAAAAATCAAAATAATAAAATCGGAATTACTTAAGGTGAACGAAAATTTTAGTATAATTGACTTGGGTGATAACAATAATTATCGAGTTTTATTTTTAAAGCCGGTGAGTACAGTTTAAACTCTCTTCCGCATATGTTAGGTCCTTAATTACGAATAATATGCACTCCGTAAGTACAACTTTTGTCTCATGAAATGTCACGTAATTTATCATTGTATCATGATGTAATAAAAACTTTCGAACGTTAAATTCGAACTGTCGACGGATGTAATTAAAAGTAAACATTAATTGTTGATCAGGATGTCCATTTATTTGTCCGATATCCGATACAAATAAAGTATCCGTTGATTTGAGCAGTTTAGAACTAATTCCAACGAATCAAGTTGCTAGATTTCATATGACTGTTGATAATAGCGCATCGGCCGAATTATCTGTTGCTGTAACAGGTATTGAATTTTTTATTATATTATTTCATCATTTGTATCTTAAACACACAGAATCAAAATATTTTTTACGTGCCAAATAATACTATTTTTTTTTTCTATATTAACAAAATATGTTACAACTGTGTTATTTGAATAACTTTTTTATGTACCTAATTTTGTATATTTTAAAAAAATTATTTAAATAAAATAATACAAAAAAAATTAATTTACCTACTTGAACTCCGTAGTTAATTACGTTTTAATATTATTTATGAAAAACATATATAGTATTACAGTATACATTCCGTGACAGGATTAATAAGCGAAAGAGTCGTAGACATTTTAAATCCATTTAATGTTCGCTGTTTAGTGATATCATTGTTTTCCATCTTCGGAATCGACAGGCAAAGCGCCAGCTGAAAATTAACTGGAAAGGAACTGAATTACAGCATACGGATTATCCTAACTACCTGGGAATTACATTGGACAGATCTCTAACTTATAAAAAACATTGCAAAATGACAAAGATGAAAGTGGCAACACGAACAAATCTAATACGCAAATTAACAGGCAGTAACTGGGGTGCAAACCTACATGTGCTAAGAACATCTTCATTAGCACTTTGTTACTCTGTTGCGGAATATGCGTGCTATGGTACCGCTCAGCTCATGCGAAAAAAATAGATATAGCTTAAAATGAAACATGTAGACTAATTACGGGCTGTTTACGACCAACTCCCTTGGGAAAGTTATATGAGCTCAGCGGCATAGCTCCTCCGGATATAAGGAGAGAAGTGGCTGCCAAGAAAGAAAAAAGCAAAGTACTAAATGATAGTCGACATCCTCTACATAACTGTAACGTATTAATAGATTCACGATTAAAGTCCAGACATAGTTTTTTAAGAACTGTTACAGAACTGGAAGGCACTACCGAATTAGAAAGACACCAGATGTGGAATAGAAGGGAAGAATGAAGAGTGAGTCAGTCCCAAGCGGGAATCGTTTAAAATACAACCTCTGGAAAACAGTAAACAGATTAAGAAGTGGGACGGCTTGCACTAAACAAAACTCTTGAAGAAATGGGGCATGACAGATTGTGACCAATGTACCTGCGGAGAACTACAGGATCATGCTCACTTATTTAACTGCTCTCTCGGCGGTAAATGTGAATATGATAGTTTATATGGCACCGTTGATGAAGGACTACTTAGATATCTAGAATTTTGGACTTCAATCAGGCTATAACTTTTATCAATTTATCACACGATCGACCAGGTACGCGAATAATAATCGTACATTGTTAGTGAATTACAATCGCTACCGAACCGAATTTGTCCCTTATCGAGTAACAAAATCACTTATTACGCATATATCAGTGGCGTCTCGTTAGCAGTAATTTTAATACGTCACGACAAAATTAATTTTTTTATCTTATTATTATTATCATTTGTAACGAAATAATCGTGTTCTCGAAATAAAATCAAGTTCAAATGATTGTAGAATGATTTTCGATTAAAATTGTTCCTAAAAAAATGAAATGACCAATTAAATAAAAAATCAAACGTAGAATATAATGTTTAATATTATAAAATGTTCTAATAATAATAAATAAAATAAGAACCCCGGTTAACATGAAATCTTACAGATGTTTTATTTTCTGTTACAAATATTAACGCTGTTAGTGTAATGTCAAATAATATTGTATTAAGACGTATATCATTATTTTTACAAAGTACGGTATAGTATAATTTAAAAATATTAAATAACACAAAAGGTCTTTATAGTTTGAGAATAAACAATGTATGTTTATTTTAAATGCGATCCGTTCAACGCTATTTTTATAATATAAGTTACCTAAAAAATATTAGTAATTATTTTAAGAAGGTAATAAAATAAATACACGTGTGTGGATATTAAATATGTATTTTCATGTATATGTATCTTTATATATTAAGATAAATTAAAGCGGTCTCATTTGTAGCGTAGCGTGTATATATGAAAAAACGTACGGTAAATATCAGAAATAATTTTATATTGCTGTAAATATTATCAAACTTATGCTCAACATAAAATATTATGATTTTTAAAAGCAAACTCCCAAGTAACACTTGAAATAATTAATTTTGCGTCGTCGATGATAAATTAAATTATATAAAAAATATATGAATTTTAAAATATAGACAAATTATGTAATTTAAATTAATTTAATATAGAAAAATATGGTACAAAAAAAATACACTTCTCAATATAAGAATTGTGTAGTATAGATCACTTCTATCCTACGCTAGGTAGTAGTAGCATGATTTGAGGATATATTTTCTGTCCAAATTAAAATAAAATGTACTCATACCGACATCGTATTTTTTCATTTGCGATATCAATTTGCGAATAGAGATAATGCCCCCTGTGAGAACGGGGATCCCAAAAATAAATTATACATACTCGTTGAAAATTTACAAAATATTTTATAACGAACTCAAAACGTATTCATTTATTTACACGGGTCCCAAATTCTTGATACTGTAAATGTAAGAAATGGGTTGTATTGATTAAGTGAACAAAATAATAAGAGAAATAATAAATACGGCGTATAAGTATCCCTTCAGCAAGAAACACGACATAGATAAATAAGGTTGTTCATATTTATCATTACAACTGGTATCACTGGTCGTAAAATAAAAATAAATACAGACAATATTTTATGTTACATATTTTATGTGGTAAATAAACACTTCTCTCCATAAAATGTTCTATCACGAAAGAATGTTTATATATACATATATATATATATATATATATATATATATATATGTATATATATATATATATATATATATATATATATATATATTAGGATGAATTTTATGTGTTAATTGCAATATCCGCTACAACACACGATTTGATTTATAAAATACGAAAACTCTGGTATTGCCACCTTATATTCTACATAAAAAATTTCCATGATATTTAAAAATTATCGGCAAATATTTTTTCACTAAAATTATGAAATAATTTTTATTATAATACTAACGCAGTTTATTATAATTTGAAACTGGAAAATAATACTAACTATCGTATCATCTACTTGAACTTGAATAAAAAGATCAATGTTTTAATTAAATATGAACAAAATGATTTATGTTTTTGAATAAACGCTGTAATTTCATTTGATATTGTTTTTGAATCATTATTAAAGTTTTTATGCGTAAAATATCTAAACTGTTCGTTGATCTCGGTAATTTCAGCAGTGTGAACTGGACGCATTTTTATTATACATATGGAAGTGTGAAGTCTTACGGCGTTCTTTTGCAATTTCGCATTTAAATGTTTTTGTCATATTTCGTTCAAAATCACTATAAATAAATAAATGTACACGTTATCTCTTTTTCTAAAAACAAAAATGATCAAAACATGGTTGCCTTTTTAATTTCTTCGTAAGAAACTTTTCGCAACAACATACATAAACTATATTATAGGTAGGAAATAATTCATATTTACTTTAGAAGTATAATCACATTTATAATAATTAGAAAAATGAAAAATGCATATTTCCTGGAAATATTTCTATTTTCAGAAACGTTCACCCTCTTATAATATTTAAAACAAAAAAAAAACTATAATTTGCAACATGAAAGTATCGAATTTATTGTTGTCCACAATCGCTTTCAATATATTTGGTGTTAATGAATAGTTTCGAACGAATTCTTACTAAAATATAAATATTTAATTTTGAGAAATTTATCGAAATTTTGCAATCGTCTTGTGTGTATTCCTTTTGAATAATGCTACGTTTTTGTTATTTAACAGGTCCTACAGGAGAATTACCGGTGAAAGTAACCGGTAATGTTCATAGCGGATTTACCGCTGAATTCACACCGCATCAAGTAGGTCCACATACTATATCGGTCGATTATAATGGTCGTCCAATAGCTGGTACTCCGTACGTTTGTAAAGTGTACGATTCTAAACAAGTACAAGTTGGAAAAGTACCACACGGTCATGTTGGTAGTACTCTCCAATTTACGGGCAAGTAGTTTAAAATAATAATAATAACATAATTTAAAAACAAAAAAAAGTAAATATATGGAAGTTTTTCTCTGGAAAATTTATAGATGAACGTTTAGAACCGGATAAAATAATAATAAAATGTCGGAGTAACAGATATAGAATAATCTCGTACAAAATTAATTAACGGGTTATAAGAAGAAATAAGCACAGCTAATAAACATTGTATTGAAAAACATGTCACTACAACTTTCAGTTTCACGAAATGATTTCGTTGCATAAAATAAAATTAATTTAAATAAAAAGTTATTATATTAGCGATTTGATATTATTATCGTCGAGCGAAGTAATTATGACTAAAAACATTTGGAGACGGTTATATCACGGTCGAAAAAATATATTGCAATGAACGTATTAAAAATTGCTTGTAAGTCAAGTCAACTTGGATAATAATTTAAGTACAATTATATGTGCTCGTAATTAAAATTAATTTTTTTTTTTTTTATTATTAGTTGACGCAAGTCAAGCTGGAGAAGGTAACTTAGAAATAACGATTAGTGCTCGCGGTGTTAACATTCCTACTCAAGTACATCCTCAAGGCAATACAAAATTTACAGTTAGCTTTGTGCCATTAGAA
This sequence comes from Coronaproctus castanopsis, assembly GCA_032883995.1. Taxonomy (NCBI): domain Eukaryota; kingdom Metazoa; phylum Arthropoda; class Insecta; order Hemiptera; family Monophlebidae; genus Coronaproctus; species Coronaproctus castanopsis. Next base: position 208,010,363 of record CM065053.1, on the reverse strand, counting down.
CCGATCGATCACATCATAAACATCAGATTTAATAAAGAATCTATACCAGGTATACATAATAGGAGAATGATAACATATACGTTATGTGCAGTCGTTACTAAATATTTAATATAATTCTAATTTATACGTAGTTAGATTTCTGATTTTGAGATTTTTACGATTTATAAATCGATCTTAATGGTCGAAATTCGATTATGTTAATTTTATAAATTCTGAAAATCGCGAATCGTTAAAGCTCTATTTTGTACACGTAAAACATCTGAGTAACAATTAAATATCAAAAATTATCAATTAACGTCGATAACGACTTGATAAAATTTATACAATATTTTGTACGCGTTAAAAATTAATAATAATACATTTTTCGAATTATTTAGAAATATTAATTATCATTTACAAATAATTTTTATTTAAATTTCAGGTTCCCCATTTATCGCCACTATTGACGGCGACTTTCCCCTCGTTAACGGGCCCGCCATAAATAGCGCGCCTGTAAACACAAATTCCTACTTTACTTTGAATAATATAGGTGGATCTCTCGACGATGTTGAAGTCAACGTCGAGGGTAAGTACGATTTAATATGTGTTAAAACGTATAATAAGTATGGGGATTATTTAACTGATTAATTGTTTCCCGCGAAAACTAACACGATTGCACAAATCTCTCGATAAGTACTTTGTACCGAATAAATTTGTAATTATCATATTACTCAATGTTGCCATTAAAATTTCCACGACTTTGCTTTTTTTTTTTTGTCATATGCTTGTTTCATGCAGATGTATAATTATCTCGTAATCTATGTAATAATTTTGTTAATGCAACTAGAATATTATGCAGACGTAGAAATTTATATTGGAATTGAAAAATTATTTATTCATATTAAAAGCGTCAGAATTTAATTACAATAAATTAAAGCTTTTTCATCGTTATTATTATTATTATTATTATATATAACACATCCAATTTTATTTCGACTAATATTGTTATTTTTAATTAATAACGCAACATAAAAAAATAATCGCGTAATAATTATTTTCACGACAATTTAATATGTCAATTTTTTCTAGTTTAATTTCTAAACTTCAATTAATAACACTAAAATCGACGAAAAGGGTGGTTTTAAACGAATGATTGATCATCCGTTAGATATTTATTACTTCAGTTTGTCAATTTAACATTATATAATAATTCGATGTTGCATTTGCTATTATCTCATATATATATATATATATATATATATATATATATATATATATATATATATATATATATAAATGTATATATATAAATGTGTAGTAACGAATTTACGAGCACGCTTATTATTGTTTAATTCGTATTACACGCTGTTTCTCTGTGTCGACACTATTACACGACTATATATATATATGTATACTGGCGGTTAATAATGGTCTTGTTTTTCTGTTTTTTCAGGTACAAAATTAAACAGATTAAGTCTATATTGAATTCCTCACTCACATTATATAACTGTGCATTTCACTTTTTACACAATCTTCCGTTAAAAAATTACTCCCTTAAAATATTCGGTTATGGCTTTTAATTTTTTTCATTTTAACGTTTCTATAATCGCTTCTTTTTTAGTAATCAATTATTTTTTTAGCATCCACCTATTGCTTTATCCTACTAATACATATAATTAAGTAGCCTTTAAATAACGATTCATTTATTATTTAACGGGCCTTTACACCATTTAAAAAGTACTGGTAGAATGATATTACTAATTAAAATAATAAAACTTAAATTTATTTCGTTTAACTCGAAGCGTTTATTCGTCCTATCGGATGGAATTTACTAAATTAATTTATTACCTTTAATTAATAACTTTTTAACTTTATTATTATTAATAAAAAATATATATCCGCTTTCATTAATACGCTGCACGAATATTAATTATTTTTTATCGCACGTTTAAACTTGCAAAAGGCACTACATATTATATCTCTGTTATATGTGTCTGAGGAAATGAATTTGTCACCTCTGAACACGATTTCTAATAAGAAGTCGAAAAGCTAATCCCCCTCTCAAATTTTTGAATGAATGAACGTTTCCACCCAATAATCTAGATAAATCAGAAAATTACTATATATATATATATATATATTTTTAATTCATGATGTAACAGATTTTCTTTTTTTTTTAATATGTAAACATCAAAATTAACTGAAATTTTTGACGAAAAATCTGTCTTAATGTTGGACTGTATATTTTTTAAAATATAGATAAATTCATATTTTAAATAAAATGATGTATTTTGTCATTTTCGTTCTCCTCCTTGTCGTAATGTTATTTTAGGCTGATATATAGTGGGAACAAATCTATTATTAAGTATATTACGTATTTCGTGTTACCAAAACTTAATCCATAGTAATGCTACTATTTAGACATAAATGTCTGCTGTTGATTATATATATATGTATGTAAATTCAAAAAACATTATATTCGTAGGTCACTTGCATACTCTTTTTCTTCAGTGCCATGATCGATCTCGATCTTAGGCTCATCCATTGGCAGACTCCATTAATCCCCTATACGCGTTTCGATCTCGAGCGTGTGAAAAAATAGTATTTTCATGTTCGTCAACCAACACATTCTTTTTCGTCCAGGTCTCCTTTTTTCTCTACTTCCTCATGATTATGTTCTGCAAAAGTGTGTATTTAAGTCCACTCATCACATCCCTGAAATATCCCATTTTTATTCTTTTAACAATATCAAGAAACTTTTTTCCTTTCTCATTATTCGTAGCACTTCAACATTTGTGTTTTTTTTTTGTCCACGGGATCTTAAGTAAACGGCGATAGCACCAAAGCTCGAAAAGTCTGTTGAGTATTCTTTGCGTATAGTTGTATTCTATTTTTGAAACAAGATCGAATAATTTGTCCAAGTCTCCCACTTCATAACTTTATTCTGCATACGATTATTTTGACGATATTTTTCACATGATAACGATTCGATACGACGACAACTGTAATCGTAAAATAGTCCACGTAATTTAATTAATTTTGAAATTTACTTTAAGACATCCCGCATAGTAGTAATAATTCGGTTGTTTTAAAATATAATAAACATCCCTAAAGATTATAATAATACCTCAATTTATGCGAGTAAGGAAGAAATAAAAAGAGTAAGAGAATTCAACTTGGTGGCTACTTATCAGACAAACTCAACTTAGAAATTGAGGTCAAAAGAGGATGATATTATACAAATACAGCTTCGCAGTAAATGAAGAGTTTATTAACAGGTAACACATTGAGTCTAAACATTAGAAAGAGATTTATACAATGCTATATTCATTATTCATTCTATTCTCGTAGAAAATGTCTGGCTGATTGGTAGAATGCTGAAAATATCATGGACCCGAAAAATGAAAAATAAAGAAGTACTCAACAAATTTCAGCGAATCTTGAAAACAGTTAAGCAACGAGAAATAAACTATTTTGGTCATCAAATGCGAGGTGAAAGTTATAAATTTCTGCGACTTATCTTACCAGGAAATATTGAAGTTAAACGTGAGCGAGGTAGAAGGAGAACATGATGGACGAAAAACGTACGGCAATGGACAGGTTTGGAAACAATCGCAGAAACGGTACAGACAGTCGTGGAACGTAAATTGTTCTACCATTAATCATCTACACACAGAATTGTCTATGGTACGAATCTGATCTGAATCGTCCATTCGATTTTTTTTTCTATTTTACCGCGTATAATTTAAGATTAACATCTAATAACGAACAGTAGTGTGTAGAATTTTATTATTTCTTAACGAAATAACTATTCTCTAATTATCGCGATTAATTTTTTCATATACAAGTGTCTAAATAACCGTTTTCGCATCTTAATTCGTCAAATTTATACGATAACCTTAGTAACGGACGCTTATATTAATTTTTAATTTCGCATTTATTAATTTCTTATATAATCCCGTTGCTTCCGCATTTCCGGTATAACTTTTAAACTAATATAGACTTCTTTAGGTCCTAACGGGCACTTAATACCGGTGCAAGTTAAAGACGCAGGAAATCAATCGTTTAAAGTTGAATATACGCCTAAACTCGTCGGAGATCATAAAATTTCGATTAGTTATCGTAAAGTTCCGATTAACGGATCACCGTTCAGTTGTAAAGTATACGATGTTAACGCCATCAAAGTGAAACCCGTTACTAACGCGGCTATCGGCGAACCCGTTATATTTGTCGGTAAGATTATATATATATATATATATATATTATATATGTGTGTGTGTGTGTGTAAAGATACGTCACTTTACAATTGGTACGTGACGTTGCCTTAGCGGAGCATTGTCAGTTTCAAAGATTGATAGACCAAAAGACGCACTCTGGGTAAGCTATTATGGTGGAGGTAGTTTGTTAATGTCTTCCAGCAAGAAGCCTTTTTACCGTGAAAAATGATTATCCTAATTGTTGTACTTACAGAAAGTAAATACATTATCGCTATGACATACGTCTTTTGTGTGTGTGTGTCTGTGCGGAGATCCGATACCTTAAAAAGGTACAGTATATATAACATTTTAATTATATTTATCGATGCACATGGAATGAAAATTAAATTTCCAAGCTATTCGAACGGTTACTACGAACGAGCTGAAATTTTCAACGTACATTTAAATAAATATCAAGAAAGAAAAAATACGGGAAAAATCGTAATTTTAAAAATTTTATAGAGGAAGTACTCGTGATCGAAGACTAAAAATTTCAAAATTCTTAATAGGCCACTTTGAATTACTTAATACATTACATGTATGTGCAAAATTTCACCCAAATTGCTTAAGTTGTTTCTGAGATTACCAAGTATATATATATCACTAAATTTAATATGTTAAAAGACTACAAAGCTTTTCACCTATTAAGAAACAACTGAAATAAAATAAAAATGAAATGTCATGAAATTTTTAATCTATATACGAATGTGTTCTTCACCGTCGCATTCACCATCGGGTTAGTTTGACACAGCTCACTCTTTAATCAAAACTATTCAGGCGCGGATTAATGCTTTCAGAGACCCGAGGCTAATTACTTCTCAGGGGCCCTCTACAAAGAAAAAACGATAAACCACAAGACGTTAAACTACATAACCTAATTTAAACCTTTGTATCGAAAATAAATTTTACGCTCATTTTTGACATATTTTTTAATGTAAAGTACTCAGGGTAATTTGTTTATAATATTTCCACACTTAGCAAAAAAAATTAAATTATTATTTTTAATCAAGCAACCCTTTTGTGATTTGGCTCTATATTTTTATTGTTGTAGTAAATCTTTGCTGTTTTTTAACATATTAAGTTTAGTGATTTTAACTACTGTGTTATTTTATATATATATATATATATATATATATATATATATATATATATATATATATATAACATTTTTATAAGGAATTCAGATATTTGATAAAAACATTAAATTGCCTATATTAGTTTTCCACATGATAAGAATTGTCAGGCGACATCTTTTATCAATTTTCGATTTGACGATACTACTTTACTATATAAACTTAAATACGCGTTATATTGTAAAATTGCTTAAGTCTGTGATTACGTTAAGAGTAGTTTCTTGTTAAATATTGTTCGATTACTTTATTGATATCGTTAACGACTACTGTATCTTCTTCCTCTTCTGGTGGCATCTCATTGACAGGAGTTAGCCTACATCATGATTTAGTATTTTCAATTTCCAGCGTCCTTTATTATGTCGACTACTTTTTTATGATCTCCAAAACCGCCGGTTATCATTTCTAATCGTTTTCTTCCTCTTGGCGCTTTTCCTTCCATCTTACCCTGTAGAGCCAGCAGAAAGATTTCCCTAATCTTATGCGCCAAATGTTTTGCGTTTCCTAGCAAAGATGTCTTGAGATATTGTTGGTGTTTTGAGGCCACATTTTTCCAATACATATTTATTTGTTCTTTTTTCTGTTCATGCTATGCGCCATATCCTTCTGAGGTAATTGACGCGCAAATCACTTCGAAAATAATAATTCATTTTCCTGTCCGTAAATGTTTACGGCGTTTGTTTCAAAGAGCATTTTAAATATGCAAATTTTTAAATTCACCGACTACCATATAATAAATAAACATCAAAAAATGAGTTAAAATCATTAACAACTTATTTTGTGTTCGTTTACAAAACTTTTCGGTTGTGAAGACATTATCAAATGAATATAAAAAATCAATTATAAAAATATACACAAATTTATTAAATTAAAATGTAAAACATATTAATTAAGATACACAAAAATTATCAAAATGAAAAAACAATATTTTTAAATAAGCTAATAGTGAATGTGGTAAACAACACAATCAGCAATATAAAATTTATACATAAACAGTAATACAATAGCAAATAAAATAAAATAAATAAAAATATCCAACAATATAAAAAATTTATATGTAGACAATAACAAGTAAAATAAAAATAAGGTTCACCTAATTTTTATTTTACTTACCCTTGTATAAATTTTATATTGCTGAGTGTGTTGTTTACCACATTCACAATCAGATTATTTTAAAATACTGTATCTTAACTTTCATAATTTTTGTAATATGTTAATATTTTTTACATTTTATGTTTTTATAAATTTGTATATTTTTTGTAATTTATTTCTTATATTTACTTGATAATGACTTAACAATAAAAACACTTTGTGATTTTTCATAAACAAAAAAAAATAGTGATTTTAACTCCTTTTTTGTTGTTTATTTTTTTAAAAATCACTATACATTCCAAACTTTTCAAATAATTTTTTTGAATGTAAATATACATATATATATATTCATATATATATATTATTTTTGTAACAACAGTGGAAACGAGTCAAGCTGGACCCGGTAATCTAGAGGTTACAGTAAATGGTGGTCGAGTACCTACATCAGCACAAGCGCAAGGTCCGAATACTTACGCTATATCTTTTACACCTCGTCAACCAATCGTTCATACCGTCGATTTACGTTTTAATGGAAAAGATGTTCCAGGTATTAACGGATATTTTAAAAATTATTTATTTAATTTAAAGTTAATTTTTTCATATGAAATTTATATAAGAAAGCTTATAATTATTACACTCATTTATATATATATATATAATTTATAGGTTCGCCATTTATATGTTCTGTCGGAGATTCCGCCAGAATTGTACTTCCGATAGAAGATAAGATAAGTGTAGATAAACCGGCTAAATTTTTAATCGAGTGCGAACCTTCTCTCGGAATACCTAAAGTAGAAATTTTGTCCCCAACTAAAAATCCTATTCCGTGTCAGATGAATCCGTTGGATACTAGCGGGAAATATTCGGTACAGTTTGTGCCGAAAGATGTCGGTAAATACCTTGTTTTAATATGTTAGAAATTTGATTATTTGACGTCACTTACATAAAATTATTATAGTAAGATAAATTGTAAGTAACGATTAAAGATGAAACTTTTAGCATCGTAAAATCTGTGTGACTTCTAATAGCTTATCTCAAATACTTCAAACTGAATAGTCAAAATATATTTTAAATATTTTAATCGGTAAGACGTTTTTCCAAAAAAGATAACTATTTAATAAACTCACGATTTCCTACAAATTTCACAAAAAAAAAAAGAACGCACTGTCCGCTATGCTTAACTTTACGTGGCGATGACTCAAATGATTTCGTTCTCAAATCTACGTCACACACACACACATATTATATATATATCATCATGAACTAATTTCACTCGATATCGAGTATGAGTTTTTCCACCCAATCTTATCAATTCTTGTGCCGCATATGAGAGACCAATTGTGTAGTTTTTTTTTTAGTTTTTTCTCCAATCCGGATCTATCCGGTGGGGCTAGCTTATTGCTTAAAATCTAGGTGTTATTATAAAGGACAGGGGACTAGTGTGCTTAAAACTAAATAATTATAGAAGTACATATAAGTAGTGTGTAACTGAAAAGTAAGTAAAAGCATGTGTGTAATAGTCCCCTGTTTGTGTACTTAATCTAAGGACAGTGATGGGATGAAAAACATAGTCCCATCGACTACCTTTGTGCATGAAAAAAGGAGTCTGTGGAGTGCATTAGTAGTAATAAAAAATAAAAATAAATATATAACATAGAAAAAAAATACAACTTCAGAAACAAAGATACCAAAATAAATACACAATTTCAAAAATAAAAATCTTAGAAGATATAAAAGAAAGAAATTAAACTTAAGAAAAATACATCTTTATAAGAAAAAATCTTTGGTAAAATAATAATAACAAAAAAAAAAAGAAAATTACTTGTTTGAAAGATAAGTCTATCGAATATAAATACATCATTAAAAGAAAAACATACCTCATTATGGTCAGGATTAAGATATTTTAAATGAACATCATTACATATTTGAACATATTAATAATATAGCCAGGTAAATAAGAAATTAATTATAAGTAAGGGGACCATGCCACCAGGAGCGAAGGGGTATTGGATTCACGTTTGAATTTAGCTAATTGTCCTTGATTATTTTCATTAAACCTATTTTTCAGTGTGTATTTGCAATAATTTGAAGCCCGAATAAACAAGAAAACCAAAAATTGGTTTATCTATGTTTTATACGTTTATTTCATTTCATACAGAAACTAAAATGAGATTTATTTGTAAAATAAATATAGTTAGAGAAAATATTGAAAAACAAATTAAAATAATAATAATTATTATTATAGGAGATCACAGTGTTGAAGTGAAGCTAAATAATAATCATATCGAAGGAAGTCCGTTTTTAACCAAAGCTTACAACGCGGGAAATGTAAAAGTTACCGATATTAATCCGGGCTTCGTTGGAAAACCGGTTTATTTTTGTAGTAAGTATTTTTTGAAATGCACTTTTTCCAAATTTTCCATCTAGTATGTCGAAATAATTTAACGGAAAGCTTTCATTATTTCATATCGACTTGTAACGTGTAATTATTTTTTAACGTTTTTTTACGTCGTGTATTTTATTTCTTTTTTAAATTTTCGTTTTTAGTTTTTGGTTTAATGTTATTTTCCGATGTGTGCAAATTATTAATTTTTAATAATTAAATGACAATTGTTTTTATATAATATTCGATTCGCAATTTTAAATACGTGTATTATATTAAAATATATGTTCAATACGTACGTAAAATGTTAACTATTGCGTTGTTCTCTCTCAAACACATTTATTAATAGAATAGATACCCATTAGAATGTTTCTCTTAAATGGCGATAATGAAAAGCACATGAAATTCTTATCCAATAATTATAGATCGATATTTTTGGCTGATACAAATGATCGATTAGTTTAAATTGTTATTTAAACGAAAAAAAAAAACATCGTATTTTTGTTGAAACGTTAAATTTATTATTTATCTTCTGTTCGGGGGGGGGGGATACCGAGAAACGTTATAATAAATTTACATTATTATTTTTCTATATTTCGTAATGCAGTTTCGATTTTAATTGTTATTTTATTAACAAAACCAAGTTGAGTATGAAATATAATTTTCTCTCTCTCTCTCTTTGAATCGTGGGTCCCTAGTAGAGACATCGTGACATCGTAATCGTGTCATAATTCAGTAGTTTGCACTATCCATTATCCATTTCTGTTGTATGTTCCATGCACACAATCACTGAAACTCTTCCCGGTAAAATTTCACACGGCCACGATGTCGTTTCTCCCTCGATGAAAAATGCCTCCAGTCCATTTGCCCGGACCATGTGGTCGAAAAACCGTCCTTTTTAATGAGAAAAATAAAAATAATACTATTTTGTTTACGAGTAAAATAAAAATAATACTATTTTGTTTACGAGTAAAATAAATCTGTGGTTCGTGTGCTGAAATTTAAAAAGCATATAAAAACATTTTAATCGATAAAAATTTAAATTCATAGTTAATGCGAGCCAAGCTGGAGCTGGAAATTTAGAAATCATCGTATCAGTCAATGGTTGTAACGTGCCAAATTACGTTCAGTCCGAGGGAAACGCTAAATTCAAGGTGAATTTCAAACCGAAAGAAGCCTCACCTCACAATCTGAGTGTTCGTTTTAATGGCGAACCTGTTCCAGGTAAATTATGAGAGTAGATTATAGAATTATTTTAAAGGAAAATACGAAATTTATTAAATCCGTTTTATGTCCAAGTAAAATTTTATAAATTGCCGATATCATTTTTAAATTTTAAAAATTCTCAAATTGTTAATTTCGTAGGGTCTCCGTTTACGTGCAAAATATACGAATCCAGTCAAGTGATGGTCAGCGGTTCGGGAATTAAATTGTGCCATATTAATCGATCGGCTTTCGTCACGATTGATTATCCGAATGAATCATCAAATTATAAAGTTATTGTTACCTCCCCGACGGGTAATAAATTATCGGTCGATAAAGCCAGTAAAATTGACAACCGTGTTATATTCAAATTCGTGCCAACGGAAATCGGTATTACGATTTACGATTGTATATATATATATATATATATATATATAATTTTAACTGAGAATTTGTTCCTAATAACGACGTCGAAATTTTTTTCAAGTTTCGAAAATATTAGACAAAAGAAAGTGTAAATTTAATAAATAGGTAATGAAACTCGGCGATTGTTATTATTTGTAGGTCATCATACAGTTCAGGTTGAAGTTGATGATACGCCGACAACCGGTAGTCCTTATACGTGTAACGTTTATAATGTTGATAAAATCAAAGTAACCGGACTCAGTACGGCTAAGGTATGTGATGTAACAATGTACGATTTTATTTATTTATTTTTATAGTGCCGTGTGTAACTACTGAAGCTATTATGGCACTAATGACTTAACAGTTAGATGTAGTAAATGTGATTGGAGGAGGAAAGGAATTGTATAATTGAGAGAATTGTTGAAGCACCAGATAGGGTATGCGGACGAATATAGGATCGATAAGGATGGACTGTAGGGTAGTGTAGTAAAAATATGTCGAATAAGAAATGGGTTTCGGAGGAGTAGACAAAAAGGTGCCGGTAGCAAGTAGATGGTCATGAGAAAGTGATATGTGACCAAGGCGAAGTACGTTGTTGAGTGCTGTATAGTTGTAACGGGATAAGTTAACAGGTGGTTTCCAGAAGTTCGTATCTATTCTTCCTTCAAAGCGCATATACGTTAATCCAATTTTTTTTTTAAACTGGTATTTTAAGACAAACAAGTAAAATAAAACAGAATCTTAAGAGTTTTTCGTTTTCTAACATAAGTGTATAAATGTCGGTGAAAAGTAAATTATTCGATTTATTGATTATTATTGAAATAAATAAAAATCTAACGGTTGATAATCAATTTTTCATTTCATTCGAATTTAAGTAAAATAATAATTGAAAACACCGTGGCATAATTTTCTTGCTATTGTTGCTATTATCGACTGTTACGACTGTTTTGTTTTTTCGAAAATCGTGATATTTCATTGATTGATCACGTAGTAGTTCCTTATTAACCAGTAAATGGTTCGTTAAGCAATTTAAAATTATTGGTAAATAATTTAATTTAGACTATAATATACTATATTATCGATTTTTTTCATTTGCGCGTATAATGAATTTTCTTATTAAGTTCTTCCTCGTAATTTTCCATTTTATTTTCATCCCCGCTTTTTTTACCTTTTCGTTTGTTATTCGAATTACTTTACGTGCAAATATATTATTTTTATTTATTTCGTTTAGTTAGTTTTTATTACGTTACGCGTATGGTTTTTATTTTGTAATTACATTTTCAAAATGTTTTTTAAATTATTTTTGTACTCTGTATTTCACTTTGTTATATTTTGTTTATACATGTTCTTTTTATTTTTTTCGAAATTCCTCTTAATAAATATGGTTATTTTATTTACAAGTGGTCTTCTAATTTTTATCTATTAATTTGAACACCCATGTACATTATCTTGGTTGTATAGTTTAGATTCTAATCCGTAACTTTCGATCTTATATCAGAGCCTAGTATTTAGCGAAATATTTTTCTCGATTAACATAATTCCTTAAGGTGTATACAATATTTTAGTACTAATAATTTCGTGTGTCATACATTTTTTTTTTTTTTTTTAGAATTTCATTCGAGCATTTTACGAGTTTGCAAGATATTTTCAGATTTTTCTTCAACAATTAATAGATATACGAAATTTTAAAAGAATACGATAAAAAATACATTAAGCTATCTTCTACAATGACAAAGTTTTTCGAAAATATTCGGCGTATCCCGCGATAAGTAATTATTTTCGGTAATAAACGTAATTGTTAAAAAATTTTCATTTTATCATTTTGCACAACCCAGCGCTTGAAAAATTTGTAAAATTCCACCCACCCCACCCCCCCAAAAAACGTTAATAATATATATCGTGACAGCTCTTACCGATGTACTCTGTCATTACCAAAATAACTTATTCTCTTGGTCGGTTCATCAATGATTACTTTTATATAACGTCTTATTTCCAACAAACTTTAGGCTATTCCACTATCCACTCACTCCGAACTCGTCTCGGTAAAACTGGAATTACTTGAGCATGCACGTTCCAAATAAAAGCATCTCAAAAGGCACGTATACGGAAAGAAAATACGATATTGTTTAAGCTACGGCGTAATATGCGAGAATTTAATTTGCGCAAAAAAATTTTACACGTAGTCCAAAGTTATGTTTGTTTTGAATACTACTTTTAGTCGTATTTCTTATTCAAATTATCAAACTACGAAAACGACTTGTAGGTAAGTAAACCGGTAACATTCAGCGTCGATGCGACAGAAGCTGGTGAAGGAACTTTGGAGTTAGTAATAAGCACCGAGGAAAGTACAGTAAAAGCTGAAGTTGTCGCCTGCTCTCGCGGTCTTTACGATGTTACATTTGTGCCACATTTAGTTCTACCGCATTTCGTCAACATATCGTTTAATGAAGAAAATTTACCGGGTAAGTTCCTAATTAGTAATTATAATTTTAAGAAAAATTAAGTTCTTTTCTTCGTACAGTTTAATCGCGTCAATTATTATTTTTATTATAGGTAGTCCATTTCGCTGCGAAATATTGGAATTGCCGAATAAAAAGACGATTACCGCTAAAGCTTATGGAGAAGGCCTCAAACAAGTTATCCTGGGAAAGTCATCTTATTTTGAAGTAAATCCTCATTTTCCGGATCATGGTACAATAGATGCTCAAGTATTTGGTAAGTATACAGCATTAAAAGATATATGGGCATTAACATAAAGGAAAGAGTTCCTGTGCAATTTACGCTTCGCGATCGCAACAAATGTTCCCCTCCTTGCAGATAGAAGGAAATAAAATTGAATTAAAAAGAAACAATGAACAAAAAATGTGATGTGAAAACAAAAGCGGTTTTGTAACTAATAACCAGATAGAAAAAGTAACGCTAACTAATTTCATTCAAAGACATATCAGTAGCTGGAATGCACCGTCGAATATAGCATGGAAAAAGTACTGAACGATGAAATCAATTTTTAAAAATAACATTTCGTTCAATCTGGGAGAGCGTAATTTTCAATAGTTGCTTACTTCCGTGTTTGAGTTAAGCCCCCAAAATATGGTCGCTAACGCAAAAACAAGAAAGTATCCTGAGAACCCGTCAAAATAATTTAGAAAGATCAATACCGAATATCAAGGAACTGGACAAAATTAAAGTCTATTAAAGAAACAATATGTGGAAATAGAGATGCAACATCAATCTGCACTTTAAAATTCAATTGATGATAACGTGTCATTAGATGCAAAGATGATCGATGAACGAAGAAATTCAAAAACTGATCTACAAATATATGGGTATATATACATATGCATATGTATGTGCATAGGTGTATAGAAGTTTTGATACGGCGACGTTCCGTTTTATTTGTTAGCATGTAAAAACGTTTCCATGTGTAAATTACCAACTCTTACCGAGTGCCCGTTACGTTATTATTATGATTGTTTTAGTGCCGGTATTTTCAATAACACCATTTTGTCAATTTGTGAAATCTATTATCAGCTTACACGTTATGTATTCGTTTTATTTTAAAAGCGATTATTTTAATCGGCCAAGTTGCAGGAGAGACTGCTCTGATATCACCGTATCCCACTGATTCCATCTGATTTACCATTCCAATTTAAAATACTATAATTTCTGATAAAACTCTCTTTTGCCATCGAAATAAATAAAGCACAGGGGTAAACATTTAAGCGAATTGGTATTAATTTGAGATCAAAATGTTTTTCGCATAGACAATTATATATGGCAGTTTCTAGACAGACGATATATTTTGTTGCCCAGAATATTATGTTTTCAGATGTATTATAATTTTTATATATTACAAATATAACTTTAGAATACAGAAGAAAAAAAAAACCTTACAAAAATACATAAATTAAAAATGAATAAAAAAAAAGGTAAAAACAAAAAAGACTAACATACGTTTACCTCCGCGCGGTAAGAGTTGGGTAACGGTTAAAATTATTTGTTTTAAACTCAAATGTCAAAAATCGGTCATATTCTAATCTCGGAAGAAGCCGAGCCGGGCCATTATATATAAATATGTGTGTGAGTGTGTGGAAATACTTTGGAAAAACCGAGTTTTTTTTTTCGATAGGTCCGGACGGGAAACCAGTGTCTATATTAATAGACAAATTGGAATCCGGCATTTACGGAGTTAAATACAAACCGACTATAGTGGGTACTCATACTGTTCTAGTAACTCAACGCAAACAACCGATAACTAAACAACCGTGGAATGTTCAGGTGTTTGATCTAACACGAGTAAAGTTAACCGACATTTCGGAAGCGATTTACGGTAAAACCGCCTCTTTCAAAGGTATGTATATTGTAAGTTTTTTTTTCATAGCTACAAATTGTGGATATGAGAAAGTATTTCTATATAGTTCTTCCTTGATTATACATATTTTTAATTTAAATATTAATTTTAAAAATATATATATTAATTAAAATAAAAAATACTTTTTATACCCTATCGCTATATTATGTATAATGAAAATACTGGTTTCATTAGTGTTCAATCTTGATGATGCTCTATAACGAGTGATACTAGTAAAATGTTTTGATAAATGTGCTACGGTATAAAAGTATTTTCATTTAATATAATTTTTAAAATAATATTGCCGAAATTATTAATAGAATAACTTTGTTCGTTTAAATAGAATTATAATTAGCGGTATTAAACTGTGTTCGAAGTGCGTTATATTAAATTTTCTTTATTTTTGTAACATTTATTTTTTTATAAATACACTTTTTATCGAAAATGATGAAGAATAAACTTGTATGAGGTGGAAAAGATTGTCAGTGTATTCGAATCATATTTCTAGACTATACAATAAGCCTGGTATTTCGCCGGTAGAAATTAAGGATGTTTTTTTTTTTTCTATTATTCTGTACGTCCATTAAAGAATATTAAAACTTAATACAAGCATTTCATAGCTACCGACTGGATGTAAACATACTAAAATTTCGTTGCTAAAGTATATTAAGACAATCTTAAATAAGTTAAATAATTACTATTTGTAATAAATCGAATAAACATGTACGAGATCATTTAGTCCTGTGACTTTCGTTTTGAGGGATTTAAAATTCAGTATATTTATCTACCTGTGCGTCCGTTACTGTTTGCACGTATGTAATATACGGATGCTTTACATTTAAGTTGGTATTATACTAACTGTTTTATAAAATGCACGTTGGTTTTTTTATATAGCAGGTTTTTCCCCAAAATTTAACCTGCTGTACTCTACATCTGTTACTAATTGTATTGCGATGCTGCTAATCCGCCGATACGCGACGTAGTATACACAATAGTCATCGCGTGTTATTATTGAATAAAGATTTTTTTTCTTTCTATGTTTCACACTTAGACTAATGATTATTTATCCTTAGACTCTCAGAATTATTATCTTCGTTCGTTTCACTCTTCTTAAGGGAATTACACTGAGAAGGACAGAGTTAATTCGTTAGTGTCTACCTGTAATTGCCAATTATAACTATGTGCTCTCTGTCGGATTACTAATAATAAAACTAGAGGAAAAGATCCTGCTATTTAAGACGATCTTTATGTGCATCCGAAAGTCTAACTGCAGTAGAATTGTTATGATGACAAAACCGCTTCTCGTGGTAAATTGCAAAATCTTTGATCAGTTTAATGATTGTGTCTTAAATCGGTTATATCGATGGATGTCATCGTTACGAGAGTAACCTATAGGCATAATATTATTTTGTCGAGTTTCTATTTTATTGCAATTGAATTTTTTTTCTACATCTCCATAATACTATAATGGTAATTCATGTATAGAGTAGAATTTCGACTAATAAGCCAGTATAATTCATCAGATTTTTCTATCCGTTTTACCGTTAAACATATTCCCATATATTTGGCAGAATCATCGTACATACGCACATATAAAGCAGAATACGTACACATATATGTACGCACCCCTGTGCACTTTTACATACAAATGCACACGAGCATGCCAAAACGTACATATACATACAGGCAACCACTAAACACAAAAATTTTTACATTTACTTATACCGTCAAACTTTCGCTTGTCGACAGGTATTATCATTATGTATAATATACACACACACATATATACATATACACATACATATATATCTCATTTCCCCTCTCACGCACACTCTCGCATACACTTTTTTTTTAACTTTCTGTAGTAGCACCCTTATGGTATCCGTACTATATATTTCTCGATATAATCCTCGTCCATTTCCTGTTAATAAATCGGTTTTGTATTTTGTGAATGTTTTTTTTTTTTTTTTGTTCTGAAACCATTTTTCTTAATTCGCGTTTTAATTTTGGTTTATTTTACCCTTTTTCCTTTATGATTTCTTCAGGTAGCACGTTGAGCATTTGTATTAATATACACTTATCTGTTTGATTTCCATACTTCATTCGGGTTATTTGTATTCGATATTTTAATTTATTTCTTGGGTTATACGTATCTGTTATTCTTTCATCAACATTTACTACTTTATGGTTTTTAAATAATTCATCATCCTGATCATCAAGCACAATCCTTTTACATCTAGGACATTTTCTTCCTGAAGAATTTCGCGATTGCTTGAGCAGATTCTACTTACGAAATCAGTGCACCTAGGGAAGAATTTTAACTAATAAGCCACTATAATTCAGATTTGTTTTTCTATTCGTTTTACAGTTAGACACATCCCAATATATTTGGCAGAATCATTCTGTAGGGTTGGCTGATTGTTTGAGTAGATTCTACTTGTGGAATCAGTTCACCTCGATGTAAATGTCACGTGCTGTGATTTCGTTTTGTTTAACAAATGCGAACTTACTTTATGTGTGTCTACATCGCTTTTCGACATAATTAACTATCATCTAATAAATACTAACTATCATCTAATAAATACTTTATTAGTATTCCACAATAATTTGTATTTGCAACAACCTTTAAAAAGATTGATAGCTAAAAAATGTATTTACAAAACAAACAGGTGTTACAAAAATAACAAAATTAATATAACGCATTCCGAACATAGTTCTTACTACGTATACTAAATTAACAATATGCTTGAATGCCCATTTAGTTAACATAAAAATACAGGAAATACCACCGATAAAACTTGCTGATTATAAAGCTGCTTATATTTAATCTCATAAATATTTAAGCTAAAAGGATAATCATTTTCTTTTATGTGTATTATACATAAAAATAAATTATGAACAAAAATGGCCAGCTTTATACATCGTAATAATGTACTTTTAATTATTTTGTATTTGTAGCGTTTATATTTCAGTTGTAAACTTGTACGCGTGTAAAATCCCCTATGTTATCTATAAATGAATACCGACTGAAGGCATTACTATAAAAAAATGTGTTTTTTTTTGTTGACAACATCGCGTATATATGGTAATTTCGTATTTGTTGTTCGGTCTTTACATAGACTACAAGTTTCAGAATTATTTTGTTGCCGTTGTAATTTGGCAAGTTAGAACGACCAGACATGAGACAAGCATAAAACGTAATTGTTATTATTAATATAATTTTATCAAACGTAGTGGCATTGAGATTTAAAACAGTTTAACTGGATAAAGGATTAAACTGGCCAAATGGCACTGGGTCAAAAAAAAAATTATTATAGTTTTATAAATTATTAATTTATTTACAAAGTTGACGTAACATCGTTTATTAAATATTGGATGTAACTTAGAGACGCGTGAATTTTATTAAAGACATGTATCTTTGAGCGAACAACTATTTTACCCTCTGTACGATCATATAATAAATGTACGAAATAGTATAATTTCGTTGTGACGTCTTGATGTAATGCAAAAATTTCCAAATAACAGCGGTTTAAATTGAATTAGGCATTTCTTATCCTTATTCCTATTTCGGCAGTTTGTCTCTTCGTCATATTGTATAATTTTTGTAAAATTCGCATCGTGTTATTGCGTTTCCCATTGAAGTATTGTGTTTAAGAAAATTAATACATTTCTCTTACTATAACGTACTTTTTAAAGTTTGTCTTAAAGAAATGCAGATAATCGAGTTTTAACGAAATATTTTATAAAAACCGTCGTGAATATTCAGGTTTATTATTGAAAATCCGAATTATGGTTTGCGATTTTAGTTAATTTAATTTTCGCTCCGTTTTTAAACTTAATTATACTTTTGGACCTACTTCTATAGCTTATACATATGTATCGGTTACAGTTGATACGCGTGGTGCTGGCAGTGGTTCGTTAAGTTTAAGTATTCGTGCAGCTGGTCGGGAAGTGAAACATAATATAATTGAATTAGATCCGTCCAGAGTATACCAGGTTACGTATCAACCTCAATTAATGGTACCGCATCGAATTCACGTGAAATATAATAATTTATACGTACCAGGTAATGAATAAAAAAAAAATAATGATTATAAAACAATCGAAACGTTATTTACTAATATAGTTTATTAAAAACTATTTGAAATTTAAGTAAAAGTAAACAGTGCAATGAGAATGTAATAGTAGACGTTTCATTATCATCGCAGGTAGTCCATTAGAAATTGTGATCAACGATCCGTCTATTAATAAAGAAGTCAATGCGAATGGATCTGGATTGTATCAGTCACGTCTAAATCAAAGTACAACGTTCGTCATTAATACGCTGGGATTTCCAACGAACGAATTTGACGTCGTTGTCACCGGTCCACAAGGTACTCCAGTACCTGTCCGATGTTACCAATTAAAAAATGGCAATCTCTTACCGGAATTTATGCCTACCGTAACAGGTTAGAATATATTTTATAGAATACGTAATATAATAATCTAGGTAATGAACTTATAAATCTTGGGTATAAGTTTGATACGTAAAGCCCTTCCGAGTGAACGTACCTGCCAATTGTTTCCAATTATATTTATAATGATTCTACGCAGGGTTCTTCTGATCCCAAAAATTTTTTTAAATCGTTCGTCCCAACCTTATACGGTCTCGATTTTATCCATTTTAGAATCCTCGACCTACTCCGATTTTAGTACCGCAACATATTCTTCTCTTCGATTTTTATCATCTATGGACTACCTGAAAATAATACTTTTTCTCTCCTTTCTTTCCAGTATTTCTTCATAGCTATGTTTTTTTTTCCTGTCGTCCGTCCATTTTTGCCCGATTCGTTTATTTTAATTCTTTTAAATCCATAGAATTGTTAAATTTTATTTTTAAATTCTATTTATCAATCATTGCATTATCTACTTCTATTTAATTGAGAACCTTTTTTTGTGTTCAAGAACCACCTCGGGCTGGTTTTTAACTTATCAAAATGCTGAAATATTCGTTTTGTTAGTCTGTTATTAATCACGTTCTAAATATGCGCATAAAATTAAAATTTTCATTTATCTTTCCTACTTTTATTGGGTCTGCTTCTGAACATATTCTTTCCTTGGGACGAGAATTTTTCTTATAATCTCTTTCCTTTTTTTTCCTTCCCAATATTTCTAACCACAACATATTGTTAATTAAAAGACAAAAATTTATCTGATATTAGCGTGTATACCGGAGAAATGTTTTAATACTAGTTAATTTCAAAATTATTATTTATATCCGGATGTAAAATTATTTGTCCTTATTTAAAATTAACATTGTGTTTCGATTGAAATTGTTTTTATTTTCGTGTATGTTAGGTGTATATAAAATTGACGTCCTCCAAGGTTCGAGACCATTAAAAGGATCGCCTTTTATGTGTCACGTATTTGACGCGTCACGAATAAAAATTGACTCCATACCGCGTCACGCATTTGCTGTTAACGACAATGTTGCCATAAAATGTAAGATTTCTCGTATTCTTAATATTGCTATATATGGTAGTATATATCGGGTTTTTTATGTGAATTTTTTTTTATGATTATTATAATGGGGGTGCCTTTACAGCCTACCCAACGTGATACTGTGGGGACTATCTACATCTTAATCAAGCATGCTGACTTCTCTAAAAACGTCGCCATATGGGGAACAATTGTAGGTTATCCAGATGTAAAAGGGACCGATACATTATACGGAGGTGTAATACTCGAAGAACGCAACAAGATAAGGTGAAGCTCCGAGCGCAACGGTGCTACAGCAGAACATTCAAAAAAGACATGATCGGGGCTGCAGACTACCTGTTCAGAATGGAGGCGACAGAACGGACTTTCTCTAAGCTGCATACGGAAAAGACGGTCAGGCAACAAATGATGTCCAAATCGCAATCTGCTGATGAGTACAATTCCCTTACGACTAATCTTTTTAAAAAGATAGAACCACGGGAGTTTGGGAAGAGACGGCTGGAGGTGATTAATAAAGCAAAGAATAAAAAGAAACGTAATTTAAAAATTACTAAAAAGATAGATTGAAATTTAACGACTATAATACTGTCCGTAGAACTACATTTATTCTACTTGGGGACCATAAAATATAAAAACAGGTTTCCAAAATTTTATTGTCATAAAGCTTTCAATTTGCTAGCGATTACTACCCCTTCCGTGTACCAATGTAAAGTGTACTTTTGTGAAAAAACAGAATTACCACTTTTTATCATGATTATTATTTTAATATGCAGATGAATCTAAGTTGCAATTATTAAAGTTTCATATATCAAGTTATTTGGAGACAGCATTTCGTCTAATTATAAACTAACATTTTACAAACGGTATTTAAACAAGTATAATTTTCGAAATAGCTACTTTTATAAAGTACTTTTGTGTAAAACACAATTTTGTGTCATATAACTGTCAAAAAGCTGTGTACTTTAAAATAAATCGTCGATTTTAATACAATATTCATGTTTTAATCAAATTACGATGTTTTCATTTTGTATATAATAATATAGTGTTCCGTAAGAATGCTGGATTCGCCGAGTTGGATGTAACTGTGAAAAGTCCGTCAGGTCACGATATTCCAGTTATTATCAAAAGTGTCGATGAAGACACGGATATAATAGAGTTATGTCCATCTGTTGCGGGGGATTATTCTTTGCATGTTACATATGGTGGGGAGGAAATCTCTGGTAATGTACATTTTTACATTATCGCGTTTTATAAATTGTGTTCATTCTTTCGTGCGCGCTTTTCTGTAAACTCGGATAACTTATTTGAAGTTTAATAGGAAAAAAAAAACACATTTAGTCGAACATTCAGTTTTATTGAAATGTAATACGATTAACTACATCATTTATAATAGATGTTTTCTTATTGTTATATATTTTTAATTCATTCGAAGTTATTCTACATAAGTTAACCCTTTCGGTCACAATGTCCATTATATGGTAGACGAAATTTTAATGCTAGCAAAATTTTTTGCTTCTGTAGTTGACGTGAAATGTCTCAATTTTAAAAAGTACATTGAAAATTGTCTACAGTTTACCTAGGAAGCAGTATTGTACAGCAAAAACACACGTTTAAAATTTAAAATTTTATAATGTATGAATGCTAAATAATTTAACTAATTTTCAAAATCCAATAACGTACACTTCTTGAATTTACGTCTGTCCGTTAATGCGAAGTACAAAATTTCTAATATATATACTTTTAATATTTCAAAGTTACGATAATGATATTACTTTAGTTTAATATTTATTTAATAATAATTATGAATGTTGATTTTCTGATCGTCATTATGTTAACTTTATTATATTATATTTGACTTCATTAAAGGTAAATTATATTTACTTCTTTAAAAAAATCAGCGTATCTTAAAATTATGTCTTACCAATGCAGGTTTATTCACGAAATATCGATTATTTTTATGTAGAATGTCTGGTTAATCGCAATAACTTTTTTTTTTTAATTGTAAAAAATTTAAAATTTTTCATATGTTGCTTTTCATTTTAGATTCTCCGTTACATTTTGATGTGCTAGACTCAGGCATACCAAGAGCCTGGGGTGATGGCTTATCGAAGGGTTTGTTAAATAATTTCGTAAAGTTCTATATAGCCGCTCGAGGTATATCGACTCAAGAATATCCGTCTGTACGAATTACTGATCCTAATAACGTGTTAGTTAAGCCAACTATTACACCGTCGGAAAACGATAATGACGGAGAATATGAAGTTCTATTCACACCTGATAAGGTTGGATTTTACGAAATCGGAGTAGAATGGAATGAAAAACACGTGGAAGGTAACACGAATGTTTTGTTTTCTCTTAAACTTATTATTTAAGTTCAAAATTAGAAAATTAAAGTTTAAATTAATTTGAAAGCTGGGTTGTTAAATAAAATAGAGGAAAAACTGGATGAAAATATTATTCCCATCAAGCAGTGATCCAAATATATATATATATATAATATATATATACGTTTCTATAAACACAGACGAAGTGTATATATATGCGGATGATAATCTCTATGAGACGTTCGATATTTTTTATATACATATTCGAATTATACTTATAAACAGGTAACGTTATTTTAATTCTACTCGCTTAGTGTTTTCCTCAATTATAAATCATATTAATCGCTCGTTCGTGTCGTGTTCAGACCGTTCTATTGCTATTTTATATTTTCTCGCACTAATACGTTTCTAACTGCGCATGATCCGCGTTCGTAAAATTAAGTCTGCATTCCAATAAGTGTCCCGTCGACTGAATCTCTTCGTAATCGCAGTTTGGATTCTCTATCAATGACAACATATTCTCTCTTGTTCGAGCACACCCAGTATTCTGTTCAGTGTCCTCCATATTACCCATTCGTGATTGAAACCTGGTGCAGGTATTTCTTGTGCATCTTCTGTTCGAATACCCTCCTTTCTCCGTCTAATTACGCGCTCTATCGACATGGTCTTCGGGTATTTCTTTTGCGACCTTAAGGGGAAGTTATTTTTCGACTTTAAACGCGTCTTTATTGCAGCTTGCTCATACGCCGGATTGCGAGAAGCGTGGATTTGTTTGATTCTTATAATACTGATTAAAAATTATAACTTTGTTTTCAATATGTATCCTCCGTTTTAGATAAGTTTTTCTAAGTTGATTTTTAGCGAGTCCAACGTTTGACGATTAATTTTGTGAGTTTAACGATTATTTCTTTATCACAACTTTCGTAGCTATGCATGTTTAAAACACTTCCTACCTCGTCTTTGTAAAACTATCACGTCCTTCTATCCTTCTACTGGAAATAACTTCTTTCGGGCCCAACTTTTCCCCCTCATCTCATGGTCCTGAATAATTAATTTTTTAAATTATCAATCGAGACGACGTAATTAAATTAATGTATATATATATTTTAACATTACCTCTTTCAGGATCGCCTTATAAATGTTGCGTCGTAGATGTAAATCGCGTTCGATTGTTGACCGATGTTACGACAAATAATAATAGTAAATTACAACTTGCCGTAAATGTTACAACGAAACTGACATTTGACATTTCAGAAGCCGGGCCGGGTACGTTTTTTTTTTTTTATTCATTTTTATTTTCGATTTAAAAATATTTCGAATATATTTACTTATAACTTTTCTCTTTTACTATTATCGATATTATCGTCAATATCGAGACCGGTATTTATGTTGCGCGTTAACTTCTCTCGTTATCGTTCGCTTCTTACGTACGTTACCAGTTTATCTATTCATCGGGGATTATTCGTTATCGCATCATATCGGTGAGATAGTTCCATTTCGTTTTGTTATTTTGTTATTATTTATCGTATCGTTATTTATTGTCTCGTTTATTTGCATGCGTGTGTATATACATCGTTCCTATTTATACTATTATATGTTGTGTATGTTATTTATATGTATATATGTGTCGTCGTATCAGTATTTATATTATTTTTTCATTATACGATATACAGTTTTTGAATCACACATACACACATTTGCACGTATCGCATAGACGCGTGTGTTACAGTTGCCGACATGCAGCCGGCAATTGTAACTACATCGCATTATATTGATCCACATGTACTATCTCATACCATGCACAATCATCATTATCATCACCATTATACACTAACGTTACTAATGTCGCTGCACCGATACTACCACAAAGTCATCTTGGACACACCGACATTAAAAATACAACTATAACTTTGCCCACACCTGTCTTATCATATGCGCATCAAAACGTTGTCTATCAGGTACCTACGCAAACATACTATGCTTTAACCCCGAATACGCACTTCGTTCCTTTTTCTAATAATGCTCCGACTTCCCGAACTATTAACAATCAGATAAGAGACGAGGACGTAGCAGACGACAATACATTATTATCAAATTATAGACGCATTATCCACATCGTCGCAGGTAGAAAAACAGACAGAAAACGACTGGCAAATACCTAAAAAGAAAGCTAAGAAAAGACCGATGGATGAACAGAAATTAGATAACTCCCGTATGAAGCAAAATAGATTTCAATACTTGCAAGTCGAAGACGACGAGGCTACACAAAATGAAAATTTCACTACACAACCAGTCGACAATGTAACAACGGAACCTTTACCCCACCTATATTTGTACATGATGTAATTAATTACTCGGGAATGTTAAAAAAAATCACGGGCGCATTAGGAAATCATGATTTCAGAGCAAAATCCTTTAAAGATAATGCTGTTAAGATTAACGTACAAATTTCTGATGATTACAGGAAACTAGTAGCGACATTCAAAAAAGAAGATATTAATTACCATACTTATCAGCTAAAAAACGAAAGATCCTATAAAATCGTAATTCGAGGTTTGCACCCCTCTTTCACATGCGGTGACATTAAGCAGGCTTTAGAGGAACAAAGATTTCAAGTTAGGTCTGTCTTTAACATTAAAAACAAAAAAAACTAAAGAACCTATTCCACTGCATTTCATCGAGTTGGAGCCGGCTGATGATATTAAGCGCATATACGAGCTCAGTTCATTATTACATTCAAAAATTAGAGTAAAGCCCCCTCATGTAAAAAGAGACATACCACAGTGTACTAGATGTCAGAAGTATGAGCACACACGATCTTTTTGTAATCGCCCATATAAATGTGTTAAATGCGCGGGTAATCATGATTCAGCCCATTGTAAAAAGAGGAAAGATACACCGCCAAGGTGTGCCTTATGCGCGTAACAACACCCCCTCTAATTATAAGGGATGTGAAGTATATCGAAAATTATATGATGCAAAATATAATACAGAGACTTACTAACAAACCGAATTCTACCACAAACTAATGGAAATGTTGTACATGGTAGTTAAGTGGACAGAAACCCCAGTTATCGTATGCGAAAATTACGTCAGGGGGCAATGGTGCAGATACGATGATTAATTTTAACGATAATATTTATAATGGCGTTGGCTCTCAAAACTATGGTAGCAATATAAACAATAACCACTTCACACCTAACTCACCTCCTGGTATAGATGTAATATTAAGCCAGTTTTTAAACGAATTTAAAAACATGTTTCAACAATTAATGAATCAGAACACTTTGATATTAAATTTATTGTCCGATGTCGTGAATAAATCTAATAAATGATGGCTACTTCATTAAGAATTGCACTATGGAACGCTAACGGCGCTTTACAACGTAAGTCAGAAATAGAGTTATTCTTAAAAACTCAGCTCATAGACATACTGCTCGTCTCAGAAACGCATTTCACAAATAAAACAGTCTTCAATATTCCCAACTATGATGTTTACACCTGTCTTAGACCAGATAATAAAGCTCGCGGTGGCAGTGCAATTATTATTAAAAAGACAATCAGGCACTACGAGGAGAAAAATTATACGGAAAATAGAATACAGGCATGTACCGTTAAATTATCCTCCTTTAACGGTACCGTCGCTATCTCCGCCGTATACTGCTCTCCGAATGAGGGACTAGATGAAAACCTATTTGTTAAATACTTTATGTCGTTGGGAGAGAAATTCATATCTGGTGGAGACTGGAATTCAATAAGTCGCAAATGGGGCTCTCGTTTGGATAATCCCAGAGGAAAACTTTAGTCAACACATATTTCTTTTACAAATCGAAAAATTAAACGTCTTCAAGTCAAGATAAATAATGTTATAATCCCGAACACCAATAATGTAAAGCTGACCTGGGGTACTCACATTCAGAAGAAAATTGAGTATTTGAGACTTAAAACCAGAACTATGTCGAAGAGATCAGGACTGTCATTGGAAAATAAAGTACTATTGTATAAAATTGCTTTAAAACCAATTTGGGTGTATGGAATATAGCTGTGGGGCTGCGCAAATACATCCAACCTGCAAAAAATACAGCGATATCAAAATAAAATACTCAGAACTATTACTGCAGCCCCCTGGTACGTGTCAAATTTTACCCTCCATAGTGACTTGAATGTTATGTTTGTGGAGGATGAAATCAAAATACAAGCAAATAAACATGTCGCCCGACTTAGCGTTCATACGAATCCACTTGCTATCAACCTGCTGGATAACTCTGGCGAAACCCGCAGACTGTGGCGAAATAAGCCTTTAGACCTTGTTTAAACATTATAGCGTTTCGAGGGAGTACTGCTGAGTACTAACCCTCCACAAAACACTTTATTCGCTTAAATCAATCACTTGATGACCATCAAAGTTGGTCAGTTGTGAAGAAAAAAAAAAAAAACTTATAATATTATCATTTCGACAATATTCAATATATTCGATTTCTATTTATAGGCGAACTTACAGCTAAATGCGAAGGACCGCGCAATTCGTCTATTCCTACGAGCATACAGCACGTAAAACCGGATACGGTCCACTGTTCTATAACGCCGCAAATACCGGGACCTCATTCGATTTCTTTATCGTTCGGAGGATTCCCTATACCAAAATCGCCGTATCTAGGACAGGCGGATAGTAGTTCGAGCACAGTTCGCGTTATATTAACCGGCAAAGGATTAGCATCTGCTAATTGTGGTGAACAAGCTGAATTTACAATCGACGGATCTCACGCTGGTCCTGGTAATACAAATGATTTTTCTTTCTGAAAGATAAGCAACTTATTGTTTTCGTTCTCGATTAGTACGCGTATATAATATATATATATATATATATATTATAATGGTAAATCGTTTGGGGCTGATCCCTTCGTGTGTTACCAATTTATGACGTACTGATTTACTGTACTCCTTTCTGGTAATGTACCAGAGTAAGTTAGATACGAAATGCCGGGGTCGCCAGTACAGTATAACTGTGCAAAATATTTTACAACTTATTTCCTTTATTTTATTCTCTTTTAATTTTATATCGTACGAAATTGGACTTCATTTATCTAACCACTCGGTAAACTGAATCTCTTGGCGTAGAGCCAACAACCAACAGTTTTGCTATAATAATTATTATAAGTTATAAATTATTTTAATTATTATTATTATTAAACGTTTTACATCACATTACATATAAATAATTCACAAATAATTATTCGCATCGCGAAATAATACAAATTCACAAAATATACACAAAATTCATCCGCACATATACGGAGAAAGTATAAAATTGCTTAGTAACCTGGTGGTATCACCGGTGAGATCAATACTTCCGGATCGTGATGATGTCTTCCGCTCGATTTTTATCTCCGTAGTTAAATATTTAATTTTATTTTCTAAATTTATTCATGGCACATATTTTTATCCGAACACGTATGAAAGTATACTACGACGATTATTAATAAAAAAAAAATAACAAGCAATTGACAAAATTCGATCTGGTTGCGGACGACCGATCGACCGACAGCTATCTCCGACGAAGGTATATCCTCCTATTCGATATCGATTTTAATTATACTATATACGCTTATTCTGGCACGTGCCTACTTACACATACATTTACATATATCTATATTACGCTATTGTCGGTTGCTCGCTGTACCCACCATCGTTCTCCGGATTTTTTCTTAATAGCCTGGCAATTCGTATCTAATTGAATTGTGTTTATTATTCCAAGGTTATTGGCTATCATCATCATAAATCATTGTGGCTTTCCGACGTAACTTATCAGTTTTGACGATCTAAGACTCTTACGATGGAAATATCTTGGTTATTTAACGATATCTTATATTACGTTAACTATTATTAAATTTTTACTTTTATATTTATTTTATTTAATATTTCCTTCGGTACCCCATCGTTTTAGATCGCCATAATATATAAAAGAAACGGTTCGATAATCATGATTATAATATTCCACGTCGTGCTTGTCAGTTTTTAGTGGATTTAATTATACTATTTTTTATTTTGTTAATACCAAAACTAGCTAACCGGAGTAGATCACGCAATCGATTTATATTAAAATTAAAATTTTAATTTTTTAACTGCTATTTTATTCGCTTTAACCGTTAACATTTAGATACGTACAATGAGTTTAAATATCGACATATGTGAAAAAACAAAATGCGAAATATACGAAACACAATAAATATATATGTACTTATAATAAAGGTAACGTGAAATATTAACCTGACGGTGCACCGCAGACGATACGGACGATATTATTAAAATATCTGCTTCATTATCTGGACCGTTCCGACATTGAGTTTATTAATTAAAATGTCGACCGTTTCAGTATACGATTATTTTTACCGCTTCTCGCGAATTATTTTTTAAAAGTGTATTTAATTTTACATCTTATAATTTATATTTAATCGTAATCTTCGATTCCTTTAATGACTAGATTTTAAAAAATTCAGAAAAATCTTCCGACTACATTTTCGTTTTGTTTTTTATAAATTTTAATTACTTTCTCCTTTTTTACTATAACAGAAGAGTAATTACACGCTCATATTTATATTAAAAAAAAAAAAAATAAACGTGTCGCTTATAACAAACATTCTATACGTAACTATTCTGTTATACGTTGAACTACAAACTATATTCGCGATACGGACGGAAACTAACGACGATCAGCTAAAGGCTGACTACTTCGCATATATGATCTATTTTGGTATATAAGTAGAAAATTCACCAAAATCCGTCTAAAGTTCTTGCATTCACCACTATATGTTGTCATGTATATGCTATGATTATTATTTCTATTCTACTGAGAATTATTATAACGCGGTTCTTATCTATATCGACGATCAACTGTTGCGTGATATTAGCCCGCGTATTTTATTATTACAAATATTTATTTCGAATTTTATATTTTAATTAATTTAATTTTCTACTACTCTAAACTCGCCATAATGTATATTAAATTAAATATCGGAATCGTTCCTTTCGTTTATAGGAGTTCCGGAAGTCAGTTTAATGGGT
Source organism: Coronaproctus castanopsis (assembly GCA_032883995.1). Taxonomy (NCBI): domain Eukaryota; kingdom Metazoa; phylum Arthropoda; class Insecta; order Hemiptera; family Monophlebidae; genus Coronaproctus; species Coronaproctus castanopsis. The sequence continues at coordinate 207,980,700 of CM065053.1, read as the reverse complement.
GTAAAACATAATATAGACGTGTCGCTGGAAAATATTACTGATAACGTGTACAAAGCGACGTACGTACCGATTCATCCGGGAGCTTATTTACTAAACGTATTATGGTCGGACAGGTAACTCGATTATTTTACGTAGTTCGTAATTGTCGTGTCAGGGTCGGAACTGTTTTATTCGTAACGTACGTGGTGGAGTAGAAATAAAATAACAGTCGTTTATATAAACTATTCGTATTAGTCGTCATTTATAATGTGTTCAACTTAAAATACGAACGTGCATTTCAGACAAGTCAAAGGTTGTCCATTAAAGGTCACCGTGAACGCAGTTTGTGATCCCAGTAAAGTACTTTGTTCGGGCGACGGATTAGGTATTGGAACGGTGGGTAAGGATATTAGAAGTTTCATCGATACTAGAAGAGCAGGAGCAGGTATTCTTTTACGCTGTATTATTGCTTACTTTATCTGTTTTCTACAACTGCTTTTTTTTTATGTTATATATATATATATATATATCTTCGACTAATGAGGTATATATTATCGATAAAAATAAATTAAAATTAAAGAATTTAAGTATTTATATAATAATATCGATCGTAACGGTGTAGTTCAAATGAAGGAATATCATACCGAACAAGAAACGCGATAATTAAAAAGCTTTCTAAACGAATTTTTATTATTAAAAATCCTTGCTAATAAAAATGAAACGATTTAAACAATTAGACGTCCGCAATTTAAGATGATTAAAATAGATTCTTCGAATGACCGGGATGTATTCGACGAGAGTGTATGGTGAACTGTTGTGTAGTTGAACACCATTTAGCGAAGTCTCCACTAAAGCGCACTGACCGTGTAATAAGAATAGATGACGAACGTATTCCGAAACGTGTAGGTAAAGTAGTAATAAGTGTTGATAAAAGATAATTGTCCAGTTTCGATACAAATATAAGATCGCTAGGACATTTAAGAAAGTTGGGAAAAAGGCGTAACACTGCAAATGATGACAAAAAATAGGAATGAATGGAGATTGTTCGCAGACGACATCGTGAACCAGTGGTTCCCATACACGGAAAATTTCAGAGAAAAAAAAACATTAGAGAAATAGTGACGGAAATTTGACGTTCGCATCGCTACATATTTTCAAATCGGTTAGATTTCGCATATGCGACTTGAAGCATCGATAACAACATTACGGTAATTCGCTCATAGACGTTATCGAGTGAACTATTATATATATAAGGAAATATGCGTTGCCATACGTGTGAATAAAGTTAAACTTATTTTCGTGTGTACAGGATTTAATGGTTCTCGAACTAGCATACAAATATTACGTATATATATATATATATATATATATATATATATATATATATATATATATAAATTAAATCGAATATATAAATATTAAAAAATAATCTTATGCCGATAATAAATTTACTAAAAATTTCATTATTGCTTAATTGCATTTTTTAGTACTTTTATTAGCTATCTGCATAATAACTGTTATGCTTAGGCGAATTAAGTGCGCATTGCGTTGGACCGTACAAAGTAGCTTATTGCGAACTATACGATCACGGTGATGGTACTTTTACCTTGAACGTAAAACCACAAGAACCTGGTAAACATACTTTAACCGTAAAATATGGAGGTAAGGCGCTTTATATATTTTATATATATATATACATATATATATATATATATATATAAATACACATATACGATTTAGTCTTTATCCCAACTGCTGGACGTATGATTTCCCAATTTCTTCTATTCGTACATTATAGCGCATGTTCAGCTCATTTGCGGGTGCTTGTTCGAATCACACAATTTACCTAATTCCATTTTAACTTGGTAATTTATTTAATCGTGTCGTGTATAGTTCATTTTCCTATCGTATCTTTAAATTACGTGCTGAACGTTCGACATTCAGCATTATTATATAGGGTGACCCTGAGAAGACGGACGGTTGAGTTTTTTAGCGCAGTTGGTGACACTGCTACAACGCAAACCGCGTGCTCCACGTTTAGTGTACACACGAGAAAGACTGAATGAATATATTGTTATCGGAACGATATCGTGTTTTACAAATAATTGTAAGCTGATCTCTCGTTTTTCTATTTTCAAACAAATTTCATTCAAAAATTTTGGTCGATTAATTTTTGACTTATTAAAAAAACAAAACCGTCCGTCTTCTCTGGGTCATCCTATATATTCCTGCATTATGTTTCTTACTTTCTTTCTACTTCTATATGTATTTAAAAAAAAAAAAAACTAACGAGGAATTCGATGTTAATTTTTCAAGATTTATCAGTGAAAAAAAAAACTGAATTATTCGTAATATTGTTTATATACGTGTATATTCGCTAAAATCGTCACACCGAGTTATGTTTGCAATTCCGGACATGATGCTAATGGATTTTTAGCCGAAATAAATAAATGTAGAAGGGGCTATTGATTTCGACTTGTTCACAGTTACGAAATTGTACGGCTTAATCAAATTTGCAGATAATTACTCTTTATAAAACGTACCCGGTTAAATTTTTTACGGCCAACAAAAAATGTTTTCTTAGAACTGAACGTAATAAATTTTTGTTTATACGCATTTCATCGTTCTATAAATAGGCGTCGATGTACCCGGTAGTCCTTTTATCCTTAGAGTTAGCGGTGCTCCTGATGCTAGTAAGGTACGGGTATACGGACCGGGAATAGAACACGGTGTTCTCGCCATGTTTCAAAGCAGATTCATTTGCGACACTAGAGGAGCTGGAGCCGGCCAGTTAACTGTTCGGGTTAGAGGACCGAAAGGTAATATACGAAATTGAACTAAATTTTTCAAAATATCTAATATTACTCGTTTTTAATGTTTGATATATATATATATACGTATATCGATAAATATAAGGCCTATTTTTTTTAAATTTAAACTATAATTTTAAAAGAATCGGAAGATATTTAATTCGAGTACAGCAAAAAGAAAGTATACAGAGAGAGATAAAATTATTGTTTCGGTAATTCGCTAATCCTCGAAAATGAAGAGAATTAAATTGTTAAAAATCATCTTTTTGTGAGAACGATAATAATAGTTTTAGAATATTACGAGTAGAATATGGCAAAGTTATTAATGAACAAAAAAAATCTATTTCCATTACTTGGTAAAATATATACGAAACTGGTTTAAAGGTCAATAATAATTCCTATGTCAAAAATTAATCATGCGAAGCGATACGAGAAATTCCGGATAATATTGTTACTAACGCGTGCGAATAAAAAATATTACTAAAAATTATGCATAATAGGTTTTTTAAAAATATTAATATTGCGTCGGGAGAATATCACTTTGGATTTAGGAGAAATAATTTCTTTTTCTTCGTCGATTACCGGATCCGACTATCGTGAGCTTTGTAAACCGATCTACTGCATAATTTTACGTCATTTTGCTCTATCCGCGACTAGTCTTATTAATTTATGTAGCGGCATTCCGATCGGTTGTGTTTATTTTGGTCAGTTCGAACTCCAAGTAGCGCCAAATAGTCGGATCGCGTTGCATAATTTTATCTTTGCAGTTCGTGGTTCGTAAGACGTTCGTGAAGCATTGCAGTGGGCTTCGCTTCCTTCTGCGTATATTAGGATTAACATCAATGAAAGAATATTCGTATAATATTTATTGATCTAGATAAGGTATTTGATCGAGTTGAAACGTAATGTTTAAAAGAAATTGAATTAGATTTGTCGAAATGTGAAAATAAAAACATACAAGTTATAAAAAAAAAATGAATAAAATCGAAGTTAATCGCTTTAAAAAATTATTTATTATATAAGCAAAGCTTTTCGACTATGAAGTCATTTTCAAGCATTACCAAAAACGTTACAAATATTTTTAATTTATTTGTGACGTTTTTGGCAATGCTTGAAAATGACTTTATAGTCGAAAAGCTTTGCTTATATAATAAAAAAATTTTTAGTGATTAACTTCGATTTTATTTTGTTTCGTTAATTCATAAAATCACTACTCTCCAATATGCAAGTTATATACTAAAAGAAGGAATGTTACAAATAAACGAAGAAACAATTAGTGTGCGAAAAAATATACGTGCTCTCTCTCAATTATTTTCATAACTTGTACCGTAGAGGAAGTCGTACAGAAGGAAAGACTTACGTGATAATTGAATTGAATACGTAATATATAATTTTAACGTTACAGGAGCATTCCGCGTCGAAATGCAAAGGGAGAGTCAAAAAGATCGTACCATATTGTGTAAATACGATCCGACAGAACCGGGAGATTATAGAGTAGAAGTAAAGTGGGCCGGAGAACACGTTCCGGGTTCACCTTTTATGGTAATGATTTTTGACACGCAACAGGAATTAAACCGATATTTACAGGTTCGAATTTTTAAGTAATTTCGTTAATATCTCGTCTCGATTAAATATTACAATAAATACGATCGTTAAATCGCACTAACACCATGACGATGAATATTATTTCGATTTGTAACTTTTAGACTGTTCAAAATTACCGTATGTGGTAAAAACAGCGTTACTCGCTATTCAGCTTTCTGATCTCCCGCCAATTACACCTATCACAATACATAGGCAAACTTTGTCATTCCTAATAGCGACCTTACTATTGCTCCGAAAATCAAAACACATCTCAACAGAATATCAGTAAATCCCTTTTGCCATACAGCACCGTTTCGATATAAAAAATGAAAATCGATGTGGCTGAGCTGTCGTGTATAATGATGATATAGTCCGTTACCCACTTTCGTCGTACTCTATCATGCGAGCTCTTTGCAATTCTGTACTGCTAATTGTATCTTCTAAAAATGAGCCGGAAATTGTCACCCGCTGTATTCGATCAAACAGCTAAAAGAAAATTCTAGATACAAGTATCCCCATTAGCTGTGAAAATTAATTGTTTACACTCGTTTGCTTCATTCTTATATCCTATCCAAAATCGATCCTCCTACTTGCTCAACCTGTAATGTTCAAATCATTATAGCTCATATCTTACTCCGTTATATAACTCCATTCGCTTTTCGTTACATTTTCCTAACTCACTTTAATGAAATACTTTTAACTAAAAATGAAAACACTCTTATAACTGTCTTCATTCGTACTAAATTATCTTCACGACTGTAATAACGCAATAATGGACTCGGTGCTTTTAGCCTTTTTATCAACACATGGCACGAAGATTAAAAAAAAGATTATCGTATTTTTTATAACGTGTTTCTTATTTATCCCGCGGATTCTCCTTATATGATTTTTATGTAACCTTTTTAGTCATACATTAAAGAAAAATATTGAACAATGTGAAAATATAAAGTAATATCTTAGCGCAAAGATGTCGAGATGTAAATCACAGACTTTATTGCTGTTTCATCGATTATAGCAAGGCATTCGACTGTGTGAAACATGACAAATTAATTTCAGTTTTGAACGCGATTGGAATAGACTGGAAAATTGGAAGATTAATAAGGAAACTTTATTGGAATCAGATTACAAAAGTCATAAATGAAAATATTGAATCGGAACAAATACCAATCAAGAAAAAGGTGCGGTGCGAGAAGGTTGCATATTATCGCTGTTATTTTGTAATATATATTCAGAAGCAATTTTTATCGCGGATGTCATATTTCGAATATAAGATATGCGGACTATACAGTTCTAATCTCGATAAGTTAGAAGAAATGGTTCATCGAGTCGACACAGTAAGCAAAGAATATGTCTTTGAAATAAGTGTAAGCATAACAAAATGGTTAGCAATACATAAAAGGAGCAATACTAAAGCCGTATCAAAAATTAAATTAACAATAAATGATTAATTCATAAACAGAGGTCCTAAATTTCGAAATGTCGGAACCTAGTTCCATGAGGAAACTGATCAGTCAACCGAGAAAATATAAAAAATCTGTTAACTACCGGAAAGACATTACAGCTAAGAGACTGCAGCTGGTGCGATGTTATGTATGACCGGTACTATTTTACTGTATAGAAAGTTGGATTCTCATATCCACGTTTGAAAAAAAAATTGAAGCGTCGAATATGTATATTATTTTGAAGATTGTTTCATATGGAGAACATATTACCAATACAAATGTGCTGCGAAAAATGCCAAACTGCTATACACTACAAGCTCCTGAAAATTAAAATATTACGATCATATAAATAGACATCAAGAAAGGTATTATTTATCCCAACTTATCATGAATGGTGTTATTAAAGACCATCGGGAGCTAGGGAGAAGAAACCGGTCATAGAGAGCTGATATACGTCGTTGATACAACAAGACATCGACTAAGTTGGTAGGAGCTATGTTGATCTATTGATCGCCAAATTTTGGTTGGTGATGGCGTAAAAAGAAGAAAAGGATTCCGTTATATTATCGTATTTATTTTATGTCGTTGATTTTTTATTTCGTGGTTTCTGTTTTATACAATTGTACCATATATATATATATATATATATGTGTGTGTGTGTGTGTATTTCTGGTTATTGTCAATTGTTTTCTCATTTAAATTTTTAAACTGCTGATTGGTCGGATGGACATTCAGAACGTTCAAAAAACAATTTTTTTGGTTTAATTAAGAGTGTTCATATTACAATAAAATATTTCTATTCAAATTTGAGTTTTTAGCTAGTACATACAAAAGGTAGAATATTACACACAAAACGCAATCTATTACCTATAAAAAAAGCAGACTGTTACCTACAAAAGGCAAAATATTACACATAAAAAGTGGAATGTTACCTATAAAAGACAGAATAGTTACAATCTTAATCGATGTAATGTACTGTCAGTTATATTGTATCGGTCTTTTTACAACTTTACAAAATTTCCATCATATTAATTTTATTTTTATTTATTTATTTTATTATTATTATTATTTTTTTTTAAGTCATTAAACGATTTTTGTAGATATCTATTACTTTTAATTCTATATATATTTCACACAGGGAAGCCATTCTCCCATATCTGAAGTGTACGGCAGTATCGCTTATTCCACTGGTTATGCTCATATAACGCCATAAAGTAAGATTTCTGATTTACGCCGGAATGTCGCGTATAATTTTATAAATTGGTTTATCTATTAATTTATTTATTCAAATTTATAAATATTTAAACGCCGAAATATTTAAAAAATATTAAACCAATTTTTTTGGTTTGCTAGTCTTCCCCACTTTTTCTTTTTATTAAAGTGTTATAATATCAGTTTTTGATTATTGTACAACCTGTCTGTGTTAGTTTGTTTTTTTTTTCATTTCGACATTATCCAATAAAGAAATTGATGACTTAAGTGAACTAGGAAAAGGAATTATATATTTATTTTTCCGGGATTCTGTTAATTCTTTCAGTCACGCGTTATAAATTTTTTACACAAAAATTATGCTTTATGAAATAATTTTAGAAAATTACTGAAAAATGTGAAAATGTAGTATTTCAGTTTAGACGACTAGATAATTTTTAATGTCATATATAACTGTTTCTTGAATTGAAACATTCGCTAAATGTTCCTTATTATAAAAATATATATTAAAAATTTACGTATTGTATAGAGGATATTGTGACTGAAGGGTTAATTTGGATAATAGTCGAAAATGAATCATATTGATCGAGTTAAATGTATTTGCTGGTAATAATCGTCATTATTTTTTTATTAGAATAAATTAACTCTTTCAGCGACGTTATTTTATATATTTTTTCTTTTAGTGTTTTAAGTAAACAACAACTATAAACACGAGGATTGAGATATATATATATATATATATATATATATATATATATATATATGAAAATTTCTTGCGGCTATTAATGAAAAATCATTATTTTCTTTTATAAAGAACTTTTCTCGATGTACCTAACGTAAATGTCGTTGATTACATCGAAAAAGGATATATATATAGATAGATAGATAGATACAATTATATGTAGATACATAATTCAAAATACTATTGCTCAGTTTAATTTGCATTTAACAAAACACGTTAACATCCGATCGTTAATCAAAATTATATATATATGTGTGTGTGTGTATTGTATGAATGAAATACGTCAGCTATAAACTGAAGGTTGTATTGTTTATATACTTTGCTCGATGTTGATTTATATTTTTCATACGAGGTTTAACGAATCTCTCATTTAATTTATAAAATTTCGGTTATATTAAATTTATGATAATTTTAAGAGAAAAAAAAAACTTTTATTAATACGTAGTTCAAGAGTGTTTTAATAAATAATTCGTACCTACCAAAATTATTATTAATTTTGGATTATATTAATATTTTACATGTTTTTTATGATAACAACTAATTATATAATTCGTTTATTAACTGTTTTATTTGATGTGAACTATTTCATTTGTTGTCATTAATATATATATATATATATATATATATATATATATATATATATATATATATAATAATATAATATAATATAATATAATACGTGTGTACATGTCTAACTAGAGTTAAAAAATGTGGCTGGTAATGTTTGTCTCTTAATCATTGCATAAAATTACGCAGCATACGTTCTATCACTTTCTTCCGATGTAGTATACATTAGCGATGTATTATTCAGTATCCCCGATAACCAAAATAACAGTTATTCTGAACTGCAAACGCGTCCTAATAAAAATGATTTCAAATGATGTGGATCAAATTATCGAAATAAACAATCTGAAAACTATATAAAAAATCAATTTCGTTTACTTAATAATAATTACGGTCAGGATTATTAGAGATAATTTTTCAGAATAAATATAAATTATACTAACTCATAGTGTAGATTATTATATGCGTTCATATGAAACTTGGACCAAATAAAATCTGGGTCGAAAAAATAAAATCCAAATTATATATATATATATATATATATATATATATATATATATATATATATATATATATATGTATGTGTGTATTCAAATCTGTACCCGAATTTAATTACAAAACATTAAAATGTGAATAATATAAAACTAAGCTACATATCTGATGAGTAAGTTTTTCTTCACAGGCTAAGATGGTTAGATTTCATATAAGTATATAGAGTGTTAATCACTGAGAATCGTAATTCCTTATTACGTTTATATATTTGTTACATCTGGACATTCGCAGCGTATCTATGATGAGCGGGGTAGCTTCAATTGGTTATGCATATCAGATACTCTAGCTGATTATATTTAGGACGCTCATCGAATACTTATTTTTAAAATGTGTAGCTTATTCGAAGTAGCAATAGAAATACAAAATTATACAGGACAAAGGTTAGGTTATAATTTGTCTGCTAATATTTTTATAGATAACTAATTCGTCGTTGATTTTAGATAGGATTTATTTGTGGAAAATGGGGCGTATAGATATATTTTTTCTTAGTTTTGATAACTGAAAATCTTTTTATCGTATGCTTTTTTTAGATTTCACGATATATATTCGAAAAATTGTACTGTATTTTACTCCAAGGCAACGAACATGTTTTTTTTAAACTACCGTGGAATTAACTCTAATTTAATCGGGTGACGTGGAACGTCTGCGGATGATTTTATCGCAATTTAAATCAATTTGCCGTCATCTTTTATAATAACGCAAGATACGATTTTTCGATAACGCATTAGTGTACGCTTTAGATATATAAGAAGTGCGTCATCAGCGTAAAAAGCAAACTGAACATGTGGAAAATCAGATAAAAACAAAGTAAACAAAAAGGGACCTACCTAAAATACTACTCTGAGTAACTATAAAAAAGAAAAAAATTGTTTTTTTTCATTACTATCATAGCGATATAGTTTAAATCTGTTGAACTGTTAAACTTAATTACTGAATTCGTTCTACATTTGCGAGATTTAGGTGTTTTAATAAATTTTATGTATACGCCTTTACGATTTAATTGATTCATTTTGTAGTAATAATTAATAATGTTGAAATAAAAATATGTTTAATTTAATCATTATGATTATTTCGTTATTATTACTATCATCGTTTTGTAACTATTACTAACATACGTCTATAATTGTTTTCGGTGAAAACTATGTTTTTTTTTTTTTGTTTTTTTTTTAATCCTCTAAATCATACCTACACTTTCATAAGCGTTCTCAGTTTGATAATGAAAACTGCAAGTGTCTTCGAAACGTCACAAGAAAAAAATACGAACATGGTTTTCACCGGAAAAAATTATAGACGAAACATATCGATCGTGAAAGTTTGTATTATTACTAACATTTTTATTATCATTACATTAATCATTATCGTGTCATAATTATTATTATTACTGTTACGTCATTATTGTTGTCATATTCATTATTCATATTATTATTGTTTACGTTACATGCTTGTGCGTGTATGTGTTAGATTTAACGTACATTACAAGATCTTTGATAGGGGCGTGCATATGTCTGCTTTATAATTCGTCGATTTTGTTAAGACTGGCGGATAGCTAATTTAAAATGTCAGCATTGTCTGGATAGCGTCGTTCTGTTCGTATTGTTATATCCTGTTGTTTCTACATCGTGTTGTATTTGATATATTTCATTCTTGGCCTTCATCTTGATCTTTATCCTTTTGCCTTTTAAATTAATTGTGTGTTAAATTTTCAACGTGTCTAAAAATACGACCTATACTCCTAATAAGTTCCTATTTTGGCGGATTTAACCTTTTTTTTTTTACTAATTGTCTCTGTTCACGCTGCTCTTTCCATTCTTCTTCAACATCAGGTTTGCCTCCAACTGGCTTTGAGTTACTTTTTTAGCTATCGTCCGAACTTCCGAACCATAAAGTAAACGTAGGAACGTTTTGATAAATTTCCTCTTAATATTTGTATTCGTGTGTCTCGACGTTTAATCTTTTTCTTTTTTTTTTTTTTTTTTCATAAATCTTTTTATATCTCGTTTACTCCTTCCGTCGTTTGTTACTACACTTCCCCAATTATCTGTTTATTTGTTTTATTTTATTTTATCTATCGTTTATTTATATCCGGTTATTTTTGCGCGCATTATTTCATTCGTGCGTGTATATATTTCGCATTTATGCGTTCGTAGTCGATAATAAATACATCGCGAACGTTCTGAAATCGTACGTTATTTATGTGTACACGAATAAAATCGATTTTATTATTATTTATACGACCTTTAAGGATCATTCCTAGTATTATACTTGTACAATTCAGAATCGATCGGGGTTCGGAGGATAAATCGATGTCGTGATAAAAAATAAAAAAATGCGGAAAAATTTTTTATTATAAATTACACCTTTCAAATTTTACTTATAAGTATAAACATGGGTTTTCTTTTTTCTCCGTTATAAGTGTCGATTGGGTTATTATAGTTATTGTTTTATTTTAAAAATTACTTTAAATTAATAATAGAAAAAAATCGTATAGGCTGCGTGTGATTAAAAAACGAGAATAACAAGAATACCCGTTAACATTCGGTTAGGTTAGAATCGGTCAGGTTTATTTCGGCTAGTTAGAAGTGAAATTAAAGGGAAAAAAAACCCACGAAAATTGCACATTACCCAGATGATTGGTATGTCGACTAGTTTTATTAACCGTTAATTATTATTTATTATTTATTTCTTTTTCTACATTTTTACGGGGTTTTTTCTGTTTATTTTAGTCATATCTATACTTGGTCATTTTCTTTCTAGAGAACCTTCAAAAATGGTTTACGCGTATTTTTAATTTCAAAGCTTGTTAAAAATGATCATTTTTGACATTTCTAAACAAAAAAAAAAAAAAAACTGCGAAAATCGGTGTTCTACACAGTGCCGGATTTAGTAATTAAAGGCCCATGGGCACAAGGGGCCCTCGTGTAAGGAAATTAAAATTGGGTAAATATTAAGATACTCTTTACAAATTAAATATTTTTGAAGTAACAAATTTTATTTATTTGTTCATGAAAGTGATTAAATTTAAATTTAAATTTCAAATTACATATACTAATAATTTATTTATTTTGAAATTAAAGAAAACGTTTTCTGACTTTTGTATTAACAAAAGTATCAATAATACTTTTGATATTTAAATCTCGCAAAACATCACTTTCTGTGCTCATAATCGTTAAATTATTTAAACGATCTTAAGACATCGAAGTACGTAAGTCATTTTTTATCCTTTTTTAATTTGGAAAATGATCTTTCGCCTGTTACGTTGCTTATCATTAAAGTTAGGTAGATTCTTAGTACCAAATCAACATTGGGAAAAGATTCTTGAACATTTTTTGTAATAATTAGAGAATACAACGCTTGTTCTTTGCTTATCTTATTCGTGAGGTCGTATTGTAACGCCTCACGACAAAATGCTTGGAACTGTAACATTTCCATCTCAAGATTATCGTCTAAATCATCTTGATAAATACTTTTTAACCTTTTTGCATTGTCTATAATTTGTTCTTGATTTAAATTGTCAAAGTTACTTAAAAAACCAAATCGCTGTTCGACCTCTGTATATGCTGATAGTCTTTGATCTAATGCCATTGAAAAAGTGTCAATAATAGGAATATATTGCGAGATTCGAAAAGACTCAGAAGGAGTACTTAGCTGTGTTTCTGTTGAATTGTTTTGATTAAGCGATTTTAAACGAACATTTCCTTTTTTTTTATCCGTATTTCCTTATACAGCTGTATTCCTAAATTTTCATATTCTGAAAATTTATCTCTTCGACAGTATAAATTCTTTTAAAAATCTTACACATGATATTGCTGTATTTAATAACATTTGTGGACTTTGTATTGCATGACTTGTATTATTTAAATTTGCACGAATGTCATTCCAAAATGATGCCATAATACCTGTTTCTAAAGTGCACATATTGTTATAGAGGCCCAACGCTTTACATCGAGTCTTAGAATCAAAATCACAAGTCTCGGATATATCAAGTAAAGTATTTTTAATTGATTCGTAACCCTGAACGAACGCTTTATTTGTGTCTGCGCGACTAGACCATCGAGTAGAATCTACCCTTTGTGGCACTCGTAATCTAACTTTATCAGATTTACATAATTCTAAAGCAGTTACAAGCAAACTCCATCGAGTGTCTGATAGTGAGAAAAACACATATATTTCTTGTAAAAACATAAAAAAGTGCGTCGATGACATAGATGCATCTGAAGCTTTTTCACCTGACAAATTTAAAGTGTGTCCGAAACATGGTACCCACATTGCTAATTTATTTTCTTTCAAAGCTTGAAGACCATATTTTCCACTCATTGAAGATGCGTTGTCATAGCCCGCGACAATCACTTAAATCGATAGTTTTTTCAGTAAGGAAATTAGTTTACCTTGAAACATATCAATAGCCTTATGACCTTGATTTGGTAAGAATTTTAAAAATCTTTCGACCGGAGCGTCATTTTCCAAGTATTTAAAAACCATAGTCATTTGATCAATATGCCCTTCATCACTCGTCCCATCTATTGAAATAGAGTATATTTTTGCTTTTTTAATTCTATTTACTATTTCATTTTGCACTAGTTTTCCGATATCTGAAATGAGCTCTTCATAAATTGTAGAAGAAAGGTAATTAACGTTACCACTTCCACAATTTCCATATTTATCTATGTGCTGCTTTAAAAAGGGATCATCATATTTTGCCAACAACTCGATTAAGCCTAAGAAATTTCCGTTATTTGGAGATCCTAATATTTCGTTTGCTCCTCGAAAAGCTAAACCTCGCTCACTTGTCAATACTTCGCGCCAATAATGAGCCGATTTTTCTGCTTGCTGTTCAAGCTCTTTATCAATACGTCCACGTTGCTTAGAAAGATTATTAAATTGAATGAGTGCATTGAGATGACTTGTTGATGTTTCAGTTTAAAAATGTTTATTTTTTATTAGATTGTGGAGGCCCATGGGCCCGTGCCCCGAGTGCCCTTATCTAAATCCGCCAATGTACATAGGAATCTACTAATTTTAATTACCTTTTACGTTAAATAACAAAAGAGAGACTACAGAGCCAAAACTATTTCAAACAGTATTACCTTAAAAAGAAAAAAAAAAGAAAAAGATGCTACACGATCATTAACAGTTTTGACAAGAATAAATGCAATTCGCTGTTTAAAAAAATTCGTAGCGAAAACAAAGAAAATTCTAGTAACAAAGAAGAGTTTACTGTCAATTATAAAAGGCATTAAAGACAAAACAGGCAGAATTTAACGGAAAACAAAGTTAGACCGGTGTTTGACACGTGTAAAAAAAAATAAAACATTTACAAATCGTCTAGAATCAACTGCCCAAGGACACGTTGCTGATGTATATAAAATTTCTCGAGCTACGTTGGACAGACTAGTAGCATTAATCAAAATTTAAAAAAAAAAAAACAGCGCAAATTGTAATCATAAAAGACGAGATTCGTCTGCAGCGGTTTCGCACCTGATCAAAAATGGATAAATATATAGCTGTAGAATTGTTCGCGTCATACAGATTTTAACAAAAAGAGGATGAATACTTCAACGTGGCTGACGGTCATATGACCGAAAAATAAATAAATTATAGTAAAAATAACCAAGTAGTGTAATAAACAACAAAGTTGTGACGTATAATTATAAAAACCGACAAACATATGTGCACATAGATAGCCCTATCGCAAAATCCGGATTCGAGATTAACTTCTAAGCATAATCCTATAAATATACATACACAAACCGTTCTCAGTTTGATTTATAAAACGAAAACAACGGATTTACACAGGAAAAAATAAATAAAAATAACGTACCTTTTATTTTTCGGATTTTTTTTCTCTCGTTAAATCGAGTTTGTCGTATGGTAGAAGAAGACGTTAGTTGGTTTTTTCATCGTATTTCGGATTTCTTTTTCCGTCGGAATTGACGTCTGGTCGATAATTTCCGTTTAGAAACGTCGTACGGATTATAAAACGTACGATAGACGGCTAAAACGTAGCAATCGATCAGAACGGTCGTCAACGTAACGACCACTATCGTAATGGATATAAACGGCGATTGTACCATCCAGACGATTATACGTACCATATCTTGTTCGACCGTTAACGACGGATAGATGAAACTCGATATCATCAACAATACTAGCCAAGCCGCGAACGATCCGATCGCCGATAAACCGGTAAACCAATTGTAAGCGCGCGAGTGAATTAAAAATTTCGCGCATATAACCGCTATAATTACCGTATACAACGTATTACCGTCTATAGCGTAATTACCGTTATAACCGCCGGACGGCCAAACGACTTCGTGTCGTACGGCGGTTAAACAAACGTGCGCGCAAAACAAACCGTGCGCTACGCCGTTCGTTAAGACGGCGACGAACGCGTCTTCGAACCAATCGTTTAGAACGTATAGCGACGGACGTTTTAATAAAGTCGCTTCGTCGAAATGTTTATCGAACGTACCGTAAATGAATAGCGGAGCGCTGGTAAATAGAACGTTAAACGAAATCAACGCCCATTCGTCGAACAGAATTTGTCCGGACCAACCGCATAGCGTCGTATAGTAGGCGGACACGACGACTAATAGGAAATTCTTGTAGAAACAGAACGATATCAACGTACAGATACGGTAATAAGACCACGAACCGTGTAACAATAGTAATCGCGTTAAATATTTAAACTGACCGATCGCATAATCGGCCGCTTGAGCCGCTTGAAAACCTTCCGTTCCGCAAATACCGACGCCGATAACGGCTTCTTGTATCATAGCGATATCGTTAGCTCCGTCGCCGACGGCTAACGTTACCGTTTCGTCGTTAGCTGTTTTATTATAACGTACCCAAGCGACGATAAGCGATTTTTGTAACGGACTACATCGACAACAGATGACCGATTTACAATTAAGCGCGAACGTCATAAAATCGTCTTCTAAATCGCTATCGAATAAAACGTGTAACGAACTGCCGCTGACTATTAACGTAGTTAAATCGTTATCGTTACGATTATTATCGATAATTATTCGACGTAATTCCGATCGATTTTCCGTATTCAAAATAATTATCGGTCTGTCTTTACTTAAGAAATTAATCGAATAACCGATATTAATGGACGTTTCTAATTTATCGCCGGTTAACATCCACATTCGTATACCGGCTTCTAGTAGAATCGATACGGTTTCCGGTACCGAATCTTGTAATTTATCTTCGACGCAAGTCGCTCCTAATAATAGTACATCTCGTTCGAGCGAATCGATTAATAAACTCGCATTATTACTAGATTTTAAATTAATCGTCTTCAGTTTTTCCTCGTTCAATATTACCATACCCATACAAACGGTACGTAAACCTAATGCGGCGAAATCGTTTAATAATTTAAACGTTCGATCGACTTCTTTATTATTATTATTATCCGGCGATAATTTTCTGGCTAACGATTCGTCCGAACCCATTATATATAGATAATAAATGCCCGGTTTATCGTCGTCTAGTTGTTGTACTAAAATCGACGAACATTTACGTTCGCTGGTAAATTCGTTATAAAGTAAAACGTTAAATTTCAACTCTTTACCACCGGCGCCGCCCGTTCTAACGGTAGCCGTATCCGGTTGACGATCGATTAGTCGATAATCGAAATTATCGGCGATCGCTTTTAACAGTACATTTTCGTCCGGCGTCGCGCCGTAATAAATATCGTTACCGTTTGACGGTTTAACGTTATTACATAGACAAATGCAACAAAGAAAATGATGATAAGTACTATTCGATAATAGACGTTTAAATTGGTCGAAATTTTCTTCGCGACGATAAACGACGGTTTTCACTATGCACGATTTAAATTCTAACACGTTACGCGTTAACGTACCGGTTTTATCGGTGAATATATATTCGACTTTGCCGAGATCTTCGTTTAAATTAGACGTACGAGCTCGAGACCACGTATCGGTTTCCGGCCAATACATTCGAGCGTCGTTATTAACGAAATACGTTTGAATGTAACGTACGATTTCTAAGATCACCTGTAACGATATCGGTACGATGAAACTGAACAATATCGAATAGGTTAACAAATTCAACGCCAATCGTTCGCCGGACCCGTCGAAGTACCAAATAGACGAAGCGTTCGCTCGACTCCACCACACGCCGCCTAACGAACAAACGATAATCGTAACGGCTAGTATAGCGACGAATACGATAATTTGTCGATTTAACGCGCGCAATAATGTAGAATGTTTCGTCGACAACGTACGACTACGGGCGTTTTTCATAATTTTCGTTTCGTGACCGGTATAGACGACGATACCGATAATCCAATCGGTATTTTTCAATAGGCAATCTTTTAATAATAGCTGATCGATCGTTAAATCGTACGACTGTCCTTGTCCGGTGATTAATCGACCGTTAAAATTATAAATCATATCGTTCGGTCGATCGCATACGATTTTCGCTCCGTCGTAACAATGACGATCTTCCGGTACGCGTATAATTTGCGTTACTTTTAAACTGTTACGTATTTTTAAATTAGTTTCGCCGTCTAAATTAGCCGTTTGCAAATAACTGGAACCGTTACCGTCGGCGCTACGTAATTGTAACAAGTCGGCCGGTATGTATTCGTTTTCTAATACGTTAATTATATCGCCGACTCGAACGTTTTGCCATTTTTTCTTCACGAAACTATAATCGTTATTAATAATATCGTTCTTATCGTCGTTATCGCGATTATTATTAATTTCGGTAGATTTTCGTTTTTTTTTCACTAATACCAGCGTTTCGCGATAATTTATCGCTTTACCGCGTACGTAACGTTGATAATCTTCGGTAACTTCTTTCATAGCCGTTATCGTTAATACCGTCGTCAACGGAAATAACGTCGTATACTTACCGACCGGCGATACGCCCGGTATTTGTTGTATACAAATAACGATTAGAAAAAACCAATTTGTAAAACTGTTAAATTGATCCTTCAAAAATAACGGAACGAACTTCAACGGCGTATATTTAGTCGTTTTTATCGCGTTCGACGCGAATCGCGATTTCTCATCGTCGCCGTTATCGAATTCGATAACGCGTTCGTTACTACGACGTTCGTTATTAGACGATAACATTCGCATCAATAAGGCCGAAGCCATGTTGATCGAATAAAAACCTAATTAATCCGGCCTGTCGGGGCTCTATAGCGCTCGAACGGTTTACGACGAAAAGTATATATACCGCGATCGGAATAGTTTTGTCTACGTCGAAAAAGAATTCATTAAAAATATCATAATATTATTAAAATGTAAAATCATATTATTAAAATACTAACCCACGGTTTCGCCTGTATATTATTATTATTTAATACAATATCGCTGTCTTATTTATTGTAACTATTTCAGAACTGGTCGACGATGAGATACTTTACAGATGGTCGCTGTCACTTTTACTACGCGAAAGCAAAACAGTCCAGAACGGACGGATGATTCGTTATTTTTTTCCAGTCGGTCTACCGGCTAATAGATGTACCCCCCCGTTTGCCGATTTTAGGTGGCTGTTATATTGTAGACGATTTAACAGACATGTCGCTGTCTCGTGCTTTTTAAAACTTTAAATTGTAATTTCTGTCATATTGGCGATATCAATGTGAAGCAAAGCTTAGAAATCCGATAATATAGTAAGCTGTGCGAATTACATTATTACTTTCATATTTGAAATCGGAACAGACAAAATTTAAAAATTTAAATGATTTTCTCTATGTATGATAAAAATAGCCCGATGCAGCGGTTATAATAAGAATATTCACAAATCACAGACACTACAGCTTTATATATTAGTTCAATAAACTTCTCGAACGCCGGAAGAAGAAGGAACGACAGCTTTATTTCATAATGAGAAATGCGTAACAAGGTTCTTAAGTAACGTTAAAATCGCGGTTACATTAAATACGTCTCCGTGTTTTTTTTTTAAGCGGGAGGGGGGAAATCTTTAAATGACACTGATGATAAAAAATATTTAATTTTTTTGTTTTTATTGGGGGGGGCAAAATCAGTATGTGAGATTTTTACCCACTAAAAACCCCCTCCCTCTACATACCAAATGGGATTATTAATATAATGATGGAGCTCGCTGCACGACAGCATGGAGCTCCACACTTAAATTAACTTATTGCGATGGAAGAAGGGATGAGATAGTCCCTTGTTCCATCTAATATAAAAAGTAGTATTTTAGTTACAAAAAAATACTGATTAGTGATTAATTTAGTACCAAGGTGTTTTCAAAATTTAAAACGAATATGAAAAAAACAATTTTATGAAATTGATATTACAGTCATAAAAGTGTAATAACGATGTATACTAAAAATAAGAAATAGAAATGTTTTCGGACATTTATCAACACACAGTGCAAGTACTATCACTTTTTAGTGATTTTATTGTCGTTAATGGAACATCTATTCGGAATGTGAAAATGGTGTCGATATTCAGAAATTATTTCTCAGTGAACACAAATCACAAGATGAGAACGCAGCATAGTATTTTTTTTTTTCATAATTTTAACTAATCGAAAAGACCTTCATATCAGAAATGTAAATATTATCATAATAGATTGGTTGTAAAGAAAATATGGGGAAAAATTTGCAAAAGAAGTAGCAGATACGAGTAATTTATATCTACATTAATGGATATCATTTCGGAAAAGAATTATACAAATTACAAACTAGTCGTTGTGAGCATTCGGGATTATGGAAAAAATAAAAATGAGCATATTTTGAAAGTGTGTTGTTTTTAAATTGTCGTGCAATCACACTAGCAATATAATGGATATTAAAGAGACAGAACGGGAAATATATTCGAATGCGGATGAAGACTTTTATATTGAAACAATTTTGGATAGAGATGAAGTGATATATTGATATGACAGTCAATAACGATGTACCAAAAATGAGAAATAAACGTAAATATACACTAGCAACTTCTGGACATTGAAAAAAACGAAAAATAAAAATGTTTTCGGAATTATCAACACACGGTGGAAGTATTATCACTTTTTAGTGAGTTTATTGTCGTTAATGGAACCGAATTCGCTGGGATTGCTTCGATTCTCAACTCACAATTTGCAATTGAATGTAATTTTAAACATCGTCATGTTGCGTAACATCATTCGACTTTTCTTTTCTTAGCAACTCATGATTAATTGTAATATTGAACTTACGCAAGTATTTATCGCAGTCATCGCAACCGGTAATCGCTCGAGTGATAAAATAATTTAAGTCGTTTCGTAATATTTAGACCGTGATCTCGTACTGTAATATCCATGAAACAAATTCAACGTTTTTTTTAAAACGGATGGAATCGCGTTTAAAAAAAAAAAAAACACGAAAGAATCGCATTTATCGAACTGGCTGTAACATGAAACTTAATTCGAGGACTAGAAATATTATATACGATCGCGACGGTGAACAGAAATCACAGGGAATGCAGCATAGTTTTTTTCATGATTTTAGATAAACATAAAATATCTGAAATAATGTATAAATATAAAATACACGATTTTCAAACTTACCCGAGTGTTATCATCAGTTTTTGCGTATGTTCGATACATTTTTGAAGACTAGAGTATTTTTTCAATTTATCATAAACTTTAGGAATTATATTTTCAACTAAATGAAACATTAAACATTTTAGAATCTATTTTAAAAACAATGTTATCCCAATATATTTCGGTATCAGTAGTTTCGTTGTTTGGTCGGAAACAGTAAAAACAGACTAACCAAGCTGAGTATGAAGCGTGACGCGATCGCAAGACAAAAAAAAACGCACGGAGTCGCATCTAGTGTCGGTCTAATAACTTCATTAGTACTACTAAATCTGGAAAATTAATGAAAAAAATAAAAAATAATACGAAAAATAAATAAAATATTATAAAAAGGAAAACGAGATATATGCACATATATACACAACGCGTGCACGCACATATCATATTAACTACGCGGAATAAATAATTGACGTAGAGGCTGAATTTTAAATTAGTAATCTACGCTTAATTCTACGATGTTTGTACCTAACGCGCGGTGATGCTTTACCGTAATCGTCTATGAAATTAATCTATTTCGATATATTCTACACCTATCAATAAAACTTTTTCGATAATTTACTAATATAAGAACAAGGTAGGTGTAAAATGTTTCAAAGTGCATATCGATAATTTTTATACACCTGCGACGACTTAATTCTGTAACGGCGATTTTTAAATCAGTTATTGTTTTTTAAGTGTACCTTTTTAAACTGATAGCCAAACAAACAGGACATGCGTAGGTTAATCTGGGCCGAATAATATATGTATATAATATAATTATTAAAACTATAGAAATATTCCGTGCAAATTAATTTAAAATCACCACAATGCGCGCGAAAAATAAACATAGTAACATTTATCTTTCTAAATATTAGTCTATTTCAAATTTATTTTTATCTTCTTTTCGATCACAAATCAACCTACAACTCACTCTCTATTCGTGTAATATTTTTTTTTTTTGGCTTTATAAGCGAAGACAAGACTTTATTAATGAAATATCTACGAATTTCTTCTACCATTAAATTTTGCAATACTTCAAAATTAAATTTTTTAGTATTTCATATTCCGTTATTATTAAACTTTATAATCATATTGGTGGGTATACGGTCTGAATTACCTTATCCATTAAGAATGCGTGTACGTGTATGTGTATGTATAGATTTTAGCGCTAAATTGTTAACAAATGCAGTTTCACGCATTTGCGCACGAATGAATATGCACATAGCGAAAGGAGACGATGTGTATCTAATAATAAAATGTCATACGGGCGTCATTTTATTAGATTAAACTCACATTTTCTCGAAGAAGCTTTTATACCGCTTAACATAGTAATCCTCCACAAACGGAATTTTCAAGTCTGTATGCAGCGTGTGGTTTGAAACGTATTATGGTGCAGATGTTATTTAATAACTTTGACTGTTGCCGTTGAATTTTAAGGTTACTGCGACACGTTGTTCCGTATATCTCTATTTTCCATAACGCCAGATTGGAATCGCGAGATATATGTTTCTCTTTACTGCCAGATTAAGCTGCGATGTTCTTCGTAACAATGGTCAAAATAATCTGGCACGAGTAAATACAGATTTTCTCGCGTGTTCCACACGAACACGTCACGTTAATCGTCTATCCATGTGCATTCCAAGATAGCGTACAGATTCTACTTGTGGAATATTCCTGTTAGAAAATTTTAAACTAGGAACAGATTTGTAAACGTAATGTGTTGACATTTAGTTGGATTAAACGATATGCACCAAAAATGTGCCCATTTAATCGATTTAGATGATTTTGAACAGCGATGTTAGCATATGTGGCATCTGAATTAGATGCGAGGATTGCGATATCATCGGCATATGTAGCCAACAAAGTTTGATTGGAAATAGGCAGGTCGGCCGTATAGATGGAATACAGTAATGGACCCAGCAGGCTGCCAGAAGATCTGATTGAATGTTCTTTTGAAAATGAATGGTTTGTTTTTACCACAAACGACCTTTTAACAATAAATAGGCGTCTTCATTAAAGTACTGCCTTATTTTATACAACAATCCAGGATGCCAAACCTTATCGAAAGCTTGGCTGACATTGAGAAATACAGCGGAACACACCTCTTGTTTTTCGAATGTTAGTGAAATCGCATCAACTAGTCGATGGCATTGCTGAATAGTAGAACGCTCCTCACGGAAACCAAACTGATGGTTCGGCAGTATGTTGCAATTTATTATAATCGAACTCATCCGATTCAGGATAAGTTTCTCCAAAATCTTTGATAGTGCGGAGAGCAGACTTATTGGCCTGTAAGAGGAAACCACTGATGTTCTTTTTTCTCCATTTTACGAATCATGATAATAAACAACTTCTTCCAGAGTTCGGGATAGTATCTCAATCTTAATATTGCATTAAATATATAGCATAGAATAATAGATGCTTTTTTCGGAGTATCCGACAGTATTTCTCCTGTGATTTTGTCGATACCAGGGGTCTTATTAAGGTTTATTTTAAACATTAAACTTTGAAAGAAATATAATTTATTTTTAAAAAGAAAATGACACTTTAATTATATGCAGTGCTTTTAAAAAGTATATTTAGTCATTTCAACTTGAATATCCTATAAGTAACGGGTTTTTATTTTGACGTATCAGCGACTAATCATTAACTTGTCTCACATTATTACAAAGACTGACGAGATGTAAAAAGTACGAATATCGATTGTACTTATCGCATGATAAAGCCTTTATTATCATTACCGGCGTATATTTCCTTAATATTTATACGTGCGTCGTATGCGTGTAAACTGGTATTTTTGAGTATTGCATTTTTTAAAAATTTATTTTAGTTTAAGAGTTTGGTTTTCGCAGTTTTCCTTAATTTAATTTATTTTTAATTCGCAATTTTTCAGCAATTTCATTTATTTGTTAATTTTATTTTACGCGGGAACGTTGAAGACAATAGAATATTTTATATATATATATATATACGTGTGTATAATATATTTATTAATTTATAAATATCCTTAAAAATTAATTAATAAGATCCATTTTTATTATTATTATTATTATTATTATCGAGTTAAATAAAAATATTGATTAGGTAAAACGATAGGAGAACAAAAATTGCGAAATGAATAATTTTGAAAATATAACGAATATAATTTTTTTTGTAGTTTATACGAATGAAGAAATAAAAATCTTAAATTTTACCTGTTCGCAATATTTCGTAAATCATATCGGTATTTTATGTTTTATCGAAAAAGTTTCAGGCGATACGTAAAACATACTATTATTTTCGCGAACTAAATCACGATGTCGGGTTAATAGATTGATCGTTTAATAAAATTGGCCAGTAAATAATCTTGTAACTGGTATGTTATAAATTCGTTGCGACTTTTCGAAATTAAAAATAATTATAATAAAACTACGATCGAAGAAAGTATATTTATTTAATTCTTTCAGTCATACATTATACTAAATTTTGACGCAAAATTATAAATTTTATACAGGCGGGTATTTATTATACACTTACTGCTTCTTAGGTGAATTGTAGATAATTTTCAATATATTTATATCAATATTTTTAAAATAGAGACATTTCTCGTTAATCAGATAATAAAAACTTTTGCTTAGCATTAAAATTTCATGTACCGTATAGCGAACATTATGACTGAAAAGGTTAAGCGTCATTCCATATTTTTCGAGATTTACCATTGATGTACACTATTAATTCTATTCCGTTATAATCAACATTTATCTTTTAAGTTTATTTTTTTTTTTTATACAATTCCTTCTTCCCGAAGCCATTGCTTTATATTTTCCGTTTTCTTTATCATTTAGATAAATACATTATATATATAATATACACAAAATATTATTTGCTTTTGAGAAATTTCAATATTAAAAAAAAAAAAAGTGAAAATGCGTATATTTCACAATAAATTTAAAACGTTATCAAACACAGAATATATAACTTCCAATTCGTGAAAAGTAAAAAAAAAATTCTATATAAATTTTGATCGGTAATAAACGTATACGGTATAAATCGTAACGATGGGAAAAATTAAACACAAAATCCAACGCGAAAATGTCAATACCTAATTATTATTGTGAATGATATGTAGACATTTGTGAATATCATTTGGTTGGATTAATTTTTTCCTTATTATATTTATTTTTTCTTACACGAGTATCATTCGTCCAGCTGAAAACGTTTGTCGACGAATTATGCTATATTTAAACATTTTTAACTTAATTTATAATTTGATGCAATATTTTTTTTAAACTGCTACCTAGTTCTTAATCGATCTTTTGTACCTAACGTTAACTAATCATCTGTTTCCTATTCCGTTATAATCGGCATTTAACTTTTATTTTAAGTTTATTATTTTTTTATACACTTCCTTCTTTCTGAAGGCATGTCACTTTATGGCAAAAACTGGAGAGAAGAAAAACATAATATAGAAAATATAACCAGACAAGAATAAAATTTGGCACGTTGAATATGAAATTAGAGGAAGAAAATTATAAGAAAAATTACAAATAATTAAAGATAGAAATAGCAATAATTTATTAAATAATATGATCAATTTCGAGGAAGAATTAATTTTAAAATCGGCGTTAAGAGTAAATTGCCTCCGATTAGTTGGTATGTCACATAGACTACTCACTAACAGGATATCAATAAATATCAGAGTTATTTTATATATGATGTTCATTATGTACGCTTGATAATGACGTAATTGTCGAAAAGCTTCGTTCAAATATAAAAGTTTATAGCGATTTAAATGTATTTTTATTTTGTTATATATATATATATAAAAAATAAGAGATCAACCCGTATTGTTAACGTGCGATGATTAACAAAATTATAGTGACCCAGAGAAGACGGACGATTTTTTTTGTTAATAATTCAAAAACCACTCGACTAAAATTTTTGAATTTAATTTTATTTAAAAATAGGAAAATGGGAGATTAGCTTACAATCATTTGTCGAACACAATATCGTTCAGATGACCACCATTTGCAACAATACATTCATTCGGTATTTACAACATTTTCGAAGACTTTTTCGAGCATAGGTCGCTGAATTGTTGAAATTTCTTCAGAAATCCGAGTTTGCAGGTCTTACAAAAATCGCGTAAACTCTTTTCGAAACTCTCTTTGCACCGTCCCGATCGATTCACTCCGAAAACAACGTTTCACGCAAAACGCGCGCGCTTATTCTTGTTATAGGGTGCCATGATAACTGAAACCGGACGAAAAGCGCGCCAAGACCGCCTTCTCTGGATCACCTTATATAACCATATTCGGCTCTATTAAAGAACTGGATCTGGACGGAAAACTATATTAAAATTTTCCCGATTCGTCGAAAAATACTCGTTACTTGTCGATACTTAATCGATTTCATCCGTATCGATTTGACGATCGTTTACGTCGTCCAATCGTTCGGTTATTCTCAACGCTTCGCGTATTAATTCGTTCGAAATCCCGTCTAAATTGCTAAGTCGTTCGATTTCGATTCGTTCGCGAATATTTCGTACGTTTAAATGAGATTCTTCTTCTAATTCTTTCTCCGATTCGTTCGGATTTTTCGACGACGATTGCCGTTCGTTTAACGTCGTAACGTAAACGTAACGGTTAATCGATCGTTTTACGTAAGCGGCCGTTCGGTAATCGTTATCGCATTCGACGCGTATACGACGTTCGGTACGCAAAATTTTAAATCGTACCGTTTCGGTTCCGACGTTTACATTAAATTCCGGCAATCGTAATAATCTATCCGGCGTCTCTAATCTGTGCCAGCTATTACGTAAAATTTTTTCTAATATTTCTTCCATCGTCGTATGTTGCGGAATTTCTACGACAAAATCGTCGTTATTCGAAGTCGATTTTCCGGCCGATCGACTTGGTAAATTATTCAAATTAAACGTATCGTTATTAATAATATAATCGTTATTGTTATTATTATTATTATTATTATTATTATTATTACTATTACTATTCTGTTGGTCGGTTATATTCTCGAAAAAATAGGTAGCGTCTAAACGAAGTTCGTTTAACGGCACGATAAACGTATACGGATGATGATCATCGTGATCGTCGAAAGCGATTAATCGACATTCTAATCGTCTAATCAGTCGAACGTCCGACAGATCGCCTAGAACGTGTCGTACATTTAACGGGTGTTCCTTATCGAACGTTCGATCTAAATCGAATAAACAAACATATCGATCGTACAACGTGATTACGCTACTTTCTAAACGCCACGTATCTTTATCGAATTGCACTTGATCGTCGACGATATCGAGTTTTAATTCGATATGAAAATAATGCGTTATCTTCGGATAATTATCGTCGTCATTTTTCGACGATACTATTCGTAAATTTAAATTTATATTATCTTTAACTAGGCGACAACGAGTAATTTTAGCGGCCGCGTTAAATAATCGATTTTCCGTTTCGATATCGTTAGCGATTTTTTCGAATTCGGCCGTATATTTAACGATTTTCTCGGCTAACGTAGAATTGTTATCGTTATCGTTATCTAAATCTAATTTATTCCGAACCGCGTCCGTTCGTACGATATATAGTAAATCGTAAATCGTTATAGCGAATACTACGTTATCCATTTCGGCTACTTCGTATAAATTTACGATACCTTTAATCGGACTTCGACATACGGCCGTCATTAAATCGTTCGTAAAGGATAATTTCGCTACGTAAGTATCGAACGAATCGCTGTAAATTAACGTATCGTTAATTAAACGGGCCGTCGTTATATTATTGCCGGTTAAAAAGAAACTATTACTCTTATTATTATTACTATTAGGATTAGTGTCGTCGTTATTTTCGTTGCTTACGATAATAATCGTCTGACCGTTTTTCAATACGAATATTAAACGTGTGTAAACGCCGTCTTCTCGACGATCAGCGAATTCGGCCGATACGACCGTAAACGGAAATCGTCGAAATAGTCTAGGTTTATTATTATTATTATTATTACACGTAATCGTCGGTAACCAACAAACGTCTCCGTTCGGATAACATATTAAGAGTATTTCGTCGCTGGATAAATCAGCCGTAGGAAATAACAATTTCCATAAATCGATCGTTAGTAACGTCTTACGACAAACGAATATCGCATAATCGTCGTTCACTAGCGATTTATCAATTTTTATCGTAATCGACGAATTATCGATAATAATATTACGATCGTTTTCGTTCGTACGAACTATCATTAACCAGACTGTTTTATCTATATTAGTCGTTAGTAAAACGAACCCGTTCGTTAACGAGCAAAACGATAATACAACTTCGAATTGGTCCGCTAATTCGCCTATATAATTTAATTCCAGATTATTATTATTATTATTATTACTAATGTTATCTCCGGTCGGTATGTCTTGAACGGTATGTAAACGATATAAAAAACCGTTATCGGTTAATACGTAATTTAAATTCGCCGCGTAAATAACTTTAACCACGTTTCGTTCGCAAGCGACCGTTATTTCTCTTAATGGATAATCGTCGTCGTACGAATTAGCTAAACCGGTAAAATCGTACAATTTAATAATTTTATCTTGCCACGTACATAGAAATAATAAACCTTTAGCCGAAATTACGCAGAAATTATTACGTTTATTATTATTATAATATCGTCCTTCCGGCGATGATATTTTAATCGGTAAATAACAGAAATATTTGTTATTTAATTCGTTTCTAATCGTATCTATAAATTCCGGCTCCATCATCGACTTATCTATTATTATTATCTAAGATTAATGAAAAGTCGTATTAATTATAATAAAAAACGAAATAACGAACCGTCTCCGTAACAATTTATACTGGTATAAGTGCGGATTTCTCGGCATTTGCCGAACTATTTTGTTGTACGCTACAGAGAAATTCGAACTGAATTTCACTGATTCTGCAAAAACCAAATTTTATTTTGTCGAAAATAACAGGCTGAAATTGAAACAAACGACGAAAACGATGATTTATGGGTTTTTAAACCTTTTTCACATATTAAAAAAAAATTAAATTTTAATACGCGCCTCGGCAGATCTGGAAAGAAGCTTTTTGATGATAAGCGTCACCAATTTGGCGAATTAAATTTTGAAAAACATTGAATTATTTAAGTAAAAGTGTAATATCAGTATGTGTATAGTAAATAAATCCGTAATTTCGTATACTGTAGTGTTTCAATATCTTTACTTTCTTAATGCTCATAATTTATAACATAAACAAATTTTTTTTTTTTAATGGGAAATATAACATTTTTACGAATGCAGAAAATGATATAACGAGCGAAACCAGGTTGGCACAGATTATTAAAACTTAAAAGAAATTAATTTGAGTTAATACACACTCTTTTTTTTATCAATAAGGCACCGTCGTTGCATATTCATATTAACAAATCGAGTCGTCGGGGAAATAAGTTGCCGGGGACGTTATTAAATTATACGCAAGAACGAAATAATTATTGGAGATAAAATTGGAACCATCATCCTCGTGACTAGCTCATGCCGGACTTCATACATATCGATAAAAAGAGAAATAGCTATAATATACAACGAATACTTAAACGAATATGAAAACAATCCCTTCTCAACAAAGTCAGCAGAACTGGGAGAAAAAATCCTACAGGCGATAGGAGAAACAAGACTTAAAAGATGGATACTTGATATGGAGATAACAACAAAGCATGGAGAACGAAGATTAAATGGCGACAAGCAAAATAATACACATGTCAATATAACGCCAAACCAAATTGCAATTAATATTAAACGGAAAAGCAGGGAAACGCCTGTTAAAAAAGCATTTGTTCCAAACTCTGAAGTAAATCACTATGCTAACCCTTTTACAGTAGATGAAATTTAAAAAACACTGAAAATCATCAAAGGAAAGAAAGCTGCAGGACTCGCTGAAATAATCCCAGAGCAAATCAAACATTTTAGATAGAGAACTTTAAAATGGTTAACTGAGCTGTTTAGCAATATAATATATACGAATAAATTACCGACGATTAGAAAATTACCTTAGTAAAATCACAAAAAGATCGCACAGAAGCAAAAGCTATCGACCTGCTATGCTGCGTCTTCAAAGATGAAATATGAGTATATGGGGGAAGATTGCATTAAGGACAACGGACGCCGAGGAAATTAGAAGTATCATTTCCATAAACATATAACTTAGATGATTAGCATAAGAGTCAAAAACATAAATAACCTGTATTATATCTCATATATATATGTTTGTGTGTGTGTGTTTTTGAACGTGTTGTACTAAATCGTATACAACAAACGATAGGTCTGCAATTAATCCCCGAACAAACTGGTTTTAGAAATGGCAAATCATGTAACTCACAGATTACAAACCTCATACAGCATATAGAAAATGGGTACGAAAATAAAAATATTATAGGAGCAGTGTTCGTGGATCTAACAACAGCCTATGATACTGTCAACCATAGATTACTTCTACAAAAAAACAACAAACTATATAACATTCACGAAGATTGTAGAAACTATGCTGAAAGATCGTTATTTCTATGTAACCTTCGAAAGACTTGTAACAACTCGGGGCGATAACTTCATTGAAGTAGAAGAGAAACTAAATATAATATTAAAACAGTTATATAAGTATTATAAATAGAATAACCTCATACCGAATCCTAATAAAACGCAAGCACATAAAATATTTAGGAGTGACATTGGATAAATCTTCCACTTACAGAGACCACTGCAGGAATACAAAACAAAAATTAATACTCGAAATGGAATATTGAAGAAGCTCATAACTTCCAAATGAGGTGACAAACGCTATGGTTATGAAAACTTCAGCTCTGCCGTTATGTTGCGTAGTAATTTGATGTATGTAAGAAATGGACGAATATATCTGACTCGGTGTATAATTACTACGGTTACGGGATTAACACAATAATGAAAAGATGAAATATGAGTATAACGGGGAAGATTGCATTAAGGACATTAGTCGCCGAGGAAATTAGAAGTATCATTTCCATAAACATATAACTTAGATGATTAGCATGAGTCAAAAACATAAATAACCTGTATTATATCTCATATATATATATATATATATATGTTTGTGTGTTATATCAGGAATTTATTAAAACAAACTACGATGGAGTACAACTATTTTTTGGACAACTTTCAACTATAAAAATTAGTAAAGGACCGGTTAAAGGTGGTTTTCCATTGCATTTCACGATGTATACATTAGAACACACTTGTATTTACAATTATACAATTATACAAGTCTTGTCAACGGGTAAAATAATTTTCTATTTAACTATAATTCAAATTCAAATTTATTTCAAATTAAAAAGAAAATATATATAACGTGTAAATCCCGACTATGCGCATATTGCGCGAACGCCGGATTAAAAATAATAACTTCAGTTATTTAAAAAAATATCATAAGCTTAGTTTATACTGTAGATATTGTGTATTTAATTATTAGCGCAAGTTGAGTTAAAAAATATCTACACATTAAAATGACGAATTATAGTTAATCCTAATAAATGGGTTTACGGACCTTCGTTATAAATAAAAATTATGCAAGCATTAAAATTTAAAAATCTTTCAATTGTCAGCTAAATTATGATTAAAAAATATTTTTTTTAATGAATAATATAATAATAGCATTAATTTCTTAAGAAACAGATCGGCGAAAAGCAATATTAAGAAAATTTAACAATTTCAGTTGAGGAGTTTTCAAGTACACGCGATTTAAACCACTATCCATCATGTCTGGTTATTCATTATGTTTTAATATAAACTCATTATGTTTTAATATAACTAATGAGTAACTCATTATGTTTTAATATAATAAAAAATGATGCACGTAAAAAATACGTTACTTAATTAGTTTCAAGCCAGAAATAATTTCAAACTGAATACGAAATTAATCATACGGTGTTGATAAATAATCTAATTGCCTTAGTAAACATTGAAAATATTCAAAATCTATTTATGATTGATGAGTACATTGTAACTGTGAGAAAAGACTGGTTTTAATTTCTTTCGCGCGTTTGTATTGCGAATTTATTATTAGTAAACATTGAAAATATTCA
The DNA here is from genome assembly GCA_032883995.1 of Coronaproctus castanopsis. Lineage (NCBI taxonomy): Eukaryota > Metazoa > Arthropoda > Insecta > Hemiptera > Monophlebidae > Coronaproctus > Coronaproctus castanopsis. The sequence continues at coordinate 207,949,183 of CM065053.1, read as the reverse complement.
AAATCTATTTATGATTGATGAGTACATTGTAACTGTGAGAAAAGACTGGTTTTAATTTCTTTCGCGCGTTTGTATTGCGAATTTATTAGTATTCATCCATATAAAGGAAAAAGTTTAAAATAGTGCACTTTAAATAAAATAAATGTCATTTAAATGTCAGATGAAAATCGAAATGTTGAGATTAGGAAATTTAAAACTTTTTCTAATTTTGTTTAACATTTAAACTTTTTACTACCTGCATGCTAGAAACTAATCATATAAAGAAGAAATATTTCCTTAAAATTAAATAAAATATTTCATACGAATTAAATATATACCTTTGCGAAATGTTTTTCACGTTATTAAATTGGATAATTTTATACGAGAAAATAACTATTAATATTATTTGTATAACAAATCATAGTTCATCACCAACTACAAATATCAACTACTTAATGATTTTCAAACGGAAGTTTTTTCAATTTCACCGGTCATATGATAAGAATTCGATATATAATACTGACATGGAGAATACTTTTTCAATGTTAACTGTTAGAGATTAATGCAAAATTAGGTTTATCGAGAGACCATTTATTATTTTGAAAAAATACAAAAATACTTTTATATATATTTTAAAAAGTTTTACAATTGAAAAGTTTAAAATTAAATTATTTTTGCAGCCTAATGGTTGCACTGTTTCCGTGCTGTATTTTATTTAGAAAATTTGTGATGTTATCACCGGTGATGAATATCCCAATAATTTAATAAAAAATCGAGTATACTTTAAAAACGACTAAAAAGAAGTTAATAATTAACTTTTAAGAAGAATACCATGTAAATTATTGCAAATAGCTTATTTCGTAGATCAATTGTATCTGGAATATTTGATTTTTTTACTACGTATAATTAATTATTGAAGTTATGTTTAAGGGAAATTGTATGTTTGCAGATACGCGATCGAAAATTATTTTGAACGGCTAATTGGAAACTTAAAAGGCACATTTTACAAAACCTGAATTCAATGTTAAAGGTAGGCAGTTGTTTTAAATCTTATTCGCTTATAGATTTTTAATTACGACGGTAATTTAGTGTTATAAAATTTTATATATGTTGTGTATGTTACTTTTTATAAGGTACTAATTTAGTTTTAAAACATTTTAAATAACATTAGCTTTTCCATGTTTTCAAAGCTCCAGGTTTTTACGTTCTTTTCAATCGATTTAATGACCGCTTCTTTATGATTTCATACTTTGTTTTATAACAAATACGATTAAATTCGTTTTTCTTGTAAATTTGTAATCATAAGTTATTTTTAACGGACATATTTCGTATTAGCTAATTCCGATTTTTAACTGCTATTGAATCGTATGTTTGAATTTCACGTTAAATTGAAATACATACCAGGAAAATAGTTAAAGAGATGGATTTCAACAGTTCTTTTAATAATTAAAATGTAAGTGGAACTTAATTTTTGATTATTTTTTAAATAGTTTCTAAATATTAAATAGGAATATACAGAGGACGAATTTTTCGACGTTGTAATTGTCTGTAAAAAAAAAGTAATTAAACAATAGTTTATCGAGTTGCTTAGAAAGGCTTTATTACAAATTTAATGATATTTTATTATTTGTATATACGCTTGACAAAGTGTGTTGGATAGGTTTTATTTAATTAAAGTGGCGCTACTTATTATATATATATATGTATGTATGTATGTATATTAATTCGTACGAAATGCGGGTAAGATTCTATTTTGAAACATAAAACTTTTTAATTTACGCGAACAAAGTAAAAATATAGCCAAAATTGAGAAATATTGAATCCAGGCCCATTTCATGATTTCCCAAAAGCTAGTTTTGAAGACGATAGTATCTTCTCCGATATACGTCGTTACGGACAAGTAAAATATTTTCCCTTGATTATTCCTCTCATAATTTACGTTTTTCAAAATATTTAACTTCGTGCTAATATTTCTCGTTTCGTAATGTATTAATCGGTTTTGAAAATTTTCTTTACTGTACGATAATTTCTCCGTTATAACATCGTCCGTTAAAATAATTCGCCGTTTGCAGTTCAAAGGACTTCGTTGTACTAGTTTCAGGTCGACTTGCGTATTTTCTAAACTTTTTAACACGTTTTTAGATAATATACCGGCGGATTCCATTCTTAATTTACATTTATCGTTTAATTTATAATCGAAAAAAAGTATCAGATACATCGAACGAAAATTTTGCACGGTGATATTATTGATTTCGAGATGAAATTCGATAGAGTCTATCTTACCGTCTTTATTATCGTCAATCTCTTCAACCGTCACGAACGAACAACGATTAGGCCAAGTTATTAGTTTTGTAAATGTTCCACAAATGATGTCGTCTGTTTCATCATGCTCAGCTTCCATCAATAACAAGTATTTGTGTTTAAATTTCACGGTAGGTTGTTCTCTGTACGTTTCGTATTTGATCCAGATACCATTACCTGTATAAAATACTATTAAAAACGGAAACGCGTATGTAAATAAATTGCTAATCAATAAGAAAACTGTCGTTTTCGACCAAAATGTAGATTTATATTTATACTTGGGAGAGTGACTATACGCGACGTACACCATATTAGCTAAATTGGATACCTGACGACGAATCGAAATACATTCGAATAACTCAATTTATTTTAATAGACGATGCGTTATTACCATGGCAACGTTTGTGTGCTTAACAATCGAATTTTCTGTTAATACCAGAGTTGATATTTGTTGCGTTTATAGTTGTATTATATTAGAATTACTGTTTTCAATTTTTTACTAACGGCGAGCGTTTGTAATTAAATTGAAGAATATTATTTGGAAAAAATAATATAAAAATTCAGTTTTAATCATTTATAAGTCTATAGTTCACGATTGTAGACTCGTCAATATGACGAATTTTATTTATTAATGATTAATTTTTAGTTTTGTTGAGTTCGTTAATTTATGCGGTTTAATTTAAAATGCCAATAGTGATCGATTTGAGTACTTACTTTAATTTTAAAAAAAAAATACTTTATCTTCGTCATAAAAAATATTGGTTGAAACTACCGACAAAAATACTACCTTAGTGCTTCAAAATACGTCATCATTCGTTCAATTAGTGAAGTGTTTTCGATTAAACATCGTCGTTTAGTTATTTAATTTGATTCATAGCGAATTCTTATTTTTTACATGATTAAGTTTGCAGTCATAATTTTATTTACTTTTTTTCGCAGTTTACATTTTCTCGTGTGCGTGTTTTTTTTTAATGATTGTAAGCGAAGTTCATTTTTAAAACAAAAAATTTTTTATTTAATGTCGCGATTCGTTTATCGGATTAAATTTCTGTTTTAATTTCCCATTGAAAATAGAAAATATTACGCGACGTTTAGCTGTCGAATTTAAAACCAGATGGAAGGATGTCCCAATTTTACAGTTTCTCATCGAACAAAAAAACTTGGTATTGTGTATATGTATTATAATAAATTCACGAGTGAAAGTATTTTGTGTCGAAGTAGTTAGTCGGTAAAATAATCAGTGTGATTTTGTTCCTTGTTTTTGTAATACGTGTGTGTTTGTGAAAACAGAATATTAAACCTAGTAGTTTTTCATCCAAACTAATACTTTAACGGGTACGCATTTAATTTTTTGATTAAACTTACTAAGTTGTTTAAAGAAATATTATAAGGAATCGACATCTTAATATGTCGAAGATATTGATTCACTTGTTCATAAAAAGCTATTTTGAAATTTACGTTTAAATTGCCTGTTGTCGCCTAATATATTTCGCATATTTAGTGGGTTTTTTTAGCCGTTAATTTTACTATTATCTCTGCTCTCATTATTCTTTCTTAATTATTTTCATCGGTGGAATTGCATCTCGGCATCACTTCCTTAGACGCCTTGGATGATTGGAAGACTGAGCGCATTCTGCGAACATTGGGATTGCTACTGACTTCAAATTTATCGAATAACCTCTTATACTGGATGATGTGTGTATCGCTGACATACGGAATCGTGAGATCGTTATGCATTAGAAACATAGTATGAAATGAAGCAGACCTAATAGTACGGTGGACTGTTGTTGCTGTATTCTTCGAAGATTACACTTGCAAGTACTGCCGTACAAATCTATTCCATAGCGTCAAATGAGAGCGAATGCCGCAAGATAGATATATTTGGTCATTAGATTTAGAACCGATTTCTGTCCCAATAACGGACGTAGTGATTTCACACGAGTAATAATGGTTCTTCTAGTGTGTGCCACATGTAGTCGCCATGTAAGCCTTTTGTCCATGTACAAGCCAAAATAGAGCGTACTGAATTATTTTTAAAAATTTGTATGTTATTAATTCCTACAGCCGGGAGCACTTAACTTTTTTATCTGTAAATCAATAACGGCTGATTGATCAATATTGTTAGGTAAATAATTTCGAAGTTGTATACTTTTGTCTCGCATCTATTAATATTAAAAATACAAATCAAAAATATATCGACATCAAAGATTTCATTAATGTAACGAATATTATAGTGTATTTTTTAAGTTCACAAATTCTAAATACCGTTCTATTTTTGAAATCGAATGTATGTATACATCTAAAATTAGTGACATTTTTCTGCGATGTTATTTTTTAATCGAAATTTTTTTTTTTTAAAGATTAGATTCGTACGGGAATATTTCAGGCTGTTTTTTTACGAATACTCACAGATGGTGATACCGTTAGAGTTAACGTATTTCTTCATATAAACGGTAGTTAATCATTTATCTTGATCATTTATTTTCAATTTTATGTTATTGCAATTTTTTCAGTATGCTCAAAGAATTTTCGAAATTTTTAATTTTTGTTTACTCTTTCTTCCTCCTTCTTTACCTCAACATTTATCTGAATCCACTGACCATATTCATAATGTGTTCCTGTTCCTGGATTCACTGTGCCTCTTAAATCAGATCTAGGACCACAGTAAGCCTGTGGGCGCATATGGCCCGTTAGTGCAGCCGGCGCCCGTATAATAATAATAATAATATATTTCTTTATTCTTTATACTTATAATAATGCACGTTTTAAATTAGACGTATTTTCGATTTAAGGATTTTATATTTCTTTTAAAGTATTTACGAGTATTATTCTTTCTTTTATCCAAAATCAAGTACATCGTTATCGTATTTTTTACAATATATTTTTATAATGCGTATAATTTTTATTTCGTATAACAGAAGTGCTCGATAAAATATGTACTATCTTAACTCGGTAAGAAAAGATTGCGTGTAATTATGTACTCAATATGTTTTTAACCGTGTAAAGCAATGAACGAAGAATTAGAAGATTAACATAAAAAGGCAAAAATCGATTCAAATTACCTTTGTAGACGAGATCCTAATCGTCATAAATAAGCCTAAAAATACTCAGCAGTTAAAAAGTCGGCAAATCAAGTAAAAAGAAAAAGTCAAATGTATCGGTTTATTAGACGACATTGCAATATGTAGTTCAAAAACAAGTAGAATTAGATTATTATACGACTCATCTGGACTTATGGAATTTAGTTACGAGGATGTTACTGAAGCATTCGTCAAAATAATTATTCAAACAGTTTGAAACGGATTCCTTAGTATGGTAACCGCTTCATGAAAATGCCATAATTTCGAAATGATTTAGGAATACGGACGGTTTCGTTTTCTGGATAGCGCCGTTGGTAAGACTGCTACAACGCAAACCGCGTGCTCCACGTTTAGTGTACACACGAGAGATTCATTTGTCCAGTTTCAGTTATCATGGCATTCTGTAACGAGAAGGAACGCGCATTTTGGGTTTATTTTCAGCACGAATCGATCATGACAGTGCAAGGAAAGTTTTGAAAAGAATTCAAAGTTACGCGATTTTTTTGTGTGGATACCTTAAGAGCCGCGTTTACGAAACACGTGATCTGGAAGACCTGAAAACTCGGATTTCTGAAGAAATTTCAAAAATTCAGCGACTCATGCTTTTTCGAAAATTTGGTAAAGACCGAATGAATGTATTGTTTCAAATGGCGGTCATCTGGACGATATTGTATTCGACAAATGATTGTAAGCTGATCTCTCGTTTTCCTATTTTTAAATAAAATTTCATTCAAAAATTTTGGTTTAGTAGTTTTTGAGTTATTCGAAAAACAACAAAACCGTCCGTCTTCTCTGAGTCACCCTATATATATGTGTGTGTGTGTGTGTCTATTTCTTTTATGACATCTTCCACATATCAAGAGTTTTTGTATATTGATGAAGAATAAAGGTGCTTTTGTCATTGTTCTCACTATTTCATTTTTCTGTAAAATTGTAAATAAATTAACCTATTTAGAACTGATATTTATACAGTCTCTGTCTTAAGCAGTTGTAAAAATCTGTTAAATTTAAATTTTACATTTAACGAAGATTTAAATAATTAATGTAATTAAGTTAATCGTTGCTTATTTATATATAATTTTCTGATATTTATTACAGCAAAAGATCAAATTCGTCAGCTAAATTAATCGTTAAAATAACCAAAAAAAAAAAAATTGGTAAATGATGGAAAAAACTATTGTCGACAGTAAAGAAATTGATGAAACGGTTTATAACGAAGATTATAATGATAAAATAAAGGGAAATAATCTTATTATTCGAACTAATAACGACAAATTAGACGATGAAAAAAGTAAAGAAATCGAAAATAGTCAAATTCAAACGACCGGTAAACATAGCAAGGAGACTTCTGAAGATAATTTTAAAACGGCCGATAATAATTTTTCGATAATTCAAGATAAACGAACGATTAATACGAACGAGAATAGAAGGATTGATAATCTGGAAATGGTCGATAACGATATTAAAGAAACCGATGTTAGTAAAACGAATGAGATTGTAAGTATTAGCGCAATGATCAACGCTGAAAATAGTAACGACCGTGCAGTTATTGTAACAGAAAATATTAGTAACGATGAAGAGGAATCCGATGTTATCATCGCTAGTAAAGATGAAATTATTAAAGCACCCGATATTACTATACACACGAAACATGAAAGTATTCCAGAAACCGATGTTACTGTCGCTAGTAAAGATGAAATTATAGAAAAATCTGATATTAGTATACATGGTAAGGATGATATCGAAGAATCTGATATTACCATCAGTAGTAAAAATGAAAGTATTCCAGAATCCAATATTACTGTGACTAGTAAAAATGAAATTACGAAAAAATTTAATATTACCATACCTAGTAAGAATGATACCATCGAAGAATCCGATATTTCCATTACACATAAGGATGAAATTAATGAAGAAGTCGATGTTACCGTCGCTAGTAGAGATAAAATTATCGAAAAATCTGATATTACTACGTCTAGTCAGAATATTATTAAAAATGAAATTAATATGGAATGCGATAATACTGTCCCTAGTAAGGATCATATTGTCAAAGAATCAGATATTACCATAGATGAAATTATTAAAGAATTCAATATTATTGTCACTAGTAAAGATGAAATTAAAGAAAAACCTGATATTAGTATACTTGGTAAGGATGATATCGAAGAATCTGATATTACCATCAGTAGTAAAGAGGAAAGTATTCCAGAATACAATATTACTGTGGCTAGTAAAGATGAAATTACAAAAAAAATTAATATTACCATACCTAGTAAGGATGATACCATCGAAGAATCCGATATTTCCATTACACCTAAGGATGAAATTAATCAGGAAATCGATGTTACCGTCGCTAGTAAAGATAGAATTATCGAAAAATGTGATATTACTACGTCTGGTCAGAATATTATTAAAGATGAATTTACTAGTGAATGCGATAATACTGTCCCTAGTAAGGATCATATTGTCAAAGAATCAGATATTTCTGTCGCTAGTAAAGTTGAAATTATAGAAAAATCTGATATTAGTATACATGGTAAGGATGATATCAAAGAATCTGATATTACCGTCAGTAGTAAAGATGAAAGTATTCCAGAATACAATATTACTGTGGCTAGTAAAAATGTGATTATCGAAAAATTCGATATTACTACACCTGGTAAGGATGATACCATCGAAGAATCCGATATTTCCATCACACCTAAGGATGAAATTAATCAGGAAATCGATGTTACCGTCGCTAGTAAAGATAAAATTATCGAAAAATTTGATATTACTACGCCTAGTCAGAATGATATTAAAGATGAAATAATTAGAGAACGCGATATTACTGACCCTGTTAAGGATCATACTATCAAAGAATCCAATATTACCGTCGCTTGTAAAGATGAAATTATTACAGAATCCGATATTACTATCCGTGGTAATAATGAAGTTATTCAAGAATCCGACATTACCGTCGCTAGTAAAAATGAAATTATTGAAAAATCTTATATTACTATACTTGGTAAGAGTGATACCATCGAAGGATCATCCGATATTATTGTCGGTAGTAAAGATGTTAAAGAATTCGATATTACTGTCCCTGGTAAAAATGAAAGTATTCCAGAACCTGATATTAATAAAGATGGAATTATCGAAAAATCCGATATTACCATACCTAGTAAGAATGATACCATCGAAGGATGCGATATTTCCATCGTGCATGAGGATGAAATTAATCAAAAAATCGATGTTACCGTCGCTAATAGAGATAAAATTATCGAACAATCCGACGCCGAATGTAAACTCGATAACTCTAAAAAAGAACGCGTTAAATTAAAAAAATTATATTGCGTCGATTATCCGGGCATTGTTAATGACGTAGACGCGGCAATTTCGAATTTGGGCGGATTAAAATCTATTTCGCGGTCGTTTTTAAAAAATCAAAAATTAGAATGCAGATTCAAAGAAAGCGGTTCTCTTTTTCGTAGACCTACCATAGCCGAACCGACTAAAACTACTAATTTACTATTACGAATAATTCGCGAGCGGAAAAATTCGTCCGAATTTTCTCATAAAGTTGAGATCGTCGGAATTGTAGATGAAACTGTCGAATTTAATAATATGAACGATTTTCAATATTTACCGATAGTTACTGATAAAGAAGACGGCCGTTGTAAAGATATCACTAGCGAAATCATACCTACCGGTATACCTTCTTACGACTACTTATTTAAACCTTGTCCGTCGTTTCTATCTCCTACCGTATGCTCTAAAATCGATACACCGACCACTCGTAAAGTATTATTAAACAATAATAATAATAATAATAATAATAGTCGTAGTAATAACGGTAATGATAGTACGTCGAAGAAAAAAATTAAAGTCGGCGTAGCTAGAGCCAGTCGTAAATCTCACGTCATCTTCGTTAGCGGAGATGCGTCTACGATACCTTCGCAATATGAAACGGACAAATACGCGTCTATCAATAAATCGTTAACGATGCATAATAATTACACGGACGTGATAAAAAGTTGTTTCGAACGTCGACCGGTATGGACGAAAAACGGTTTATTATGCGCCAGTCGACTTCCTCGTAACGTATTAAAAGATACGTTACCATCGATAGCGTATCATTTTTCATCCGGTCCCTATAGAACGTGCTGGGTTCGTTACGGTTTCGATCCGAGACGAGATTACGAAGCTCGATCATATCAAATGTTCGACTATCGAATTCGCGGTCGAATATTGACTTTAGTACAAAATTGTAACAATTCTTTATCGTCTAGACGTTACGGTGAAAAAATTCGTTACGCCATATCTCGTTACGTTGATAGTAGTAACGATGCAAACGGTTCGGCAGTTTCGTCTTATCGTCGACAACAGCAAACGGACGATTATAACGAAGATAATTACATCTTCGAACCGGGCGTTATTCCGCCGTTTAAACAAATGTTTTATCAAGTTTGCGATATAAAAATTCCGCTAGTTCAGCGAACATTATTATCGCGACAACAACAAACTTCGTTATCGTTTACTAATAAATGTTACAATCGTAAATTCGGTTGGTTTAACGCGAAATTTTTCGCCAGTTTACGAATATCGATGAATGCGTACATTTACAACGAATTATCTAACGAATTATCTGACGAAATGCTTCCTACGCCTATATCGTCGACGAATGCCGATGATGATAGTAATAAAGAGGATTTAGTAGTCGATAAAGAAATTGAAACCGATCTAAACGAAAATATCGATGAAATAATTAACGCTTTCGGCGATATCGATAATTTCTTATCGGACGATAACGATAGCGATTCTTCGACTTAATTATCTAATTATAATAAAGTATAAGTCTAAGAAGTTGCAAAAAAAAAAATGAATGAATTTTTGTTACAAATATAAAATTTATTAAGTCGAAATAAATACGTGTTTTTTTTTTTTTTTACATATATAAACGATCATTCGTTTTTGTAGACCGATATCAAATAACGAAAATGTCGTAGTCACTATTCAGGGGGATTTGTACCTATATTTGAATTTTTCCTCGTGACCCGGAGAAGACTGGCGGTTTTGTTTTTTGGTTGGTAACACTGCTACAAAACCGCCTGCTCCGCGTTTAGTGTACACACGAGAGATTCGTTTTTTGTCTAGATAACGAAAAGGAAACGCGCGTTTTCCATGGAACGTTATTTTCGGCGTAGATCGCAACAGTGCAAAGAAAGTTTTGAAAAGAATTCAAAGTTACGCGACTCTTTTTGTAGGGATACCTTAAGAGTCCCACGTTTACGAAACACGTTGACAAGATCTGAAAGACCTGAAAAGTCGAATTTCTAAAGACATTTTAAAAATTCAACGACCTATGCTCGAAAAAGTCTTCGAAAATTTTGTAAAGACCGAATGAATATATTGTTATCTGAACGATATTGTGTTCGCCAAATGATCGTAAGCTAATCTCTCGTTTTGTCTATTTTAAAATAAAATTTCATTCGAAAATTTTGGTCGATTAGTTTTTGAATTATTCAAAAAACAACAAAACCGTGTCCGTCTTCTCTGGATCGCCGTATAATAAAAATATTAAAAAGTTACATTTAAAGGAAAAAAACTGTTAAATTTTATTAAGGCGTTTCAAATTTTTATTCGAAAATAACGCTTAACAACGCAAACATCGATACAAAAATTATCGATTGATGTAAAGTTTAAAATATTTATACTTCTTCTTTCCTAGTGCCTTCCCGTTATGGGGTCCGCTTGATAGCACATTCTTCTCTATTTCTTGCGATCTTCGACGTCCTCTATAGTGGCGCCAACTTCCACCATGTCGTTGTAGATTCTATCCATCGTCTTCTTGGTCGGCCTCGTGGATGCTTTCCTCCGAGGTCGTACTCCATTAACGTCTTTACTGGGCTGCTGTTGATATGACCTAACCATCGGAGACGCACTTCCTGAAATTTCGTCTGTCTCTGTTTCAGAAATTGTACTATATCTCGCTGTTTCAGGTTTTTATTCGAAAATAACGCTTAACAACGCAAAGATCGATATGAAAAAGAATTATCAATTGGTCGTAAAGTTAAGTAATTTTTCTAAATCTGCCATTTGACGAACTTAAAATTTATTAAGGAAACAAATAATTACTCGATAATGAATACAGGAATTCAATATGACGAGAAACAAAACAGTTTAAGGAACATTGGATCAGACTCTTCGCCTTGGAAAACATCGATTCAGTTGAACCGTAGTAATCAGATCGTGATCTGTAATCTATCATTTGTGTTCTCTGGAAAACTTCTTTCTTTCGTCTGTTCCTCACTTACTATTTATTGTAAACCTTATGCTTCTTACCGCTTATTCCTTCAAATACTTTTAAATAAAAATGATTTCTGAAAAAAAAATGATTTTCGTTTTATTACCGCACTGATTTATTGTTGAAATTTCTCGCGCGGTTTAAAAATAATATTTGTTTAAATCATTGACGGATAAAAGAAAAGTAATATCTAGGTGGCGGAAATATTGTACGAAACTGATGAAAAGTAAACATGAAGAAAATAACACACTGGAAACACAAATTACAACTGAAAAAGAACCGCCGTTGTTGAAGGACGAGATCAGACAGCATTACAGAAATTAACAACTCAAAAGGCTGCATGAGAAGATCAAATTGTCGCAGAGAAGCTTGTAAAATTAGATGACAAAGGCTGTGGAAGTCATATTAAATCTGAAGGGACGCATGCAGGTGGCCTAATGGCAAGATATATATATATATATATATATATACCAATTTATAAAAAAAGAGACCGACATATATGCGAAAATTACAGCGTATGCCAGCAAAGTAACGCTTCGCTTTATTCACGAAAGATTAAAATCGTTGCTATTACCGCAAATATCGCCAGAACAAGTAGGTTTCATTTCTGACAAAGGTACAAGAGTATAAATAATAGAAAAATGCAGTACTTCTGCTTCATGGACTACAGTAAAGCATTGGACTGCGTTCTCAGTGGGAAAAGCTATGGAAAATATTAAATGACTTCGATGTTCCACATAATTAGTCTCATTAAAGCGTTGTATACATCGAATGGAGACATAGTTCGAGTAGGTGATAAACTGCCAGGTGATTTCAAAGGAGTACGGCAAGGACGCAACATTCAATATTATCCAATATCTACAGTGAATGAGTAATGCGAAGAACGTTGAAAGAAAGGGAGGATGGAATAAAAATCGCAGGGGAATCAGTCAATATCCTACGATATGCCGATGATACTGTTATAATCGCCCAAACGGAACAAAAACTGAATAGCTTCCTTGAAAAATTGGAAAACATAAGTAAAGAATATGATTTGCTCATAAACAGAAATAAGAAGAATATAATGATTATAGATCTTAGCAACCGGTCACAGAGCCCACAAAGTCTATATGACTTACAAATGGTTGACAAATTCGTGTATTTAGAAACATTGAATGCAAGAGATGAAAGTTCAGCAGAGAAAATCAAACGCAGAATAAAGGTAGCAAAACTAGCGTTATCACAACTAACAAAAATATGTAAGAGTAATAAAATAGCAATCTGCACAAAAATTCGCCTTAAGCATTCACTAATATTTACTCCAAGAAGTAAAGAAAGATCAGAGACTACAAGTCGTAGTACAGAAACGGATAAAAACCTCCGCCGGACATAGCATACGACAAAATGGACTAGAAAAAGTAATCGTGACTGGTATGGTTAAAGGTCGTCGTAAAAGAGGGGGACCTCCAACGATATATCTTGACAGAGTTAAAAAAAATTGCAGGAGCTGAATCAATACGGGAAGTAATAGACCGGGCAATACATAGGACCCAATGGCGGCAAAACACTCATGAGGATCCATAGTATCACGATGCTCGGAACGAACCAGATTATGATACCAAAGTAACACCCATACTTTTCGTGGAATAAGTTATGATTATCGCGAGTCGAATGTGTAAATTTTGAATATGGGTTTTGAATTAGTTTAGAAAAAATTAAAATTTTACATACGTTATCCTTTAAAACATTTTATTAAATATTTGACACTAATTTCAAACAATAAATGCGTCGGTAATTAACAGAGTACTCTTCTTACTACTAACATGTTTTGATTTTTTACTTGTTATTATTTGATCGTGATCATAAAGCGTACTAGGAGTTAAACGTTTAGTTGAAAAATATTTTTAAAAAAATCAAAAGTCCGATTAGTTACTTTCGAGTTCGCTCATTCGAAAACGTATCTGTTATATATTTGGAAACTAAAATAGAAAAATATATAAGCTAAATTTTTGTTTTGTTTTTTTATATATATGTAAAGTAATGACTAATAACAAAAAAAATGTTTTATTGAAAATAAAGATAAAAAGCGAGGACATACGTGATAAAACAAATTTCACTGAAAATTTAGCGCATTTAAAGGTTTCATCGAAAATGTGAAGAAGAAAAACAGCGTTGGTGACACATGGACGGAGGAGAGAAAATACAACACAGCTTGGAGATGAAAGAATATAATGGAGAGGAGAAAAAAAATAATTCCTTGTTTTTTACGTGGTCCGCAGTTGGCCAAAATCGAATATAATAAAATAAGTACATCCGTGACTCGACTACCTTAATCAATCGCAACAAAATCTCTGAGCCATAGTTTTTGTTTTTTTAGTTTTCTGTTGATTTCCAGATAATAATGGATGATAAATATTGTAAATGTTTTAACATCGTTGCTAGGCTTTAGCTCAATGTACGTATTCAATGCGGAAATCATTACGCAGGGTTTACGATTTGATATATGAAACGGGGCGTCGAATATCTGCCGGAGAATTTTATATTGTTATTGATGAGATAACTTTACGCAAGACGTAGAATCATGTTTTGCAACGCTTTCCTTCTCGAGTATATTCTTTTTACGCACATTTGTTCTCCACGTATGACGTCAATGCATAAATATGCCTAAAATATTGACTGTGGAGAAAAAAATGTAATGTTTCTGTTAAAAAAAAAAAAAAAAAAAACATTTTGAGACCTTTAAAATTATTTAATATTTACGTAATGCGTCCGATAATAAAAAATTTTTTGACCAGTCGTATCCTAAAATTATCTAGAACATTCGGAGCAATTGTTGAAAATAAATATATCTTCGTTCAAATGCCGCAACGAGTATTCTCGATTTTTATACAACATTCTATATTCGGGAGGAAATTTCCAAATGAAATTTTTGAAAATAGTAGTTTGAAACGAATTAATTTTAAAAAGCTACTCCAAATAAGCCTCGTAACAAGGATTTGTATACAGACGATTAATTGTTTTGAAGTAAGAATGTTTTCGAATGTCATTTTAAGAACCCGTTGAAATGTTCGAAAACAGATATTCAATATGTCGAAATCAAGATAAAATTGTCGACAAGTTGTAAAAAAAAAATTATGCTTATCAAGACAACTAGATGTAAGTGAAATGTATTTTCCACTTGAATGGAAGTCTTCGATCATTTAAATAATTAATACCTTGTCAACATCTTATCAACCAGTTTACTGCGTTTATTATGAAAAATATTAGAGAGATTAATATTAAAACTCCCTTTTCTAATACTACACGAACAAAATGTTATTCGCGATCGTCGATTTTGTTTTCAAAATAATCATTACTATTCATATTGTATCATCTACTTTAGAGAAAAAGCAGCGCTGTACTTATATATTTAAAGATATTTCTCAAACCTTTGATCGTAAATAGACTTCTATTTAGTTTGTTATTCAAGTCTTATCTATCGAAATGACGTCTCCACGTAAAAATGACGTTTTCTCTATTCTGTTCAGTCTTCGTGTCGGAATGACTCAATGCGGCATATTTGAACCAGCATTACATGTAATCAACGTGGCAGATAACTGTCATCATTATACGTTAATCTGTACATTTGCAGACGACGTTCTAATATTGTTGTTAAAACAACCCTGTTCCAGCTTCGATCGCAGCAACATGTTTATCACTTGGAACTAATGGTGATTTCATTTAAAAATAAATATATCATATTAAGTTTACTGGTGAAAATTAACAATTCTATACAGCTAGAAAGATAATATTTGACCCGGATATGACGCGAACAAATGTTATATTTAAATTCGTAAGAAGAAAGCGTAATTCAATATGTACCAGCTCTGATCGTGTCCGCTTTCTTGACTTCAACTTCATAATCGTTTGCCTCAGAGGTATCATCTAATTATAAAGAATTCATTCCGCGTTGATGTGACTTCTTTGCCAACCATCCAAATCAAATATCAAGAACAAAGTGCTCCTATATAACGCATTATTAAAGTCAATTAGGTTTTATGCGTCAGAATTATGGGAATTCGTGCAAGCCATCAAACATGAAGTACATATATTGTATCCTGTCAAAAGTATGAAATAGTGTCTCTTGATTCCTGTGTAATAAAAACTATCGAGGTAAATGCATCATTAATAGCAGAAGTTATGAAGACTATATAAAAATATTGCACCACAAGCTAACCTACAATAGTAATGTTCTCATATCGGCCTTGGCTGAACGCCAATTATCAGATAACCAGCGAAAATGTCTGTGGCCTCGAGAAAATTAAATATTAAAAGTACAGGGTACGTGCTCGTTGAAAGGTTTCACTTACGTCTTCATGAAGCAATGCCATCATAAACAATTGCGCATATATAAAATAAATTTCTAAACAAATTCTTAGCGATACAATGATAATCCACCACGATTGTATACTTATTCCTAAACTGATACTAGTTGAACGTTTGTAATTTTTTCTTGGACAATTATATAATTTTGCCGCGACTTGAATTATTTTTTACGTAAACGTTTCTTATTATTCTATGTACAATCTTTCCAAACTCTCGAATATATTTTTCTTATATACGTATATCGTTCTTAATGGGGCGCGTATGTTATTAAATGTAGAACTACTGGAAATTTTTACCTGACTAAAAACTATGTCGTTAATGTATACTATGTACGACATTCTACTACCTGTACAAGTGTTTTTTTTTTATTATTCTGCATGACTAACATTTTATTGATTATTATTTTGAAAACACTGCACACTATTTTTTCGTTTCGATTCTAGTGAAATTATTTTTATTAACATTACGTGTCATTCGCCTTGAAATTATAAATGCATTTAGCTGATATATACATCGTCCAATTTATTTATAAATAAATACATTTTGGACAACGAAAAAAGTATTTTTAGTTCTTTATGACGTTTGCCTAGATCAAGTTTCACATATTATATACATACAATGTACAACGATTCTTATAACTCGAATTTATAAATTAATTTAGATTATATCCATCGACTGAGGATTATGTAAGATATACTTTATAAATTCTGTACCATGTGAATTAAAATTATTGTATACTTACACAAAAATTTGATATAAATTTAAGACTACAGAAATTTATTATAATGCAGCTGAATACCACTGTCGCCAAATTTTATTTTCATTTATTTTGAACATATATCAAATGATTATTTGACACCATCCTTATGTTGCTTTAATCAAATTATGTTCAGCAATCACAAGTAAACTTCGTATACTACGTGACCTGAAGTTATTAACAAGTTTTAAATTATTGAATAACAATACGCTACAAACTCTTCATGATACAATTCTAATAAACCCCAATTAAAAAACTGTTGACAGAATATTAGAGTAGGGTGCTGACGACACAGGAAGGAAAACATACCAATTTTTCCCTGATGTTACTAACAGAATGAAAATGAAAAAAATAAATATTAATTTGTACAGTTCTCAGGTCTTATCTTGTCATGGCAAATAGGCTCCATCTTGTTAATGTTCCAAGTGTTGCTCTGGAAATATTATAGATGACCATAAGTAAATTAATTCAACTGTGAAACTAGTATCTGGATCAACTGATCAATCTTCTGCTGCTGCATTTATTATTACATGTTCAGAAAATTAAGTTTGTAAATATATTTTTTTTCTCGACGTGGAACTATTGTATAAGCAATCGCTGGTGGTTTTTGGAACTATGTTATTGCCATTCTGACTACCGCTTTTAAATTATAAGTACATTTGCAGATGGCTTTATGCACACACAAATAGGGATTATACAATATATCTAGGCGCCCTTTTTCTTCTATTATTCTTTACTTTTAATACACATGTAACACAAGCCTTTGTACCTTTATATATAATTATTTACAAAAAATTACCCCACCCGTTTGACGGGATTGGAAAAAAAATCAAATTAAGTTTGTAACAACTGTTTCTATAATTAAACAAAATGTGTCAATCCTGCGCGTGATCGTCGTATATTATTAAAAGTAACATTTCGCATCTTTA
This sequence comes from Coronaproctus castanopsis, assembly GCA_032883995.1. Taxonomy (NCBI): domain Eukaryota; kingdom Metazoa; phylum Arthropoda; class Insecta; order Hemiptera; family Monophlebidae; genus Coronaproctus; species Coronaproctus castanopsis. The sequence goes on along the minus strand of CM065053.1, from coordinate 207,931,507 downwards.
ATTAAAAATAATACAGTTGAAAAAAAATTGGACAGACTTTTAAACGCATTAAAGGAATACGATTAAATGTAAGTTGCACGATAATTTAAAAAAATAGTCATCAGCACATCTCGGATTATACAGAAAAAAAATTGTAAAAGACAATTTTCAATTAATGAATATAGCGCTATTATAAAAAAACTTGACTGTGTACATGAAATTAAATTATTTCTATTTTTAAAAATAAACATGTCAAACTGAGTTCAATTAATTTAATTAGTAATACAAAATATATCAATACAATATATATTAGCCACAAGAAATGGAGTCTGTAATAATTACAAGTTTTACGCAAGGAATATACGCGAACTTAATCTACATAATACATGTATCATACAACTCATATTAAAATCACCTATTTATTCTCTAAAATACATTATTATAATATTACCTATGTTTGACATTAATTTTAAACAATAAATGCGTCGATAATAATGAGTTCTTCTTATTGCTGGTCAACGTATTTCGATTTCTTCCTCGTACTTGTTTTGTCGGGATCGTAAAGTGCACTACGAATAAAACGCTTGGTTGCTGGTTTATTCAAAACCGGTCTAATAGTTAATTTATCTATTATCTGTTGAAATTCTGTTGTATATCGTTTAAGTCTACTTATTTCATTATTTAAACGTGTTTGTGTTGGTTTCTTGCCATTTGATTTTAAATAAACCCACATCAAAGAATTTAAACAATAGCTTAAATACAGGTCATACCGAACTTTATTTTCCAATGACAATGTTGCATACTCAGTTTCTAAAACGGTTTTTAAAATATTTTCAACTTTATCTAATGTAGAAACCAAGTTTTCTGATATTTCTAAAGAATTATTCATTCTTGATGATGTTGCATCCATGTATATTTCAAAAACAAAAGTACTAGACTGTAGTGCTTCTACAAAACAAAATTAAATATGAAATATCATTAACCGAACCATATAACATTTTTTAATAGAGTCAAATATTGGACAATGTTTTTTTGGGGTTTTTCATATTTTTCATGCAGTATAGTTTTATCCCCATTATTTATCATGTGTTTTCTACATAAATGTATTTAAATTCAAAGTTTATCTTATAATAAAAAATGATCAAAACACTTTTCTAAAATAACACTTTATGTGTTATTAAAAATAGATTACTGTTAATTTTTCATTATTAATTTACCTATGACATTAAACGTGATCAAAATATTTCGATTATCATTATCATTCGAGAAGAAAGTTCTCGTTCCATGTAATTTCATTAAATAATGTCACTGAAGTGATGCTGATAGTTTAAGGTTTACTGTTGGTTGTGTTGGTCTTTTTTGTTTGTTGGCGTTTCATTAATAATTTAACATTTTGGTTGTCTCAATTTTAGAGGAAAAGAACAATTTTTTTATACTCGATATTAAATTTTTTCTTCTACAAAACAATATCAATTAACTATAGTGCCAGTTATAATATGAGTGATGTACCCTCTCAGAATGGAACAGGTCTAGATCAGCAGGTTTGTAATAATATAAATTTTCACAAGTTAAACAAATTAGTATGATTGCTGTCATGAGACATGCTTGAACTAGGTATAACAAGTGCTTAAATATAACGTGTATAATGAAAAGCGAATTTTAATTCGATGAGTAATTTTAGCTTCTTATTTCATATAATGCGCATATATAGAATTAAAAATATATTTATTTATTCAAATTTTTATACTTTAATTTAGTTTGCTAATCTGGGCTTGGTGGACACTGATCATACAGGGCAACGTTACGTGCCACCTGCTTTTCGCAATAAGCCGAGTAAGTTAGCATTTAAATTCATACAATATAGTTTCTATGATATAAAATAATATATCATTTTTGAATAACTTTATAGGTGAATTTCAAGTTTTAATTGTAACCGTTGTATTTTTTTGTATTATAGCGCATATTCTTTTATTTATCCACGTAACAAAATAGAACAACGCATATAATTATGTTTATAAATTATCAGTTTATCAGTGTTTTACATTATGTAATTCTTAAATCGTTTGAGTTGTTCTGTCTTATGTAGTGTGTACATAGTTTTCTACTTTCCATACCAAAACGTGTGCTGTATGACATTTGACTGTATTTTACTTTATGGATTTGAAACACGTTTAATCATTCTATTATTTCCTATTCTGTAAATTTTTTTTATAAAGTATAATGTACTCTTTGTTTTACTTTTCTGTGTGTGTGTGTGTGCGCGCAAGCATGTATTTATACTTTATGTGCTGTAATAATACAACGCAGGAAAAACCAACTTTTATCAGATTAAATAGATTTGATGAGCAACAAATTTCTAACAAATAATTTTTACTGCGGAAAGTGAAGGTAAAATATTAATTCTGTTTAATGTTTAAAAAAAACTTAAATAAAATAAGTGATTGTAATAGCGCTGGTTGTTAGAGTATTTAATAATTTCATTTAAATATTTAACAAATTTTACCTTTATTATTTGACACGCAAAAATGGATTTAAAGTTAATGAACGGAGTATTGCATAATATGTATTAATTAATTTTGTTTATCGCAGTCCTGTTTTTAATCTAATTAATGAATAATATTAAATTAATTGTTTTATAATTTCGTTATTTAGGAAGATTTGATAATAGAGAAGATCCTAACTCAAGATCCGGATATCGACAGCAATATAATAATAATTACAGAGACGAATATAACGGCGAAAATCAGAATTATTCGAGAAGTATTACATTCACTAGAGGTTAAAAAAATTATAATATATATATATGTAAGATAAATTCCTCCCTCGATTGAATAAACATCGATGTATAATTCATGGCCTTTCATTTCAAAATATATTTTTAAAAACAATTACTTAAATTATTGTAAACATATAGTATACTTGTTTTATATATCTGGTAGAATATACGTTTTTCATCTGCCTTTATAATTTTTTTCCATGTAGATAGACTAAATTGTTCACTCTTTGTCCGGTACTTTAACAGTTTCCAGTATTTTCTGTTTTATCGTTAACTTATTAATGAAAGACATTTTATGAACCAAACAAGTAATATACGAATATAATAAAACCTCATAATATGAGTAAGTCTACGTACAATACATTTAATTATTTTACTTGTGTGTTGATTTTTTCAAATATCTAATTGTACATTTATTTCGTTTGATCATTTTTCACGTGTTTTCGTTTTGAGCTTTTATTCCTATATCTGTATACAAAAATTCGAATAATGTGAAAAAATATGAAAACTTAATTAATAAATTTAAATTACGCTGTCGAATCTTTTACTGAATATATCTGGAACAATTTTTATAATGTCTCGGATAATTATGTTTAAATAATTACTTGGCGTTTTCAGTTTATTATAATATTACATTCTGGATAAGTTTATTTAAGAAAATTTTTAGATTTGTATTGTTTATTGTCGAGCTTCTTGTATCAAATATTATTGATGATTGCTCATTTATTTACAGGAGGTAGAGGATCCGATTACGGTCAAAACAGACGTAATTCTGATAATTACGATTATAACGGTGTTGCCGATAGGGAACCCAGATATAGTGGTAACAATTACCGAACTAATTATCGCGACAGAGGAGAATATGAAAATGGAGGTCGTGACCATGAATATGGAAACGGTGGTGGTCGTGACCGGGGGGGTCGTGCTAACTACGGAGGCGGCGGCGGTCGTGATAGAGGAGAATATGAAAGCGGAGGTCGTAACAAAGAATACGGAAGTGGAGGTCGTAACCAAGAATACGGAAGCGGAGGTGGTCGTAACCAGGATTATGGAAGTGGTGCAGCACGTGATGGTGGAGAACACGCAGGTGGTCGTCATTTACGTGGAGGTGGGAATTGGTGGAACGATGGAAATAACTCGTCACCGTTACCTCGTAATACCCGTTGGCAAAAGGAAGATAATGTTAAATCTCTTGATAACGACTGGTTAATTCCTTTATCGCGAGATGTACAGATAGAAGAAGAATTATTCGGTTCGGGAAATACGGGAATTAATTTCAATAAATATGAAGATATACCAGTAGATGCTACTGGCAAAGACGTTCCCCCTCATATTAGCACAGTATGTGATGATATTTATTTTTATCAGAATAAAAACTGTACGAATTTTTAAAAATACACTTATTTCATAAATTATTTAAAGATAAAGAAAATATATAAAAGATAATTTTTTTTTTCGCCTATGCGTAAATACCTATGATGTGTCATCGCCATGAAAAATTATGATTAATAAATAACGTATTATAGGATTTCATAAACAATTTTCAATGCTTAAAAAAAGTTAATTCATAAATAACTTGTCTAAATATAAAATAAATATATATTGAACTGATACGTGAATTAACTTTTGACAAGCGTAAATTATTTGAGAAAGTAAAACAAATTTTTATTGTCGCAATGAAAAAAAGTATAACTATGCAAACTTCTAATTCATATTGTATCTGGTAGTTTCATTAGTAATACCAATTGATTTACATTGGTTCATCAGACATTTTATAGTACCAATTATAAGATATCAATTTGAAACAGTCAAAATGTGAATGTTGTTTTAAACGTATAATACCCGTATATCGTGTATCGTTTTGCATTTGCAATGTTTATATTCTTAGGAATTCTGTGTAATGCAAAAATATCTCAATAATTTAGATACGTTTCATATGAATCTGACACTCTTCGGTAATATTGTACATTTTTATTTTTTAGTTTGAAGAAGTTCAAATGACCGAGATTATCACTAATAATATAGCATTGGCACGTTATGACCATCCAACCCCCGTACAAAAGTATGCTATACCAATTATTATCGCTGGACGAGATGTAATGGCTTGCGCTCAAACTGGTTCTGGTAAAACAGCGGCTTTTTTGGTCCCGATTTTGAATCAGATCTACGAAAGAGGTCCTCGGTATTTTAAAATACCTTCTAACGCTAGAGTATGTATTTTCAAATGTTATGATTTATTTTAAATTATGTTTTTTTTTTTTTTTGTTAAAATATTATTTCTTGTGCTTCTAGCATTTTAAATATTTACGAATATTCCTTTAACTTAAGGACACGTTAATTATAAGTAACAAACCTTATCATTAATATTTTGCGGACTACACTATGTTCACGTGTGTTTTAAGTTTGCAACACTAATATAACGATAAAATATCTAGCCTTTTTATGATTTTTTAAAAATATTCATTAACTTATTGTGCATTGCATTATTCGAAGTTTTAAAAAGTTACTGAAACATATATAGATTAGATGTGCAACATCTTTATATCGCTGAATTAGCATTCTAACAAAGGGTACGATCTCGCATCTCAATTTTTTTTAAATTCAAATCATGTATCAGTTAATTATCTTTATTTGTCTTCTATAACCAACTTCACGTTGTATTTTCAATGTACTTTTAACATATTTTATATTTTTCTTCTTTATTAATTACTATCTCGTCTTGTTTATTTATCAGTTTATTTGATCCATTTAATTCATTGTTTTGTATTCTGTACACATTTTAAATATATCGTTTTTCTATTTAACTTTTCAATTTCTGAGCATTATTTTTAACACCAGTCTCTCTTTGCCTTACATATTTTTTTTTGCGTATTTCTTGGTTAATACCTTTATACTTCTCCATATTACGGTTTTGAAATGTGCCCGTTTTTTATTAATGCAATTCTTTCATTATATACACAACATTAGTAAACATTATTTTATACTGCGTACACACACATACGTACATATATATCAAACGAAGCTTTATCAATAACTGCGATTTTTTTTGTGGACTTCGTATAACTTTAAATATTTCGTAATCTAAATCAAATAGTTTTTTTTTAGCAATCAAATCGAATAATTTTTGTCATTCATTACTTGTATCCCATTTGGTTCCTGTATTCCAGTAACATCTGAGTAAAATCGATTCGATCTTTAAGATCCTGTTATACATACCTGATCGACTATAACGTTAATTCTTAATTCCTGTACATATGTACATAATAACGTAATATAAATAATTTGTTAGACGTAAATTTTGCGAAAATTTATTTTTTAAATGTGATCAATCTTTAGGTTTCTCACGTCTCGTATTTTTCTTTTTGTATCGTTTGGGTTTCATTCGATACATAAATTCCGGATGATTTTTTGCAAACAGTGAAATAATTGGCTAGTGAATTATAAATAGCTGTCATCTTTGATATTGTCCGCATTTCCCCAGTCTCAAACGATTAAAAAATTTCATATTCCCTACATTTTTATCTTATTTAAAGTGCGCATATGTATATAAAGATATATATAAATCGAAATCATCGCCAGCTGTAATTTATATTTGTTTAATATTTATATATATATATTATTGTACCATATAATGGATGACGGATCTCTAAAATCCCTTTCACCCTTGAAATTATAAAATACGTAGAATATCGATTATCGTTACATTATTATTAGAAATCCCAAGTTAAGGATCGTAATAAACAAAGTCATTAGATTTTGTGTCAAATACAAGATAATCATGCACGGGAACGAACGACCTTGAATTACGAGAACAAAATAAATAATGGATTCTTTATTATGGATATGAAACTTGTGCAGGTTTGCGAATTAAGAGCTAGAGAAGGCTTATGAAGGTGGGGATAGTGAATATAGTGATAATACGCGTTTTCCCAGGCAATTCATTTGCACAAAATAATATGGAACATTTGTGTGAAATTGTTTACCTACGTTGTGAAATTTCAAAATCGCGTTTCAAACGAATTACAACTATCTTATATTCAGCTTCAAATTCTCAAAAATGTCTGTGTAAAATCGTCGAATTTCTCGTAAAATGGTATTTAATAATCGTCATTAAATTCCGTTCACGTTAACTTTTTTTTTTTTTTTAAATTTATAAAATTCATGCAATCTGCTCGGCTTAAACAATGTGCAGCACTGATATGACGGAATGTTTCCCAGCGGTCGCCATTCCTTAAGTTATAGTTGTATTATATGAAAACTGATCGTTACGATCGGCTTTCTAATTCGATCTGACTACGTCTTTTTAGTCGTCCAAATAACACGCCATTACGTAGGACGTTGGTTGCTAGTGGATTGATATGGGTTTCAAGTCGATGCAGGTCCAGCACATCTTCAGATTACTTGTTTTACAGACGGTATACGGAGATCGTTGTATATGTCGTCATTGCAGACATACCATGGTGCTGTCACGATATTCTGCAAGATTTTATATTTAAATTTTTGTATCATGTCTATGTTAGAGTTGCTCGTTGTACCCCAAATCTAGATACCGTAGGACCAAATTAGTATTAAAATTGCTTCAATACTTTATTTTCATGGGACAGTATTGAGTATTTGTCCATCAGCCAGTACATGTTGCGGAATGTAATGTTGAGCTGTTTAGCAATAACATGATTTTTCGAGGTGAGTAGTTTATTAAAATATACTCTAAGATACTTTACGTTACACGATTCGGTAATTGTTTGTCCATTCAGCTTAGTTGGTAAATTTTCATCTTTAAGGTGAATAAAATTTGCCTGCATTTGACTCTCCTCAGACTAAACCATTTTTCTACAAGTAGTAGATGACTTTGAAGTTGCTCAACTACTAATTTGTTATCACGAGGGATTCTGTTATTTCATTAGCTGGTCATGAGGTAATTTAAGTTTTAACTTGTATAATAGTACCAAACGTTATTATCGAAAGCCTTCTAGATGTCGAGAAATATCACTGAACAATACTTCTTTTCCTCAAAACTTTTGTTTATGGTGTCGATTATTCTATGTTTTTGCTCAACTGTGTGCTATGGTGGTTCTTGAAGCCGAACTGATAGTCTGGTATCACTTTATTTTCGTCAAGAATTGGTTTAATTCTCTCTTGAGAATGAGTTTTTCAAATACTTTAGAGAGAACTGGTACTAGGCTAATTGACCTGTAAGATGACACGTCATTTTGAAGTTTACCCAGTTTTGGAAATTTGCACTGCACCAGAAAATATACTCTACTAAAGATTGCGTTGAAAATGTGTGCTATTAAAATAATAGATTTTCTCGGTAACTTTTTAACATTTTTTGCAGTTATACATGCTTTACTTGTGCGTTTACTTCCATAGACGATGTTAGTTTCATGGAAGTGGCATCTGGAATGGTATTTTTAGATATTTCGCTAATTTTTCTTCATGAGTAGAATTTCCGTTTTTGTGTGGTTTAAAAATTTCTGCTAGGTATTCAGCAAAGAAGTCCGCTTTTCTTGTTCAGTTCAGCCTATTCTTTGTAAGGTTTTCTACAGCGATATCTGTTTCCGTTTTTAAGATCAGATGTATACTACATAGATAATTCAATTAATGTGTGGTTGTTCTTATTAATTCCACTACTGATATAGAAATATAACAAATCTGTTTTTTTTTCTATCAGTTGATGGAATTTCATCTGATAGGGATGCAATAATTATTTTTCTGGATACGTGCGTGTAATTGTTCTCCTCTCGGTGTTGTCAATTGTGACCAAAATGAAGTATGTTTTGAATTTTTTTCCCCTAAACTTTTGAAATAATCCTCAAAGTGAGCTTGTCGAATATTATGTTTTGGAGACAGACTATAGTGCGCCACTCCCAATCATACCAACAAGGTGTCAATTTGACAGAAGTAATTTTTCTAATTGCAGAGCATTTCGTCTAGTAATGTGACTAAAATATCGAAAAGTTCGTATCCGTATTTCAGATAATAACCTGCATTTTTCGCATATTCTCTGTAAGACAATCTTTTCGGTCCATCAGATATTCTTAAAAGCCTCTGCCAACACCATAGCTCGTATTTTCTTTTCTTCTTTTCTATTGATAGTCCAAGATTCGCAACCATGTGTGAAAATAGAGAAAATTAACGACTTCATTATTCGAATTTTAGTGGCCATCGATAACTGCGAATCTTTCCACACGTTATGAACTGAACGCGACTCATTAATTCTTTTAATTTCACTTGTACAATAGCCGTCGCTGGATATTAAAGAACCTAAATATATGACATCTTTCAATACTTTTAATCCACTTATATCTAAATAAACTTCGGCCTCCTTGTTAATAATCATAATTTTTGTTTTTTGAATGTTTATTTGAAGGCCGAAGGTATTAATCACAGTCTGCAATTTGACCAGCAATGATGTTAGACTATCTTTTAAAGTTGTTATTAGCACTGTGTCATCAGCATATCTCAAATCAAACCTTCGTCGCAGTCAATATGTCTGGTATCTTTTGATAAAACTTTTTTTTTTTTGTTTAATATCTGATGACGCATTTTACCGTCTACTATATGAAAACTAGGATTGTTCCTCATTGATATCGCTTTCTTATTATGGGGGTTAATTTTTACGTTGTCTATTTTAATAGAACGTCTTGTGATGATATAGTGATAATCGTTTAGCTTTCTGCTCACACGACACGAACGCAGGGGGATTTTTTTTCATAATAAAAATACCTCTAACCAACTTTTATTTACTCTATTTATTAGGGTATACAGTTCGTGTAGTAAATGATCTACTTAAAAATATGTGATGCATTTAAATTCTTAACTATCATCTTTATATCATTTCTTCTCCGAAAGTATCTCAGATTTCTATTTTCACAATTTATTTTGTTTTTACTACTAATAATATGTTTTATTTATTTTAGATATTTTTATTTCAACTTCACGATTACTTAATCTTTATTCTAATTTAATTAGGCGAAATTCGTTCTACCTTTTTGTTTTTTTGCTTTGAGTAAATTTTTGTTATAGCACCGTCATCCATCGTATTATCACTATATTCACTTATCCACCTTCGTTTGTAGTCCTAAATTCGTAAACTTGTAAAAGTCATTTTGCCCTTTCACACCCATAACAACGAATCTACTATTTATGTTGTATTCAAGGTAGTTCGTTCCCATGTATGACCGTCTTGTATTTTACAACCTCCATCATTGACTTTGTTTATTACGATCCCTATAACTTGTAATTGCTAATAATTAACGGTAATCGATATTCTACGTATTTTATAATGCCAACGATGAAGGTGATTTTAGGGATCCGTCGTCCATTATATTGTACAATAAGATATATTTATAATTATTATTTAAAAAAAAAAAATCTAAATTACAGCTGGCGATGTATATTTCGATTTATATATACCTTTATATACATATACGCACTTTAAATAAGATAAAAATTGAGGAAATATTGAATTTTTTATATCAAAAGTATGAGAAAAATTTCAAAAGATATGTATTTCGCATCCAAAAAAAAGTGAAGAAAAAAAGTAAACATCTTCCGAATTCTCGAATAATAAGAAAAATTAATTTCCTATTTATGTATCACGAAATAACTTCAATATTCTTATATAATTATGCCCGCGTATACTACGAAATTAATTTAACACTATTATATCCTAAATTGTATTATCAATTATATCACCGGGATGACACCGTGTTCCATAACTATCTTAATGATTTTTTGTGAGACTCCGGTTCTCAACAATTACGTCCACGAAACTTAATAGTGCTGTACGCGGAATAACATAAATTGACGAAATAATATTGTTACTATCCGTATCCATCTTTACAATCAAGCGCCATCTATCCACACTAATTATACACATATCGCTGTACATATGTAAGTGCGATTAAATTAACACAATTTTATATACTAACAGACGCCGCATACACATAAATATTGACCCGTATGAATATATTGTATTAGTATTTACATACATACATAAACAGAAAGAAATTGCAAATATTATATTGATATCGTTGTATGTGTACGTATGATATCGATATTCATGCTAATTTATGATTCTATGTTAAATTAATTTTCTTTATTTGTAAATACAAATTAACAATTTTCATGATACCAAACTTGAATAATTAATTAATCTATAAAATTATATATTTGATTTTTCTTTTACTTTGTTAGTACGCGTATATGGGAAGAAGAAAACATTATCCTTTCGGATTAGTTTTAGCTCCGACTAGAGAACTAGCTACTCAAATATACGACGAAGCACGTAAATTTTCCTACAGATCTCGTCTCCGTCCCTGCGTTGTGTATGTTCATTTTATTTCTCGAATTTATTTTTATTACTAGTTATCGGGAACATTTTAAAAATGCGTCTACTGTTAAATTGTTCGTTTAATAAAGTATGTTTGTAACTAATAATTGCAACTAGATGTAAGAAATGTATACACAGTGGTGTTTACGCATAGTTGTTTTTTTTTAACCTATTTTTAAACTAACCAAAGGAATTCTCTTAGTTTTAATAGATACTGTATCGTTAACATTAAAATTCATGAAACGTATAAAAATAAATTAAAACGAAAGCAAGATAGAATACTTACATACTTATAAAAATATAAATATTCATATTACTGTTTAGTTAGTTGTTATTTAAACTTCATCTAATACGGTCGTTTCTTCTTTCGGAAAAAGTTACTAATTTCCAGAAATACTTGTAGAATTAACGAATAAATGAATACGTAAATATATTACTTTGGTTTGAATAGAATAAATTTATTATGCATCAGTGATACAGTTTTTAATTAAGAACTTCATTTAACGAAATTACCTGTATTTATCACCACATATATTATTAACTTCGTTTTGTGTTTTTTTTTTTTTTTTTTTAACTTTTGAAATAGTTACGGAGGATCAAGTTTCGGAGATCAGATGCGCGATTTAGATAAAGGTTGTCATCTTTTGGTTGCTACTCCTGGTCGTTTAGTTGATATGTTAGAAAGAGGAAAAATTAGCTTAGAATGTTGTCGGTTTGTATTAATTATATACATGTGCGTGCGTGTAGGTATTGCGTATGTATGAGATTATATTAAGGAAAATGAAATATAAAGCATACACTATAAACTAAATTTACTAAACATATTTAGGGCTTTTTTGTTTCGAAATCATGCGCGTGTTTAATACGAAAGGAAAGTTTATTGATCAAGAAAATCAATATTTTTTATGGCGTATAATGTTTATACAGAAAGTTTTTTTTGTTTTTTAATTATTTGAGTAATATATAGAAAATATAAAAACTAATTATAAATGTTATTATGACGATAGTTACTTGGTACTTGATGAAGCAGATCGTATGTTAGATATGGGCTTTGAACCACAAATCCGTCGTATAGTCGAGCTTAATGATATGCCAATGACTGGTGACCGTCAGACTTTAATGTTTTCAGCTACCTTTCCTAAAGAAATACAAGTTCGTTTTCATATTCGTTTTATTTATATTTTATTTATTACTTCATTTTAAGAAAAACAAATTAGAATTTCTCTCACATGCGCGAAGAATAATTTTTAAATTTAATTAAATTCTTCTCCATTAAGTTCGGTACACGAATACATATTATTTGAATTGTTTCTTTGATAAAATAATGCGTTCGATAAACAAATTGTAAGAAAAGATGGCGACCAAAAAATATTAAACTTATTTTATACAAACGTACTCGTATTTACGATAATACCGATTACATAGTTGAAACTATTGTAAATAAATTTTATATATTTTATTAAGTGGTAATTAATTAAATTATAAATAAATTTCCTGGATTTAATATATAATGCATTTTCTATGTGTAGACGTAATAAAAATTAAAAATTTTGCTACGTATTTCCAATTTTTTTAATCTATACGCGAAATGTTCGTAGAAAATTGATACGATAAGAAAATTTAAACGTAAAACATTTGTATTCGATTATTTTAGTTAATGTTAATAATGTAATTTATCTAAATAAAAGCTTTGACTTTCGATTATTATTATATAATTTTAAATAAAATATTTTTTAAAAATTATTTTATTTTAAAAATAATCATCGTATATTAATTTGGTTCGAATAATTTTTTTGCTTCTCAGATGTTAGCTCGTGATTTCTTGGACAATTATATATTTTTGGCAATCGGGCGAGTCGGTTCAACGTCGGAAAATATTACTCAAAAAATTTTGTGGGTTCATGAAACTGATAAAAGATCTTGTTTATTAGATTTGCTTGGTGCATCGACATTCGGCGAATCATGTTAGTATTTTTTACGAACAAATCGTTAACTACGTTATTTAAAAGTCGATAATAATTCGACCACTATGTTTGTTTCAAGCTTCCTTCAAATAACTAATCGTCTTTTATATTATTAATCGTTCCAAACGTGCAAAAATTCCAAAATAAGTAAAATAGGAATTCCTAGTAAATTGTGTGATACTACCACTGTTCCATATTCGAGGAATCTTTTTTTTTCTACATGTTTGTAAAAAAGAAACGAGCACGTATTTATCGCGGTTTGATGTAGTGCGTTTACATTTTAGATCAAAATTTCCAAATTCGGTTTTAAGCGTAATTATTATATAACGCACAAGTTGCTGATTAAAATTTAGGCGTCTTGGATATTTTTTCTATATTACGAAGAATGTGCAAACACGATCATTGTATAAGAAGCGTCATTAAATTAAAATTTTATTAACATTTTTTTTTACAAGAATCGTTGCTATTAAAAATTTACGACTAGTTGTGTCTGTTTAAATGTTGAATATTTCTGATCATATAAATATTTTTTTTACAATTATCCGAATTACATCTTTTAAAGGATAATCGTGTCTTCGACCTCAGTACCGGTATTATTGAAAATTTTCCATTTAAAATGTTACTTTCTAACATGTAATTGTTCGCGAAATTTCGAACTCTGTATTTCGTGTTTTTTCTGAAGAACCAAATTATATACTTTATTTTTAATCCTATTTTTCTCTATATATTTTTTTATTTCGTAACGTGTTCAGATTGTGTATATGATAATGTACTATGTTTTAGGGCGGTAATGAACAAATAATTTTACTCCAAGTATTTCTTCTGTGATATACAAGGTAAAAATTTGGTTTTTATATATGGTTTTCAACATATATATTGGAAATACATAAGTGAAACAGCTCAAAAATGGAAACGAGGAAGAAAAGTATTTAATTTGAGATTTACCGATAACCTGATTCATTATGGACGAAAAGGAGAACATGTACTAAACATTGAACAAAATTTAAAATAATGAATGTAGTAGTAACACCACATCCTACATGGTGTAGGAAAAGAAACTGAAGGTCTTTGAGTCGAACTATCGACAAATTGTCCGGGAGGAATTTCATATAATTGAAAATGAACTATAATAAGAAAACATTATCATGTTTTGGTCATATAGTTCGAGCTAACACCATGTAAAGTCGTTATTTAATATAATGTTAACGGTCGAAGAAAACAAAGCAAATCACAAATAATAAAATTGGTATGTTACAAATATCTGAACTGATATAAAAAGCTGGAAATCGATTACAGCGGTGCTTAATTGACGCAGAATTAGATCTTGACATTCGAAATTAATCTACGAGGAGGAACTGTGTATATATGTGTATAAATGTGTGTGTATAAGAAATAATTCATTAATAACAAGCACCATCATATCAGGGAGTACAATAACCTTTTTGCGTAAGGCTTCGTTCAGTCTCTAAATAGGTTTACTACGTCATCAATACGTTGTGATTTCTATATGTTATTTTATGATTATGTTACATAACTAAATTTAATACGAGTTGAATTTTTCGAGTTTATTTTTTTATTAGCTGCAAAGTATTTTTAACGTTGTTATTAATTAGTGCATTTTTGTAATTTGTCAGCGGCGGTTTAAATCTTTGTCAAAACTTTCAGTCGCAAATATTACTACCATTACATTACTTTCGTTAGACATGTTGGTATAATAAACCCCGATAGAGTAGTTAAACAAAATTTTATGATTTTTTTCACAGCGTGTTGTAATAATGTATATAATTACCCTATCAGCATATATGGTATAATCGTTATTAGTTTAAACAAAATACCATAGTGTAAATGAATAGCATTTTTGTTTTATAATTTTTTCGGTTATTTCTTCGATGTATTTCTTTCAGATATTACGTCCATTATATGGCACGTAAAATTTTAATGCTAACAGAATTGTTTATTTTCTGGCTGACGTGAAATCTCCCGATTTTTTGAAAATATTTATTTAAACATCTAAGAAGCTCCATCGTATAATAAACAATCTGTATAAAATGTCTAATTTTGTGTCAAAATTTCATGTGTGACTGACAGGGTTAAAACAACTTCTTTTAGTATAACGTTCCAATATAATAAATGAAATATTTTATCGCGCACAAGCTGTAATATGACGGAAAATTAGCATGGTTAGATGATGTCATGTTTAACTTTAAATAAAAAATAAACTAGTTGTGCTGCGATAAAAAGGAGTACCATTATAATAGAGTTAAAATGTTCTACAATGCTTTGTTAAATAATTATTACTTCGGGAGATAATAGAAATGGAATAAACTTCAGATTTGTTAAAAATATTGATATGTAACATAATTCGTCCATGCGAAAGCTGATACTCTAAATGTCAATATAATTCTTTTATCTGCCGTATGCGATGAAGACCCTTTTTAATATCTTAACGGTTACTTTCAAAAAGGTCTTTTTATTGTTGCTATTGTTGCAATGCTAATTGTGGTACCTTATTACAGAAAAAAAAAATACAAATATAAAAATCTACTCTAGTACAAAACAGCCAGTATTGTTTATGGTTTGTTTTTGTTTTTTAGCAACCGATTCGCTTACTCTGATTTTCGTGGAAACTAAAAAAGGCGCCGATTCTTTAGAAGAATTTTTGCATTTTGAAGGATACAGCGTTACTTCGATCCATGGCGATCGTTCTCAGTGGGAACGCGAAGAGGCATTGAAACATTTCAGAAGTGGATCTACACCAATTTTGGTGGCAACAGCGGTATTTGCATGTTTTTTTTTTCTTTTTCGAAAAAATATATTTTGTTTAGAATTTAGTTTCTTTTTTTACTCGTGAGAACAAATTATTTTTCGATCATCATCATCTTGTAGCTTCTTCCTGTCAGAAGATGGCATACATTAACACTGATATATATTTCCCTTTTTCTAGCTGATTCGATAATTTCTGTCATTTTCCTTGTATTGAAGCTGATTGTCATCATCTCCAGTCGTTTTCTTCCTCGCGTCTTCTTTCCTTGTTATTTTTCCTTGAACAACCATCGTAAATAATCCTTCTTCTCATATTTTGTGCGCTAGGTACTTTTTCTGCCTCTTTTCAATATCTTCTACGACGTTCATCTTTTCCATTCCACTCCGTTGTAGTACTTCTTTTAGTTTGTTATATTCGCCACATTCTTCTTAACGTCCGCATTTCAAAAACATTTAAACGTTTAATACTCTCTGCGTTTAGCGTCAACGTTTCAGATGCATATTTTAGGACGGACATGGCGTAGCACTGATTTACTTTATTCTTTATATTCATTTTTAATTTTCTAGTTTTTTTTTTTTTTTTTTTTAGTACATTCTCTAGGTTCCTAAACGCTTGCTTTGCCATTCCTTACGACTTTTAATTTCAGTTATATCTCGGCCATCTCTTGTTATCAATACGCCTAGATATCGGAATTATTTTTACTGTTTCCGATTTTTAACTTTAGATCTACATTGTTATTTGCCCTCGTGAATTTCATAGCCTTTGTTTTTTCAACAGTTATTTTCATGCCGTATTTCTCCCCCGCTTGATTTACCCTGTTGAACATCATCTGCATTCTCTAATCGATCCAAGCTTATGTATCCTATTTTGCGTCCAATTATTTTGAATCCGGCGTTGTCTATATTTGCATTTTTTATAATTTCTTCGGAATATATGTTGAATAATCTAGGCGATAATGGACAGTCTTGTCTTACTCTTTTTCTAATTTGACATCCATTACCACTGTATTCATCCCTTACTTTTATAATCGCAATCTGATTCCAGTATATGTTTTTGATTATGTTGTCTATGTTGTGTTTCTGGAGTATATTTACTAGGTCATTGTGCTGCACCCGATCGAAAACTTTTTCATATTCTATGAGACACGCGATCACCTCTCTGTTTGTATTAATCGCTCGTTGCACTACAACTTTCAAAAGAGCTATTGCATCTTTAGTATCTTTGTTCGCAACGAATCCATATTGCGTATCGCTGAGCTGCGTGTCCAATCTGCGTTGTATCCTAGTGTTTATAATTGAGAGTAGTACTTTGAGGGTATGACTGATTAGTGCAATTGTACGGTATTCGTTGGGAATTGAGACAAGTGTTAAGGTCTTAAAATCTTGCGGGATATTTCCTTCGTCGTATATCCGATTAATGACAATAAACTTTGCTTGCATCGTGACCTAATGTTCTTCAAGATTTCCGCTTGTATCTGATCATCGCCAGCAGCTTTATTGTTTCTCGCTTTCTAATTGCATTTTCTAATTCAAATATTTCTACCTTTGGCGTCTCCTCTTCTGTTTTATTGTTTATTTGTGAAATTATTTTTTAAGAACACTATATTAAAGTTTAAAAGCAATTTCAAGAATGTATATATTTATTAATATTTTCGTATTTTTAATCAAAATATTATTATGTTATAACTTTCGAATTTAAAGGTTGCTGCACGTGGGTTGGACATACCGCATGTAAAACACGTTATTAATTTCGATTTGCCTTCTGATATTCAAGAATATGTCCATCGTATTGGAAGAACTGGTCGAATGGGTAATCTTGGTATGTATCGAATTTTGTTCGCAGGTTCAGTTTTTGGTTTAATAACTAATAATAAATAATATATATCTGAATCATTAAACACACGCAGTTAAGATGCTGTTGTGAAAATCAAAAATTAAAAACCTACCCTAACAACGTCGATGTTGTTTAAAGTAAATTTTCATCATTTTTGTCTAAATGAAATCAAGTTAATTTTTAAAAAGGCTCACATTCAAGATACTGTAGTTCTACAAGTATTAATTCGCCTCTAATAATAATGAGTTAAAGATAATCTATTTATCGTGTAAGATGTCTTCTTGAACTAATACATTTTAGGATTATTTGTGGAATTACGTGTTAATATAAACTGTATGTAAGTTTAGATAAGTTGTACCCGATCGTAAAAAGTAACTTGAAATCACGGGAGTAGTAAGGACGTTATTATGGATTACTTTGCTTGTATATTATGTCTGAACGTTATACTTTCTGAGCAGATGAGTTGAATTGTTTAAAGTTAACTCTTCACATGTGGCAACAACTTCATCATCGTTATTATCAAATACTACATAGTCGTCACAATACACTTAAAAAAAAAAATATGTTAAAATAAACTGTAAGGTTTTTTGGTTATAGACAAAGATAACGGGATGTGTATATACCGCAGTAATTTTACTTATTGTACGTTAAATTAATATATTCATACTATAATATATAAATATTCTGAAGCTTAAAATTCGTTTCAAACTGGACGATAGAAAAAAATATTCTCTAGGA
The DNA here is from genome assembly GCA_032883995.1 of Coronaproctus castanopsis. Classification (NCBI taxonomy): domain Eukaryota; kingdom Metazoa; phylum Arthropoda; class Insecta; order Hemiptera; family Monophlebidae; genus Coronaproctus; species Coronaproctus castanopsis. The sequence goes on along the minus strand of CM065053.1, from coordinate 207,913,118 downwards.
GATCGTTTATTAATAAAAGCAACGATAAAAATGTCTAAACCGCGTTAATTAAACGCGATAATTTAACCAACAGAAAAAATGAACTGGAACAACAACATTCTTCTGGACATAATCGAATTAAAAGACCCATCTGGATTCCAACTTACATTACATAATCGTGTGTCGAAATCTAACCCTATAATTTTTTTATCCAGTTTGAAAGAAAATGTGTGCTTCTTATTTAACAACTGTTTGATATTTGCATTCCTTGTAATCTGGCTACCACTCACGGTTATTTTCTCCATTTCACCATTTAGAATTTTCTTTCATATTTTCCCTGTTTATTTCATCGACATTTTTATGGTCAAAGGTGAAGCCTTTTACTTTGGTTGTTTCTTTTCTTTTATTCGTCTTGTAGTGGGTAAGATCCACTCTATAATGTAATTACCTTCATTCAACTCATCAGTCCACTCACTCAATATTTCACCAGTTGATACTCTCTATTGCAACCGTTGTCAATAATAGAATCGGTGTCGCAATACAAAACAGATTTATCCAAAGTACCCGATCGATTGTACAACCTTAGATGAGCGTTCGCAATGAGCTATGAACATATTTGTGTTGCAGTTATTCTCAATGTAATAATCTTTATACTTGTAGTTTACTTGCAACATTTCGTTATTCAAAAACTTTACATTCACAGATGGTAATCGATCGTCTAACATAAAGCCTACACTCGTCCTTTACATATTCTGTATTACACATGTTCAACCTTTTGCCGAATTCGCCTCACAACGAATTTAGACACCGTTTCTCGATACTGTTCTCTTTCCTGGATTCAGAGCTAAGTAACGTTCAACTCTATACCCATTTTCTTGAAAATGTTCCCAAAATAGTCTTTATTTACCGTGTATGACTCTATCGTTATCTTCATAAAATCTCAAATATAACCTTTCCACAATTCTTTACTATTCTTAAACCCCATATGTTGTACGTCTGATTACATGACCTTTCTCCGGGGCTTTTTTTTATCTCACCCGTTATCCACGTTCCCACAAACAACTTCTCGTTATTAGAATGCGTACATTTTGCCAAGCAATTTTCTACGCACTTGAGACAAGGAGGAAATACTAATTTCTGGTCTGTACCGAGCTTCACTTAAACTGGGAGTATCGGCATGTACAAGGAACGAGGAGGTAATACTTTACATTTTATTAGTATATACCAATCGAAGTTAAAATGGGTAGGTTGATTATTTTTTTGAGATGACTGATACGATGATTATCATAATACACAATGGTGACGTCTATGTAATGAATTTTTTTCTCTGTCGTGTTTTCTACATTTTTCGTCAATTTAAACACCTCTATTCGCCCTCGATAAAACGTGTTAAGTGGTTTACACATTTCGATTACTTTTCTTGTATTCCTCAGCTTTTTCCAACTTACATTCTCACATTTTAATCAACTTTTACCCAGTTTTTCTAATGGAATATGTCCTTTCTCTCGTTTTTTCATACAATTCTCTCATACTCTCCTGTTTCACATTATTAATCGTGTCTTCTTTATAATACTCTGGATAACTGTGCCAGAAACATCCGTGATATTGATAAACAGTTTTAGTCGTCTTATCATATCCGCCGTCTACCTTTGTTCCCGCGATTTTTATCTCGCCTCCGTTACGAGCGTGTTGAATATTATCGTTTTTTAACAATTTTGACCAACATACAGTATTCAACAAGTACTTATCTCTCGGGTCATTGTCGTATACGTCTATCATGTTAGGTTTCAGGTATTTTGAACGGAAGATGATCATAAAAACACTAGCTGTCGTCAAATACTGAAACGGATCTATATTCGCTATCTCGAGAAATTGTTTTATCAACTCTATACATTATTTCCTCAGAATATGAACGTCCCAATTATAGTGTTCCACGAGTTCTTTTTTTTTTAACCACCAAACATATATCTCTCTTTTACACATTCCATGTACCATTCTAGGAATTTTGTTCGTTCTTCTATTTTCATTTGATCGTAGCAATAGTATTTCTTATTGGGTGTAGGTCCAATGTACTCTTTGTTCTCTATCGTATTAAACAGATTAGATAATTCGGTCAAATTAAACATTTTAGGAAAACCGTTTAACGGTGTTTGTACAACAAAATTATGGCAATCTATTACTTTTAGATTTATACTTGGCACCCCACCAACATTAATTTGTTCCATTATACACAGTGTACTATTTAATCGTATTCCGTATGCAATAATGTAAAATAAACTCACTGTTTTAACCTTTAGCATAATGAGCGATCGCCATATATCGTCCAAAATTTGTCAAATCATTCACTATTTTTTTAAATATATACAGTCACCATTGGTTTCTACACATTACTCTTTACTATCATTGCCCGAATTTTTACATCATTTAGGACTTGCTTATAGAATGATGGAGTTATAGTTGTCAAGGTATCATCTTTTTTTTTATATTTTTATTCACTCTATCCCATTTGTGTTTTAAATACTCGAGTATAGAGTAAACATCCATATCTAAAAACTCATCGCCAAATTCTGTCAACGCAGTCTCCAACATTGATATTTTACCAGATTCAGCAATTTTTTCATTTTCTCTAACTTATTCTATTACTCTGTTCTTTTCTTCAACAGCTTGATTTAAAACTTTCAGCTCATTCTTTGTTTCTTCTGCCATTTTCTTTAAACTTTTCAACTCTTTTTTCTCTTTTCCGATCTGTTCTCGCATCGCTTCCAGCTCTTCCGCATCTTTTTTACTAAATGCTTTTTCAGTGATGTTTCAATTTTACTCGCTACAAATATATGGAAATTTTCATTCAATGAATACTGGATACTTGGACACCATATGATGTCCTAAAGCGTCCATCAATTCACCTTTCCTCATCTCAGTAACACCTTATTCCTAACTCCTTCTCCTTAAATCTAATAATTTAATCTTAACATTACAACATCTACATATATCCATGGTATAGCCCTGAAAATGACTGTTTTTCTTATTTTCAATAATTTGATTTATCATCGAAATATAATGTTTTCAGAGAAGCGCTCAGAAACAATGATCATGATCACAGTATGTGCGACCAGTACAATGCGTCTAACACAACTGAACTTTTGCGCTCCAGAGTGAGTCCCATAAATGTGCCCACTTTTTTAAGGGGAGCATTCACGCTCCTTTTATTCTTTTTTTGTTCTTTGCACAGTGAATGAGTGCAGCTCCCAGTGCACAAATGTATTATAGTGCTGTACAGTGCGAGTGTAACACACAAGCATATTACACAATCTTATTCATAAATATGGTACAATAAAATCAGCAAACAATTTGCGTTCTTTTAAAAAAATGATTTTCTAATAATATCATTTTCTAAAAAGCATGTTTATATTTTGGATAGCAACTGTAGAAGAATTCGGAATTTGGAACCCGGTTACATTGTAATATAAACTACATACTTACGTGCACCATCCATCAATCTATAACCCTTTTATCCGTTTTGGGGGCACTGAAGTACAGGTTTAATTTGTCACGATCATGATAACATTTTCCATGTCGGATTTTTCAAAATAGCCGCCAATAAAATTTTCAATATAATATATAAAATACATACTTAAAAACTTATATATATATATATATATATATATATATATATATATATATATATATATATATATATATATTATAACATTACAATTACAAAAACTTAACTTCTAATTCTTATGACTCTGCTCAGATGAACGATAGCTCCGCTCCGCTGCACAAGAAATAATAGCGACACAACGCTATTTTTGAGGTACTTAGTGTCACTTATATAGACGTCAAATCACAACGTTTTAATAATATAAAAAAATAAAATAAAATTTTTAATACATTCTGGAATTTTCTAGATTTTTCTAATACATGGTCAAAGTCCTCACGCAAATTATAATTAAACGTTTTATGTTGTATCATCGTTTTTTATGTACTTATGCTTAATTATTTCATTGTAAAGTTATCAATTTTTCGCTTGCGTGACACATGTATATTATATTATTATTATTATTATACTATTATAATTATTAATATGTATTATTTATGTTATTATAATTATTATTGTTGTTATTAACTATTTTGTAATAAACTAATGATAGTGATCGTGAATAAAAAAATACTGAAAACAGGGAATCCGGAAGATAAACAAAACGTGCCAGGGAATAATAAAGAATAATAGTGATGCGACTGATGCGACAACAGCTTTAACCAATAGCCAGTTGAATATTCACCCGATATAACTGAAAAAATTTAAACGTCTTTTAAATGACAATTTTTAATTATTATTAGTAATTTTTTTTACGTTTTGAAATGAAGACGCTAACGCTTTCAAAGAGTAACCTGACGTAATATTAAAAAAAAAAACAACGTAAACAATTCAACTATACATGAAAAGTATGTCGTTCAAACATAACATACAAGGTTAAAGTAGTGGTGACGCCCTTACTACTTACAGGTTTCTAAACAAGTGTTTGTTGAATCCCGTTACATCAGAAAACTGTATTTAATCGCTTCAAATATTCTATAGAATAATATAAGCTATCAAATAACTCTTCTTCAGCGCCACGACCGATCTCGATCTTAGGCTCATCCATTGGCAGACTCTCTATACGCGTTCCTATTTCGAGCTGTGTGAACGCGTTGGGTCAAATAATTACCTTCCATTATTTTAAAATAAATTACATGTTTAATTAGGTATTTGCAAACGAAAATATTAATTTTATGCGTATGTTGAGATTTAAATAAAGGTTGATGAATGATTTTACCTGCGTCGAAATTAATCTTTTATAATGGTCGGACGATAATTATTAAAAAGTTATAGCCTAATATTCAACGGTTCTTTTTTTTAATATTATAAAATTATTATTTTCAGGTTTAGCAACATCTTTCTTCAACGATAAGAATCGCAATTTAACTCGTGATTTAATTGAGCTGATTACGGAAAATAAACAAGAGCTTCCAACGTGGCTGGAAAATTTGGGTTATGAATTTAAGCAACCGCTGTCTGGTGGACGCCGTACTCTTCCAAAGGGGTTGGTATTATTGTCAGTAAATTTAAATAAAATCTGGTTACGCGATTTTTTGACTTAAATTAGTTCCAAATTTATCAGTAGGAAAATAAAGATCGTCGCATAAATATATTTTCGCTAATAAACTGTAATTACATATATTTATATAAGAAATTAATCTGTTGATCGGGGTGATTTTAATATTTGTACAAGTTATCTTTTATCATATGTAATGTGTTTCCCATGATGAAGTAACCTACAGCGATGGAATTTTACATATTTTGATGCTTGTTTTATAATAACAAATATGTAGGAACAACTACTCGATTGTACTCAACTTTTCGTTTTATTATTATAAAAATATATTTTTTTATGTTTTTTTTTATTTACAATACGGTCAAGCGTGGCCATTTAGCGATATTTTCTGTGTTTGTTACTCGTGGCTGGAAGGAAGCACACAGTGGTGCTCACCCGTGTTGATTTTGACAAACCGATCTTAACTTGAAAAGTTCGGTTGTTTAGGAAACTGCATAAGTAGTTGCCTAAATTACCGGTTATGCCGGCGGACTTTATTTTTATTAATAGTCCATGTCGCCACAAGCGGTCAAACGCTTTTTCTAAATCGAAGAATACAGCACACAAATTACTGATAATAATTTTTTTAGTTGTTTTGTTTTATTATTTTGCAAATATTTGTCGTTTGGAACTATTTTTTTTTAAAATATGAATCAGTTTATTTTTCTGCTCGTTATTAATTTTCCTTATATATTTTTCGCATTAATTTGAATATTTTATTTTTAAAAAATGATTCGATAACCTTGTTTAAATAAATGTACGTATCGTAACATTTCAGAGGAAGATTTAGCGGCGGAGGTTTTGGCTCACGCGATTATCGTCAGATGGGCGGCTCTACTTCGTCAGGTCCAAATCGTCGCAAAGATGGATTTGGTTCTTATGGTGGCGGAGGTAGTGCTGGAGGTAATTTCCTATTTGTTCACAATAAAAAAATTTAAATATTTAGTAGGCTAACTTGCTAGTAAACGTCCATATTTAAATTTCAACTGAAATATTTTAATATTTTTTTTTTTTTTAAATACAAAATTATTTTTAGTATAGAGAATTAATCCTTCCCGTCACTTCAAAATTTATATATTTACTGATTGATCGAGAAATGTCTCAATTCTAATAATATTATCGATTTCAACTTTTAATTATAATTTTCAAATATTTTTCTATTTATCGTGTTTTTTAAATTTATATTCATTTGTTTGCTTAAACGTAATCTAATAAATTTCTGTAGTAAATTCTATATATCTTACTTATATCAGGTAACTCGGGAACAATTTGCTAAAATCTACGTTATTAATTAATGTTGAATTTCAAAACTGGCTTACTACTTTCAATGATTTTTTAAAAATCAAACGTGGATCGCGATTGTACTTATATAACGGCTCGTAATTTTTTGTGTAAACTAATTAATTTTTTTTTATAACTTTTCGTAGGTTTTTATGGCGGCAACAACGGAGGAGGTAACTGGGGAAGCGACTATTCTAATTCCCCGGGTGAGGACCCTGTAAAAGATTGGTGGGGTTAAATTTTTACGTATATATATATATATATATATATATATATATATATATATATATATATATATATATGTAAAATGTTATTTCTTTTATTTTCATTTTTATTCTTTTTTTTTTTCGAATTCCACATTCAAACTTAAGACACAGCAAGCTGCAAGAAATTATCGCGATATTAATTTTTAATTTGTTGCTGCTAGGTTAGTGTGCTTATACAAAAGTATAGAAATATTTGATTTTTCAAAATGAGTTATTTCTTTTTTTAAATATCGCGGTCAGTTATATTCTTCGAGACAATATCGCTAATAATTAACTCGCACTTAATTACGTCTATTTTCCATTTTATTGTATTTCGTGTATAATTTTTTCTTTTTCTTTTTCTTTTAATTTGATTCAATTACTTTGTTAATATGTTCGACAGATAATTTGTAATTTACAATCGGTAACAATATGTATGTATATAAGTTTACACACATCCATACAACACGCACGGTATCACTAAATTCTTTTCCAGTTGTCGCTCTCTGGTATTTTCTTTATTATTATAATATATATAAAATTCAAGTTATATAATTGAGAACAATCGATTATTTTGTAAATATGCCGCAATGCGACTAATGCGGATACTACTACTTCGAAACTGTATGTATATATGTGATATATATATATATATATATACATATATGTATGTGTGTACGAATGTATATGTGCACATATATATTATGTGTATATAATGAACATTATAAATTTAATTACATATACGCTTAATTCGATGAATTTTGATTACAAGTGGAATATTATACAATATTTGTTTGCGGAGTAAAAAATTTGTTTCAAATAATTTTAATCCCTTATAACCTGAGGATGGGTCATTGTAAAAATTTGTGGGGAACCGAATTGTCCCATTGATTCATGCAGTATTTTCAGTTATTACATAATTTACTTTTAATACATGATTCGACATTTTAAGTGAGTGCAGGTCTGTGTTTGGTAGTGTATTGCTTTACCACACTACATGCAGACGTATGTATATTCGTGTACTGGTGTAACCGCATGAAGTGTGGTTACTGTTAATTTTTTTGTTCGAATTAGATTATTCATTAATTTTCGCGTATGAGGTATTTCGGTATAACGTGTTAAAGTGCGGTGCATTAACAAATATTCTAACCTAAGTTGTGGTACACGGCATCTAAATAAATAAATAAATAAATAAAAAACATTCTTATTAGTTTAACGTGTCTTGTCGATAATTTTGTATAAGCTAAAACCTCAAAATGTTTGAAATGGGGAAAAGAGCTTCGAAAAAATTAAAATTATTTTATTGGTGACGTTCTGTTGTTCATCCAGACCGTTAATGTTTCCTTAAGAGAACGCGGATTTAAAAACTATATGTATGTATATAAAGATTTAACCTCTGTAATTGCCTAGTGTCGCTGTACTCTGTTTGTGACGGGTATTCTTTTTTTTAAACTACTGTTCTACTCGGATGTATTTTATTAATTCTGTAAGGCCTATAAATCTTATTTTTTTATATTTCAAACAAATTTTGTCTTAAGTGATGGTACAGTTTTCCTTTCATCCCAATATTTATTATTCCCCTTTTAATCTAAAACATAATGGTTAATAAATTAGTTAACTAGAGTGCCTCACTTCAAATGTGGATCAAAAGTTTGTTCCGTTATTAGTAGTAGACAAAACATAGCAATTCATTTTTTTATTGCTACCAAACGAACAATTTTATATCAACCTTCACGATTATTTTGTTTTTTAATACACTATATATTCCAAAGATAATTTTTATTTATTAAATAAGCCTGTGTTAAATTAATCTTTTATATATATATATATATATATATATATATATATATATATATACTTTACTACATTCTATGACAAAAGAATATAAGTATTGTTTCAGATATATTAACAAAAACTATACATGTTATGAATTTGTAATGAAATGCTTTTAATTCGTGTTAAAAAATATATATATAAAGTATAACCCAAATTCTTAAAAGTAATCATGAAAAAAACAAGCAAAAGAATGGAAAAATCATCTTGTACCGTAGGAATTTAACATGAGAATCGACTTTAAAAATCAACTAAATAGAATTCAAACTGATGGTGAGAAATTTGCATTTATAAAAATAAGAGAATAAAATGGTGACGTATAAACCACATGGAGGAGAGTTGTGAAAATACCAAAAATAACCAGTAAAATTAAATGAACAATAATAAAGTACGTTGTCAATATAATAATATAAATTTATTATTTCATTACTAATTATGCGTTAAAGTATTGTATGTATTTCTTTTTCTCTATACGTCAGTTATAAAAAACCAAAAAAAAAAGCAATAGACAATCAGATAATAAACGTATTGTGACGTATAGATTTAGTAAATAGATGATAATGTGTAAATTAGCTTATTTGAATTTATTGAAAATATGCATTATAAGGGCAAACGAAACAGTCTGATTAAAACATGAGTATATGATATTGGGATGAAGATAAATGTGTTAATAACAAGCGAGTATATATGTTGAGCTTCACCGTATTTGAAAAATTTGTAATGTAGTGATTTTAAATCACTAAAAAAAATTATTTCTCTTTATGAAAGATCACAAAACTTTTTATTAGTTAAGCCATTATCAAGTGAGTATAAAAAGTATAAATTATAAAAATATACAAATGTATAAAAATACAAAATATAAAAAATGTTACTTAGATACACAATTTCCAAAAATTATCGAAGTGATAAAACAATATTTTAACCCTGCATTAATAACATGACGGATGCATTACATTAACCACAAAATAACTTATTCTTTTTAGTTCATCTATTTATATTTATAATTATATTAACATTTTTACATTTTATATGCATTAAACTTTAATAATAAACCATTTTATGTATATATATAAAACAGAAATTTTAAATAATAATTACGTAACGCCCAGCATGGCTCGCCGTAATAATACAAGACCCGTTACAAATAAAAGAAGCATTTATACTTATGACAGCAAAAAATAATTAAAAAAAACTGTACAGCAAAAGATAAAAAGTTATGATAGTAATAATAAAACAAAAGAAAAACACGTTAGACATTAAGTAAGTATAGAAGAAATAATAATTCCTAAAATAAGCGTCGTGAAACGTTACAACAAGTTATGTTTGAGTCTCCTATGTTTATATTTACTATACATGAATTAGAGTTGCCTAGAATCGTAATTACCTATGGTAGAAATTAAATGATTATCGTGGACTAAGCAGTCATCGCAGAACTTACGCATTAAATTTAGTATATGATCCTTAATATAAGGCATGTTTAAGGTAGTATGCGTCTCAACGATTAGTAGTATCTAAGGACATTTAGTACACATTTGAGACACCTTTGTAATTTGTTAAAATTTGTATTAGAAATAAAACTCCAAGCTGGACAACACTACGTCATTACAGGACGTATAAGTGTTTTATACAGAATTAATTTATTATTAATATTAAGAAATGATTTTCTGTTCATTAGTGAATATATGGCAGATATACTCCTGCTAGCTTTCAAGGTAGTATGACTGGCATGTTCGGAAAAATTAAGTCTGTCATCCAAAACTACCCCGAGGTAACGAAAATGTTTTGACCAAATCACAATGGTGGAGTTGACCTTAACTTCAGCAGGTAATGTGGGACGCCTGCGGGTGAAAAATATAGCCTCAGTTTTATCACAATTAATATCAATTTGCCATTTTTTATAATAACGCAAGATTCGATTTATTCCTGTCTGTAACTTATTAGTAATTGCTTTAGGGATGATAGCTTCAGATGCCGAAATGTCACGTATGGTTGCTCGCTGTGTTATTGGTAAACGTTCATTCCTTCAAATCCGTAGAAAAGAAGGAAAGATAGTTTTTTTTAAAAAAAAACTTGATCTCTATATCTTCCTTAGTTTTATAAATTATGTAACTGTTAACGATTGTATTCTGTAAAATATTTGTAATGGCTATCTTCTTGTTTTCCTAGAAACTGCACTTTTGGTCTGACTATAAAAAAACACTACTTTTGGCTTTGAGTTTTCATCTATATCAGGCTGCGTATGCAATTCTAATGATTAATTGCCCAAAGTTTAATTCCTTGCGACATCAATTCGACTTTCGCTCTCATCACTCTACAATCCAACAAATGTGCAGAATAACCGACTCCATTACCCATAACTTCAACTTAAACAAGCATACCCGCATGGTATTATTTGACGTTGTTAAAGCATTCGATAAAACTTGGCACGAAGGTATTCTTTATAAAATGATAGAATGTAACTTTCCAACATGCTTAATTCACTTAATCAATAGTTACCTAGGCAATAGATCTTTTTATGTATCTGTAGGTAACGCTGCCTTGTCACACAAATCTTGCTCTGTGGGTGTCCAGCAAGGCAGTATTATCGGACCACTTTTGTTTTCCCTGTATCTTTATGATTTTTCAAACTCACCCAACACGCAAGTGGGACTATTTGCTGACGACGCTGCGATATTCTGCAGCTCCTATAGACCTAGCACAATTCGTAATAGACTTCAGTATGGGATATCGCGGGTACTTAAATATTACAATAAATGGCAAATTAGCATTAACCCGAACAAAACTGAAGCTATTTTCTTCTCCCGCAGGAGACCTGCTCTACCTGACAATCTGATGGTACAGCGATAAGGTTCGTTATCTTGGTGTAATCCTCGACAATAGACTTTCACTAAACACATAAATAATATCACAATCAAGACAAACAATGCCTTCTGTTCCTTGTACCCCATTCTTAACCACAAGTCCTTCCTCAACATTAACAACAAGATAATCCTCTACAAAGCACTAATCCGCCCAATACTTTGCTACGCTTGTCCTTACTGGAGCTCTATATCAAAAACCTCCTTTAACAAGTTGCTAGTCATTCAAAACAGATGCCTCAGATGTATTCTCAATGCACCTCGTTATGCCAGAATCGACAGTATGCACGAAGCTACTGACCTTCCCTATATTCGAGATTTTGTTCTAAAGCTATCGACTGACTTTTTTATTAAATGCTCATACCAAAACAATGTACTCGTCTCTCCGATTGCCAATTACGATTCTAAGCAACTTCGTTTCATGTATTCCAAATATAAACACAGGCGACTTAAACATAACATTATGCAGTAATTAATTTTTAATTTTTTAATTATAATTTAACCCCTTTACTTAGTAAGCATCTTCGACACCCGTGTCATCCACTTTTTATATATATATATATATATATATATATATATATATATATATATATATATATGTATATATGTACATATATGTGTGTATATACATAGTATTCATTTAAGAACTTACAACCTATACAATATATTTTTGTAACTTAGACTTAAGTTTCTATACTATCATGTGTTACTTGTAATTTGCTTTTTTCCTGCAGCATTTAATATTTTGTTTTGCTTTATTATTTATATTCTTACTGTGTTATTGTGGTAAGGTGTTCCCGGTACACAATCTTTGTAACCCATGTTATATTTTCTTTTATGTTTATTACTTATGCAAATATATTTTGTTGTTGTTGTTGTTGATTCTATGTCTTTCTAGTTCATAACGAATTTCTGGGACAGTCTAATATCCTTAACAATGCTTTATTTATCAGTGTCTGGCCAATCGTATACGTTTATGGATAAGAATGAGGTAAAAGTTATGTAACTTTTGAAATTCTATAATCGTCGTTGTTAAAAGAAATTCATATATAAATGAAAATATTGCATTTCTGAGTGAATATTAGGTACATATAAAAATTTACTGTTGCTAATTTTTATGCTGGTTATAAATAATCTACCTTCTAAAATATATTTTGAAATTCGTTGATTTTAATGTTATGTAAAGTTATGTTTCTGTTGGCGAAACATCTACTTTTTATATAATTATACTCAGTTTTTTTCTGATACATTGAATAATGAATATAATATACGAAATTATAAGTATTTGCGAATTTTCGATATATACTGTATTACTAATATATATACCTCATGTTAATTCGTTCTGACGCTAATAATATTATTTGTATTTAGACCAAAACTAATTAATTTGCTTTATTATATTATTAATATTTTAAATTTTAAATATTTCTCTTAAATTTTTTTAGTAATGCTGCATGAATGTAAATCGATTTTAAAGTCCATGACACGTCTTTGGAAAGTTATTTTCGCATGGGTCTATTGTCGGTGGTTTATGTTTGGCTAATTTAACTTAATTCAGAAAATATAATTACGTGCATTAATGCAAGGGATTTGTTAACTAATAGAAAGTAAAGGTTAGTTACATTTATTTTTTTATTATATAACTAATTTAAACATAGTTGAATACATCATATGAATAATTCACCATTTTATTTATTTTGACCGTACACGTTTGTCACTGCATTCTGTTATGGTAGTAAAGAGTTTTCGTTATTTAATCTTGATATAAAATATGTATCTATTTCTGTTTTAAAGTGTACGTATCTGCATAAATTTATTTTCGTTGTAAGTGTTGATGATTATAAAAAGACATTGATATAAAATATGCAAAACTGAAAATTTTGTTCATTAAAGTATAATAATTAATATTTTTCATGTTATAATGATCTGCTTGTGATGCAGCAATCTCAATATTTGAATATATCTAATTCGTGTGAAAAATCAATATTTCCATTGTTTTTGGTATATTATATTTATACTATGTTTTGCCTTTTAATTAAATTTTCATATATGATTATTAATAACGAATAAAATTTAAATAGAATCGTTTCAGTTGAGTAATTTAATTAAAATATAAAAATTTGCAAACCTCATTATTGAATTATCAAAATTTGTTGCATTTAAAAGTTTTTTAGGTGACGCAGAAATTATTCTAAATAAATGATAATTATAATTAATGGATAAGTTACTGCATTTTACAGTCAGCCTACTGGTTAGATTTTGCTATTTATATATGTACGTATACTAGATAATATTTTGCGATATTACTAATTGTTTGTATTTGATATTATTTCTTTTAAATTAATGAGAATCATATATTCCTAACTAAATTGTAATAAAAATAATATATGTACAAATTATAAATAAAATTATCTTGAATGTTATAGTTACTATTTTGAAATGGGTCGTGTTATTCGTGCTCAGCGTAAGGGTGCCGGTAGTGTTTTCAAATCGCACACAAAGCACAGAAAAGGAGCACCAAAATTACGTTCTCTTGATTTCGCAGAGCGCCATGGTTACTTAAAAGGCGTTGTTAAAGTAAGGAATTAAGTTAAATGGAGACAGGCTATCTCGGTTAAAAGAACGTGAATTTTTAATGACAACATTCTTGTCTATAATAATTTTTTCCTTATATGCACCTGGGACAATATTAAATGATAAACCAGTATAGAAATGTCAATAACATTAGATATAATTCTAATTCTAATTGTATGTAATGGATTTTGTGTTATTCGTCGTATAAATGAATAATCGAGTAGATTGCGATCCTAAAGCTTTTTTTTTCGCGATTTTCCACTATTCTTTTGTAACTTATAATGAGTAGTTTATATTTAAATCGAAATGATGAGTTTTATAGGTTACGTACCACAGAGTATTTGTTATCATTAGCATCACAGATCCATAGTTGATGACCGCAAATTTAAAATTAAATTAATATGTACACAAATAAACTATTTCATACATATATAATTATTATATATATATATATATATATATATATATATATATAACGATTAGTACAAGTTATAATGATTTTAAAAATTTAATTATTGTATAATCAATTTGAAGACAATCTTTGTAGAATGACAGTTATTATTGTAATATTATTTTTTATTTTTAAGTTGTTTTAAAAGTTGATTCAAATATCATTATATTTTTACGTGAATAAATGTTAAACTGGTGTTTAGGTATAAAAGTTTCAATTTTACAACGGCGCTTGTATAAAAATTATTTTTTACAAACTAAGAATAAACAATTTTGTAGTTTATTTAATAATTTATAAACATCTTTCAGTGATTTCGTTCGAGTATTCAAACTAGAAGCTAAAAATTTAGGATTATTTATCTTATCGCGTTTATTGAGATAAATTCTAAATTATTTCGACATATCGTATCCAACTTTTTTTATTACGTTTTGTGGGTTAATTAGTTAACTAGTTTATAAATCACTGGTTGTTCGGGCGAATACAACACAATTTTGTGGTTTTTAGATATCTACTTGAAGCCATTTGGTTATTAATGCATACAAATTACATGGGTTGTTTAAATTTTCCTATAATTTTGTTTTTTTACACCCCGTATGGTCATAAAAAGTTATTAAGGATAATTGTGTGTCCAGTTTAAATATTGCTGTATTAGAAGGCTTAAATTGGAATGCGTTTTTCATATGCGTGGATTAATTAATTAACAATTTATATAGGAAATTATACACGATCCGGGACGTGGTGCGCCTCTAGCGGTTGTTCATTTTCGAGATCCGTACCGATATAAAACACGCAAAGAATTGTTCATTTGTCCCGAAGGAATGTACACTGGACAGTTTATTTATTGCGGGAAGAAAGGTAAGATTACAATGTGTGCTAATATTCTGAAAATCTCAGTAATTGTTTTATATCTGGAGATATTCTGACAGACATGGTTATTCATGAAGAACTTAATAATGGCGAGAGCCCGTATTATTGATCAAAATACACTCCTATTTATGATTTAGATTTCGTATATGAATATATTTATTTATTCTAAACTAAGAATTTTGAATATAATTTTAAATGAAGTGTTATATAGCAAATTAAGGGTTTGAACTATAAAAATTCTATTAAGTAAAGCAAAAAATATTAGTGCACATTTAAGAAATATTTTAAGATTTACTTTGGTAGTGCGGCTGAAAAAAAAAACAGTTTAATGTGTGTATCGATTACATTAATATGTATTAAGAACATTAGCTTAGTGCAATAAAAACAGGATGCGGTTATCAGGGGAAGATTTATAATTTAAGAGAATAATGAACAAAAATACAGATTAATAAGAAAATTTTAAAGGATGGATATCGAAATCATCATGAATATATAAAATTGCAAAGGTTGGTTGAGATAAACTTTTGCTATTTAAATTAGTTTGCAAAAATCAAGTAATAAATCAGCTCTGAATAAGAAACTCGTGAAAACAGTATAAGAAAAAGTTAAAAATACCAATTTTGAAATATGCTAATTTCACTGATAGTGTTTGTTTGATCAATGTAATTGAACGTGTACACTGTTACGTTAGAATTAGTGAATATAAAACAATATATTTTTTATATTCTGTTTGAATTTGTCAGTGTGTGTGATGCTGTCATGTTTGTGCTAAATATTTATTTTTATTCAGATATACATTATATGTGGCTGTTTTTTTTCTACAAGTTATATTTACTTACTCGTGCGCGTGAATTATTTTTAAAGTGTTGTATTTTTGACTAAGCCTGTGATTACATTTAAAATTGTTTTATTCGAAATTTTAAATTTAAGTCAATTCTTAAATCGAACAAAAAAGCATACGATTCCGTCGAACAAATTTTTTACCAATGATTTCAAGCTTGGATGTAACGTAAGTGAAAATATATTAAATCGTAATTTTTTCTGTTTGTAATATTTGTAATGTTCGTTAAACGAATCATATATTGTAGCTTCTTTACAAATCGGGAATGTTTTGCCAATTGGAACGATGCCCGAGGGCGCTATAATTTGTAATTTGGAGGAAAAAACTGGAGATCGAGGCCGTTTAGCGCGCGCTTCGGGTAATTATGCGACGGTTATTGCTCATAACACGGATGC
Source organism: Coronaproctus castanopsis (assembly GCA_032883995.1). Lineage (NCBI taxonomy): Eukaryota > Metazoa > Arthropoda > Insecta > Hemiptera > Monophlebidae > Coronaproctus > Coronaproctus castanopsis. The sequence continues at coordinate 207,896,659 of CM065053.1, read as the reverse complement.
GAAAAAAACTAGAGTTAAATTACCGTCCGGAGCAAAAAAGGTTATTCCATCCAACAATCGAGCTATGGTCGGTAAGCGAAATCAATGATCAGATTTTTTTCTCCTCTCTCATAAATATGCTCGACTAGTATAGGTTTATTCGTATACTAAACACGGTTAGCGAAATATAATACTCCGATCCACCTCGTATGCGTAAATCTATATTATAAATAATTTTATAAAACGCGTGGATTACATAATTTGACTCTACTGAGAATTCAGTTACCTAGTAGTATGTGTATGAGCAACTTCCATTTCCTTATCCAAGGTACTTATAGTAATTTTTTCGTATGGGAATTATATACCGACATTTGTTCTTTACTCGGTGAACTCGTCTGTCGAGATGGGATGCCATGTGGGATGGCCCATGATCGATAAATAAAAGTAAAAAAAAAAACACCGTTTTCCGGGAAAATAAAGTTTATTAGATTTTAGCTAAATAAAAAATACGATTTTAAGAAGAAAAAAAATATACTATTTAATTTTATACACATATATTTATTTACTCTCCGCGGTGATTCCGGAATTTTTTCTTAGTTGTGCGACACTTAGAAGGATGGAAGGATGTGGCTCTAACTTAGGTGATCGACCTGCACCGACGATTCGTGTAGCTAGAGTGTTGAGAGTAAAGTGATCACCTATATTTTCCCAACAGTATATCTAGTTCTCCAGAGCGATAGTACAACACATACGGGCACTTCTAGAAGTTCTATTTTCTTGACATTATGATCTCTCCGAATTGTCTGAATTTATTACTTCGGCGAAAATTTCCGATTTCTCTTTTGGGATTAGCCAATCAGAAAATTCGGAACCGTTTCTTTTAATTTTCAATTAAAAGACCGAAGGAACCCAATATACTTTCATTATAACCATTTTCAACTCTATATTACATTAGAATTTCCAAAAACTAATCCTACAGGCGCCAGCATGCTCTCCCCTATACACACACATACATATATATACTGCCTACATTCCTTTTTTTTATTCAATTTCTTTAACGTTCGCCGCCCCTACCTTTTATCTATTGTTTGATTATAAATTTTAATATTTTAATTTTCTCTTACCACAATTGATACCACAGGGTTATTATTATATATAAAGGCTCGTCCCGTATCACGTCCTCGTCGTGTGCCTGGAAACGCTTTAAGCGGCTAAGAATACGGAAACCTGTTAGCGAAACTTGTTATTCAACCTCGCGCTGTATTGGGTATAATGAAGACTATATATATAAATAAAAATATATAAGGAAATATTGTTGCTGAATGAATGGAAATTTAGGAAGTTTGGAGAAAGTATTGCAAGACATTGTATGAACAACCAGAACCTGGAATAAACTATAGGGTTACTAAAGAGGAGGAACCAGATACCCTGAAATTTGAAATAATAAGAGTTATAAAAATTTAAAAGATATAATTCTGTCGGGAAGGATCGAATTAAAGCAGATTTGATAAAAATAGGAGGGGAAAGATTTAAAATAATACACTCAATATGTAAAGAGATATGACAAAGAAAATATCTGCCAAAAGATTGGTGTATAAAACAGTTTTCGTTCATATTTAAAAGAAAGGAACCTTTGTACATTATTTTTCTAACTATAAAACAATATCGTTCTTATCACATTCCAATGAAGTACTACTACTATAAATGAAAGACTTAGAAATTTTTTACTAATCAAAATAGCACATTACAAACACGTACATGTATAAATATATTTTAGAATAGTTAAGAGCAGTTTTGGTTCAATTTAATGAATTTGTTCAATTATTGTTAATCAAATTAATCAACTCGTCAATGCCGTTCACTTGTTCGTTACATTCTTCTTTTGAATATGATGAAAAGTAAGAGTGGTTAAAAATGAAGTGAATTATTTCTCACAAAGCATATCCGTGAATACGAAATAATTTCTCTCTATCATCATCGGCAACTTCGCATTAAACAAGTACATACAAATATATTAATACACACTCATTTGTATGTCACTTATGCATTAATCTTCAGTAAATTGTAAAGTTCAAAATTTATACCTTATGTTTATGTGATATTATTTTATTAAAATTGGAATATATGGACGAAAAGTGAAAATAATTGTCCTGTAGATATACGAAAATACTGGGATTGTGCCTATTTATTAAATCTAACCAAGTTTATTCTGAAATATCCATTATATTTAATGTATACGATTTTTTCCCGGATTTTATACAGGAAAAATGTCATAAAGCTGTAATTTATGTCATTCATTTAGTGCCTGTTAATGCACTTTTATCGACTAATATCAATATATACATAATAGGAATCGTAGCTGGCGGTGGTCGTATTGATAAACCAATTTTAAAAGCAGGTCGCGCATATTTCAAATATAAAGCTAAACGTAATTGCTGGCCTAAAGTACGTGGTGTTGCCATGAACCCGGTAGAGCATCCTCACGGAGGTGGTAATCATCAACATATCGGTAAAGCTTCTACAGTTAAAAGGGGTACACCGGCTGGTAGAAAAGTAAGTATTTTGTTCAAACTTGAATGTCGTTTGTAAAGTAGTATATAAAATATTAATTTTATTATAAGTAAAAATTAGTCATATTTTTTTCTTATGCTATTATAACTTTATCTGAAGACAAGATAATTCTAAAACTATATTTTTGGTGGCCTTAATCGATAATCTACAAATAATGTATACCTTTCTACTGAAAATGAGTATATTTTAAAGTTAACAAATTTCATACATGTACAATAATCGCCAGTAAAAAAATTTATCGTTCCTATGTTTGTAAAAGTCATGTATAAAACATATATTTACTCTATAACAGACTCATTTGTTACATTAGTAATTAATTTAAATACCAATTTTTGCTTCAATTCTAACGTTTGATCGATATATTCATGATGTCCGTATTTTTTTCCAGTAATAATTGGCGAGAACAAACTTTTATAAAGTAAAATATTTTTTTAAATTATTTGAAAATATTTGTTTAATTTAGAAAAAATATATTACACATTGTACCGATGTAGTATTACTACGACTCTGCTTTTGTAATCGATGATGCATTCATTCAGACATTTGAAACCTGAATTAATTTTGATGAAAATACTATGTACTGAGATTACAAATATATCTGATATAATTTTAATAATTTAATACTAGTCCTAGTAAAACATATATTTTTTCGATATCTGCTGCTTAAATGTCAAGTTATTAAATTGTAATTAATTTAAATACCAATTTTTTCTTCAATTCTAACGTTTGATCGATATATTCATGACGTCCGTAATTTTTTCCAGTAATAATTGGCGAGAACAAACTTTTATAAAGTAAAATATTTTTTTAAATTATTTGAAAATATTTGTTTAATTTAGAAAAAATATATTACACATTGTACCGATGTAGTATTACTACGACTCTGCTTTTGTAATCGATGATGCATTCATTCAGACATTTGAAACCTGAATTAATTTTGATGAAAATATTATGTACTGAGATTACAAATATATCTGATATAATGTTGATGTATTGGAGAGTAGTGATTTTATGAATTAACAAAACAACATAAAATCGAAGTTAATCACTAAAAAAATTTTATTATATAAGCGAAGCTTTTCGACTACAAAGTCATTTTCAAGCTTTTATGGCAAAAGCTTGAAAATTACTTTATAGTCGAAAAGCTTCGCTTATATAATAAAAAATTTTTAGTGATTAAATTTTATTTTGTTTTGTTAATATCTGATATAATTTTAGTAATGTAATACTAGTCCTAGTAAATGAATTACGTATATTTTTTCACATTTTTATATCTGCTGCTTAAATGTTTTAATATTTTGTAATTTATTATTTTAATAATGATAAGAGAAAAAGCAATTTAATTGTAATATGCTAAAATTATATAAAGTAATAAAATATAATTAGAAATTGAAGACATTTGTTTAATTGGCAAATTATTTTTACACTTTATATTAATTTTATGTTACGTATCGTATTCTTTTTATTATCGGTGATTAATTGAAGCATTGATAATTTTTATTATACACATGTTTACAAATGTATGTATATTTATACTGTATATTTCATGTATATATATATATATATATATATATATGAGGATGTAGACGGACAGCTTGAGGGCCTGTCTACTAAAAGCCTGTAGAAATCTTATCGGCGGGTTTATGTCGCCATAAAAACCTTAAATCGTTACCTCCTCAGTAAAACCTGCTGCCTTCCAAATAGGATGTTTATCTAAGGGCTAAGGGAGACAACCCCGACAGAAAACAACCGCTGTCTTGCGGTTAGGGAAGGGAGTAAACTCTAACAGAAAATCCTGTGGCAGATAAGGAGAAACTACAGTATCTTCCCATGAAAACTATGAAATATCAAAATAACCGAATTGAAGTTGTGCCATACGATCCGGCCAGCGACTGATGTTCTGAACTCTGGGATCAGAATGTGAAATATGTGACCGGACACTAATTAAATTACGGGATATAAACCTGTTCGTGACGTGGAATGTATGCAGACTGGTGGCTATTGGTCAGCTACGGATAGTCGAAAGAAAATTACCCTATTTGTGGAATATCGGAGATACATTATACCCAAACTGGTCATTTTGACGTACATGGTTATAAAACAACAACATACACAGGCGAGGTGTCGCTTTCCTAATATCGAAACAAATTAGTCACATGGTAAAAGGTTGTAAGCTAATTAATGAAAGAATTACTCTAGTTTAACTAAATGTAAATCAAGTGAATGTAAACCTAATTCAGATATATGCTCCTACAGCAAATCCAGAGGAGGAAGAGTTAAATGTATTTTACGACCAACTAAATGACATAATATATTCATTTTCCGCGGAGAGAAATTGTAATACTCCTGGGCGACTCTAATGCAAAACATAAGCAGAGACGCACAGGGTGTTCATATTCGTAACATAGTTGGCAAATATTCAACTGGTGAACTCAATGAAAGAGGAGAATAACTCATCCAGTTTACGTTAGACTCAGAGATGTCAATAATTAACGCAATGTTCCAACAACATCCTCGTGGACTGGTGACATGGCAATCTCCAGGTGAGAATGGAAATAATTAAACCCAATGCTTTGTGTAATGCTCTTAATCAACAATTATATGTTAAACAAAATTATTCTACAGACACAAAAAACATAACGGCAGGACAGCAATGGATGAAACTTAAAGATCAAATTCAGAAGACGTATACAGATACTCATCCAATTAATATGTCAAGAAAATGGAAACATTAGTTTACTGAAGAAACAATTAATATGATTGAAGAAAGAAAGAAACTACCGCGTATTCAGCAATACCATGGACAAAGGAAAGCATTACCAAATTATCGCGCAGAGACAGAAATATGTACATGTCCTCTATTTGTGGTTAATATGAAACACGCTGAAAATAATGAAACGCGACTTCTCTTCCAAAAAATACATACTATCTCAAAAGAATTCAAGATAATAGACAGATCATAGAAGATGAAAATTGAGAGCTAAAAACAATAAGTACATAAAGGAAGTCTGGGGGGAAATATTGCAAAAACTATACATTGTGGAAATAAACAATATTGCGGACGAATTACAAATTAATAATATTGATGAACTAGAACCGCCGATACTATATCAGGAGATATGTAATGTTATATTTGAAAAATAAAGCTGGTTCGGATATCATCACATCTGAAGCTTTCAAAGCAGTTAGTGAAGAAGTTACACGGAAACTCTTTAATATATGAAACACTGGCTATCCGGAATGCGGTCGATGGATTGGACATAGTCAACATACATCAACATAAGAAAGGATCTCCAAAAATTGTGAAAATTACCGCACAATATCATTGATCTCCCATGCAAGCAAGGCGTTACTAAAAATTGTCTATAACCACTACATATCGCAGGAGCAAATAGGATAAGGGTAGAGGAACAAGAGAACAAATTTTCAATCTCAGGCAAATAATAGAAAAAACGAGAGAATACGACAAGCAAATGGTGCTATGCTTTGTCGATTACAAAAAAACGTTAGCTTGGGTACAGTAGAAAAAACTGGCATCTTTTGATTGAGATGGGAGCCTCAAAGCCACTTCGTGTGGTTAATCAGGTATTTACATGAAGAAATCATAGCAAATGTCCGCGTGAATCAATCGATATCCTTAGACCACTTTCATCCTGAACAAGGAGTTCGTAAAGGATGCATATTATCCTCATTATTATTCAACATGTATGGAGAATGTAACACGTGAAGTTATAAAAGGATTTTTGGACAATAATGTTGGCAATGAAGTTGAAGAGGAAAAGAAATATGACATTTAAGTCAGAGGAATACTCATTGGAAACCTTCGATATGCGGACGACACTACATTAATAACAAGTTTAGAGATACATCAATTAGAAATAACCAGCTATATGTACGGCCTGATAATAAACACATTAAAAACAAAAATCATGATAATAAATCGGCCCAGGAACAACATACCAGAAATTCGTGAAATAGCCGGCTTCGAAATTGTAGACAGGTTCACTTATCTAGGATATATAGCGAGGCTGAAATTTGTCATAGAGCACAAATAACTTTTAGTAATATTAGCATTGAACTTATAATATTTCTATAACTATTATTATTTATATTATTATTACTATCTCTGTTATGATTGTTATAGGATTCTTATTTAATATATTGTTTGTTGCTGTTTCAAAAACTCGGTTATAGACTGGACAGCCTTTTGAATTTGCTGTATGCTTATTTGCACAGTTGACACATTTATCTGATTATTTTTCGCGTATTTTACGATTGAAAAAAATCTGGTCCAACACTGTGATAAACAAAACGTTAAGGATACGTTTAGTACAGGCTCTCGTATTTCTGCTATTTTTATACGGTTTGGAACGTAAATCGGATATGAAGAAAATAGATGCGTTGGAAATGTAGTGCTGGAGCGTCTGCTACGCGTTCCATAGAACTAGTAACTATTCTGTTGGAAGTCGGCATACGAAACAGATTATTAACAGTTGTTCGCAAACGGATACTGAAATATTTCGGCTACAGTATCAGAGCATGAACGATGGAAACAGCCATCATACAAGGTATCATGGAAGGAAGTCGAAGACGAGGCCAGGCTTCTATGAGATGGACTGATATGGTCTGTAAAACAATGAGTCGAAGCTTCCTTCAATACGTTCATAGCGTGCAAAACGGAGATCTATGGCGCAGACGGAAATGAAACAGATATATATATATATATATATATATATATATAGAGAGAGAGAGAGAGAGAGAGAGAGAAATAAAATATTCTTATCTGCTCTGTTTTCAAAACAAGTTGTCATTCAAATTATTTAAATTTTGTATACATATGCGACAACATTTAATTGAAATATAAATGGTAATTATAATTTCAATAATTCAATATTTCGTATGTGCTTCTTTATGTGTGTTTATGTATATATATGCTGTGTGTGTTAATATGAAACATGATTATTAAAAAAATATATTTTACTCCTTTGGAATAATTATAAATTTACATTGTACATAATTTGTAGAAAATTTATAATGTCCAAGCATCGACTTAATGGTGTCTGTATTATTTTACAGGTTGGTCTTATTGCTGCGAGACGAACTGGTAGAATTCGTGGTGGAAAGACAGAAACTAAAAAGGATGATTAGACTAGTTATTTTCTGTAAAACATGAATAAAAAAAATATATTTCTTTATTTTATTCAACTTGATCATTGGTAACGGAATGAAAAACGAACGTTTCTGTTGAATATTATTGAGTGATGTGGGGTTATTTTTTTATTTATTTTTACCTCATTCAAGATTCAGTGAAGTATTGACAAATAGTAAATTGTATTTAATTTGTGTAAATAATCAAATGAGATAATTTAATAACATATATAGAGTTAATGGCAGTGTATTGTGATAGAAGATCCTGTATTACATGCATCTACAACTTCGGAAGTTAACATTTAACTAAATCAATCTATATTGTTTTTTAATGATGATGAGTAATCTGTGGTTTAAAAAAGAAATTGTCGAAACATAATAATTTTAAATTAGGGAATTTCAACTAGTTTAAACGAAAATAACGTAGTTTATTCGAAACTAAAAAAAAAAATAATAATGATCATTTAATTAAATACTATTAAATCAAAACCGGTCATTTAGAAACAAGTTCGTCATGTATGACTAACAGACTTATTAATCATTAACTCGTAAATTCATTGTTAATCTTTCAAGTACGAAGCAGCTTCACAATTCCGTATAAACGTTAGCGAGCGATCAAGAATTACTCCTAGATACTGGAAGTATCTGTACTAATTGTTATTGCATTGATTTTCAACTTACAATTTGATTCACGGTTACAAAGATGAACCATGCAGGTCTTCGTTACTCCTATATTTGGTTTTGGTAGATATGTGTTTTTTTATTATTATTTTACCGTTTAAAGTAATTTCAAGAAGTAGGTTATCGTTAAAACAAACGTATTTGCAAATTAGCCAACAACAATCGATCTTCAAAGTCGGAGGAATTACATAAATAAGCTGTTTCTCTACGAATGGTGCATGTCCAATATATCGTTCCACACGTAATAAGAAAAATGCGATATTACTCTTAAGCTTATTGAAATACTGGTTTTCTAGCATCAACGCAAATAAGACATTTATATATACTTGAGATCGCATTATTGAATATTAGGCAGGACGTGGCAGTGAAGAAAAAAAGTAAATGTGTCTTACTACAACCATCACCCACTTTATGTCTATATGAAAATCTCGAATGGATGATTAAAATTTAAACGCAGTTTTCTGAGAGCAACGATACCACTGAAAGATTTCCAACTTGAAATGTAGATTGTAACAGTTCACTGTTGTTGAACTTCTAGTTGGCAGCAACATAAACTAGTGGAAAGCTGTTAACTTTGTTCATAGCTCATAGTGGTACAGCGCGTATAATACAGAACTTACATGCTCTGGGTGGTCAGTGTGAATGTGGCGAAATTTAAAATAAGTATCTATTGGGCGATAAACTATATAGTTATGAGGAAACATTAACTTTTCTAGAGTACTTCGCGAAAAATAATATTTACACATATATAATAGAATGTATTGAATAATTTTTTATTTTGCAATGTAATAAATAGCTCATTTTATTTGTTCGACCATTTCAAAATATTTGATAATTTAGTCATTTAAATTTAAAATTTACATCAATTTTGTCTCTGGACTCTAGCTATGAGTATTGCTCAGCAAAAACTGTTCTAGTTCTAACAATGTACTCCCTCTTCAAACATACACAAGTATACACGATTGCATGAACGTTTCGATTACACATTCAATAATTCTAGTAATTATCGTATACATATCAGATCCACGATTTGATCTTAGTTTAGTTATAATATTTTTAATACAATCTATAATGTTTAAACCTAATAATTTAAACACTGTTATAACATAAAATAAATCAGTTATTCTCGTTATCACAACTTCTGCATATACGTTTATTTCTATTGAGAGTCTGTGCATAAGTGCGCTTTGGGTATAACCTGCATTTCTTAAATTATTATCATTATAATTACTGTTGTTACTATTTTTAGTAATATTAGCATTGAACTTATAATATTTCTATAACTACTATTATTTATATTATTGTTATTACTATCCCTGGTATGATTGTTAAAGGATTCTTATTTAATATATTATTTGATACTGTTTCAAAAATTCGGTTATAGACTGGGCAGCCTTTTGAGTTTGCTGTATGCTTATTTGCACATTTGACACATTTATCTGATTATTTTTGGCTCTTTTTGAAAAAGAATGCTCATCGCTACATTTTAAACATTTTACTTTGTTGAAGCAATTATAAGATACGTGTCTGTAAGCCTGACATCTAAAACATTGGATAACTTTATTACTGAGTTTATATTTTTCCTAGAATATTAAACAATAACATAGTTGTTTTATATTTATTGTCTTTAATATTTGTGTTAGCTGGGAATATAACAGTAAAAATAGGTAGTTTAATTATCTGGTTTCAAAATTTTTCTTTGTAAATTATTTAATATCATCAATCTTAATTTTAGATTCGATTTCATCTCTAATTTCATTCAATGTAACGTTAATTGGTACTGCTTTTAGTACCGTTTTTATTAGTTTACTATGTTTTGGGTATGTGTATAATGCTCTACTATTTTTTAAGCTAAGTTATTCATTATGTTATCATAATTTACAATACTACTAGTATGTAGGATATGAATAAGGTTCTTGATATCTTCTATTAACTATGTTACTTCATCATCATTATCTGGATTGTGTGTACTTTGTAGCGGCGCATATCTATTTTTAGTTTCGATGATTTTATCTCTTTTTTTTCTTTTTAGGATTATCGCCTTTCTATTTTCTTTCTTGCCATCCATTCTTATCAGAATTATCGTCAGATTTTCAGACACTCGAAAACTGTCGTTAGACTTCAACGAGCTGCAGTATTATTAAATGTAGATGAAGAGGTAGAGTAGGTCTCTACTGCCAACATCTCTTCTTGTAATTGTAAGACAGCGTGGTCTAAGAAACGAAATAGACTACATCCTCATTAAGTCTAGATGGGCGACATTTATAAAAAAAAACACGAAAACCAGGCCAGAACTAGACTGCAGAAGCGACTGATATTAAACTTAAATTGAAAAAACCTGAGAAAAAATAGAGGGAACTTGTTGATAACTCTCAATACAACAGTAACGTATCAAAGTCCTTGAAATCAATTACAAAAAAAGAAATGCAGGAATCATCAGCAGCACACTTTGGAATATGAAATCAAAAATAAAGAAAGCTGCGCAAGACAACAAAAAGAAAGAGATTAAAAAATCATGGATATCACAACAAATATGGTCTTTAGTAAAAGAACGTTAACGAATAAAATAAAAGAATAGAATAAGACTCAATGGAAAAACGGAACGTAATAATGAAGGAAATAAAAAAGGCACTGAAGAAAGATAAAAACAGCTATATCAAATTAATCTTTAGAGAGATAGAAAAAAACAAACATCAAAATGAACCAGAAGATCTATTTCCCAATGTGAAAATTCTCGCTAGAAAATTCAAACCTCGATACTCTCTCCAATCGAAGATGAAAAAAAAATCTCATAATTAAAGAAAATACTAAATAGGTGGAGAGAATACTGTTACAATTCTATGTACAGCAAAGAAGACAGTTCGATCACAATGGTCAACTAAGTGAGCCACCAGTTTCAAGAAGTGAGGTTATGTCAGCCATATGCAAACTCTCTAACAACAATTTAGGAGGACCTGACGGAATAGTGGCGGAAATGATTAAACTGACAGACAAAATTCACAATGCATTAACAATCCACACGATAGCGTATATTTTATTTTTTTCTTGTAAACATGGAAAATACGCCATTAATTAATGACTTACATTTCATTCGTTTTTTAAGGGAGCAAAGTGTTCCAATTAAAATTTCGCAGTGTGCCCATTAAAATTTCGCGTGTAGCGAAATATACAAAAATATTTTATACGATAAAACATAATATGGCAACATTTTGAAGCATTAAAGTTTACGTACGCTATTTCGGACAGTGCTAATTTTCGATAAATTTAATTCTGATATGTAGAAATTCATAAAATATTTGTAAAAAAAAACCGAAGGGAAGTCATAATTTATAGGTAAATTTTTTACTTGATTTATATTCGACTCTGCTTCATCTCGGCAAAATAACATTTAAGAATTGTCACAAAAATTATCAATATATGTATAAGTAAATAAAAATTGGATTGTGTTGATTGATATTAATATTATTCTTGTAATTTATAAAATATTAAGATTAGATATTAATAATTTTCTGTTTGATAAATATGTCGATATTATCGATTTCCCCGAGATGTAAACGCGAATGTGCCTGTTCACTCGTGCAGTAAAAGTGCCGTGCGGTACAGTTTTGCATTTTAAATGATGTTTTCCAATATTAGGAAAGTTGGATCTGTTTATGGTTTCTCTTGTTGTTCTATTTCTCCTAATAAGGTAAAGTAATTCATTATACCGTTGACATTCAATAAGTTAACATATTCTTATTATTCTGATATTATATTTACAGGTAATAATTATAATTTTTAAAAGAAATATTAACATTTTACAATTCATATCGTATTTTAATGTTATAAATATGTATTTGATTTCGCTAAGTTCGTTTTTTGTTTTAAATATTAGTTGGATTAATTTTATATATATATATGTAAAAGTAAAAATTTTCTTTGTAAATTTCTTTATAAAGGTGTAGAGTGCTATTTACTTGTTAAAAGTTAATTGTTTCACAATTTTAGAAATTATTTTGTGAAAATGTGTGTTTATATGAAAAAACAAGTATATGGTGCAAAGTTTTATGTAATGTATGGTTTGTCACAGTATCAGTTGTTTATAAGACTTATAAATACAATTTTATTTACTTTCTCGATATTACAAAATACGTACAATATAACTTTTGGGTAAACGTTCTTTATGATTGACTTATTAATGAAAGTTTGCCGCATAAATGTACTAGTTGAATGTTACGTTTCTACATATATTTCAATTTATGATATTTTTTTTCTTATATTACTTTTTCATTTTTCTCAATTTTTCTATTTCTATTATGTTCAATTTTGAACTTCCTATAAAGTATGTAACAAAAGTTTACTTATGTTACAATTTATCTTTGCGTTTCTAGTAAAATGAATATGATCTCTCGAGAAAATGTATTGTACATTAATATGAATACATATAAAATATAGAATAATTATGAATACATCATCGTCGTATTGTTAGTTGCTGAACGTGGAGAATTTGCAGGATGGTGGATAATAAAAATTGAGATAATCAGTAGGTTCTTTTATTTGTTTTTGTAAAGATTGTAATTGGAAATATGATTTTCGTTCATAATAATATTGGAAATAAAATGACGTAAATGAGCTAAGTGAACCATCTCTTTTAAATGAATAGAAGCACGATAGTTGGCGAACGTTTATAGTGAAATGCTTAATGTTTGTATTAAAGAAACATTTTAGAAGTATTCAGAATAAAAAAATGCGTAGTTAGATAAACAAATTCCAATGAGAGTTGTATTACCTAAGATTTTGGGCAAACAATAAGTATTAAGAAACTAGATGAAATAAACAATGTGAATTAATTGAAATTAAGAGTTTTTAACCTTTCAATTTGTATTTAGAAAACAAATAAATATTATGCGGGATTATTCTAATAATTACGATAGCGAATATTGCTAAAAATTTTAACAAAATTTTTAAAAAATGAGGTGGAACTAGAGTGTATATGTGTTCTGATTTGTGGATGTAGAATTTCAAACTTTTAATTTTGTAATAGAAATATCTAATTTGTTTTATGTACAATCAGTTATGTAAGACGCTCATTACACTGTGTTATTATTTGTTCTGCTATATCAATAAATCTTTTGTAAATCAGTTTTCTTGCAGATTCCTATATTCGAACTTGAAGTATTTTCAAAAAATGTCAGAAACCGATAAAGAAGAATTGAGAAAAAAATTGACCCCTACACAGTACTATGTGACACAGGAGAAAGGAACGGAAAGGTATCGTAATCGTTAAAATTAAATTTTTTAAAATTCAAGGTGGTAGTTCAGTCTATAATACGAAAATTATACATGGAAAAGAATGACGTCATAATTTATTTTTCTAAATAGATAAAAAAACTTGTACATATTACAAAAAGAGTTTTGTGATTGAAAGTTAACGGATGCTTCATTTAAATCATATATTTGACGAGGATCGCTTAAATGACGTCACCAATCAAATTTAGAGTTGAAACTATTTTATATATATATATATATATATATATATATATATATATATATATATTTTAAAAAAATCAATTGAAAATTAGTTAAATCACTAATATTTATTTTCTTAAAGAAAACACAAAGCTTTTCGGCATTTACGCCATTATCAAGTGAAACATTTTAAAACATCATAATTTTAAAAATATAAATTAAATATAATTACTTAAAAATATGTGATGATGATTGTGAAAATATGCTTCAAAAATGCTGTCAGCTTCTGTGCTGTCTATTTTTTGATTTGTTGAAATTTAATATCAATATATTTGTTTATTAATTTTGTTTTTTTATATTAATTTTTTCTTCAATACTATTTTCCGGATTCTGTAAAAGTTGTGTACTGGTGGAATTTTAAATTTTTCATTAATTGTTGCGATGTATGATGTCCAAAAGTAAAATATAAAAATATACGAAAGAAAAAATTTTTTAAAAAACACAATTTTACAAATAAAATGAAAATAAATATTCTATAATTTTTCAATGCTTGCAACTATTATCATAGATTGTTAATTGGCGACCACCAATTAAAAATTGATTTTTTTAGTTTACTGTCTCACTTTAATTCACCGTAGCTCTCTGGGTGATTATTTGTCCCGATTAAAATCTAATCTAAACACACTCGTTTCTGAACTGTTAAACACCTCGAGATACTCGCCGAATGAAGCGAATTCAACCTTTAGATCTTATAGAAAGTATGATCTTGAAATCATCTGAAGTATGCGACTGGGCACTTCTCCTTCAATGTTCACCGGTTATTTAATCAATTGCTTAATTACCTACATGGCCAAATGGGGAAAAATTTTAAAGAACTTTAATTGCTATAATACAGCGTGTATAGATTAAAAAGCAGTAGCTATTTTTTGTTGTAACTCTCTTTTCGACGTTAAACTAACCGGACTCGCTTTTCCTTTGGTCCCTAATTTTGTATTGTTATAATGAAACTGAATACTCGAAAATTTTTATTGATGTTAGGATTAGTTCGATCTTCTTGAATACAGTGGAATATTTTTTAAATATATACTTATACGCAAACGCGTAAATTATAGCAAAATCTTAGTTATTTTTTGTGTATGACGGTGAGATGTTACACTATCTGTTAGCTTTTAACAAATCAACTATGAACAGCAGAGAAGGCGTCGTGTTCAAATATATTATAATAGATTATGAAATTTCATGAAAACTGAATTAATGATTAAAAAGTTTTCGCTAGATAATTTTTTGTGAATTCACACCACATACGGGCGTAACTAACGTGATTTTAAACGTACTATAGATTTTGATATTTAGAATTACAACGAGAAACTAAGGTGGCCACTGGGAACAACATCCTGTTTTATTTCCTGTTAGGTAATTTATTTTTTCGCAGTAATCATTGTAATTTGGACACACCTACGTTAAATTGACCGTTTCACAATTATCGATTATAAATACCATGGTTCGAAACGGACGTACGATTTTATCAACGAAATATAATGAAAATTCAACGAATAAATTATGACCGGATTTACAATGTGCGAAGGAGGACATTCAAATAGTCGAAGTGACGAAATATATTGTTTGGGTTTCAGTACCTAATAATATAGGCTGTGTTAGGGATTTTTTTTCGTTGTGGGTTCTGAAACAAATTACTAAGCATATGATAAAATTAATCAATTCCTAGAGTTGGTGGATAATTGTTTAAAGTTTAATTTGGTAGTTCTTGTTATGAAAAAATGATACTAGATTTGTCGATAATTATTTGTTTTATATATTGTATCGACAGTTTCCTTCGTAATATGGATCATAAAAAGGAAAGAATGAAGGGAAGAGGAAAGAAGATTGGAGTGGAATAGGAAAGAAAATGTATATTAATCACACAATTTCAACGAACTGCCTAATTTGGGTCTTCAACAAGAAAACTGTTTATCTTTTATTCTTTTTTCTTGATAGTACATAAGAATACTCTGATAATAGTTCAGCCCACTCAAGTAATTGGAAGTGCATCGCGGCATCGCTTTTTCCTTTTTAATCGTTCTGGCTGGAAGATACAACGACTAGTTTTATCCTATCTTTAACATCGAAACTCAGTGTCTGTCGCTTATTTTATGAATATAAGTTGATTTCGTCATTTTAATGAGGTTCACAATGTCGGAGTAGATATATTTTAATAGTTTGTTCTTTTCTGTCCGAACACACTTTTATAAATGAACTATCTTTTCGTCGTATAATTCGTCAGCCTTAATAATAATAATCGCGAGATAAATAAGCAGGCTTTTGATAGGCATCAGGGACTGTTGTATAAATTTAAACTCCTTTCTATCTACTATTTAAATCGTATATAATACTTTCGCGTGAAAGTAGCCGATGGATACTCAGATATTTTTCAAATAAGGGCTGGGGTATCGCAGGATAGTGTTCTTGGTCCAATATTATACTTAATTTACACGACTAACTTCCCAAAGCTTAGTAATACAGAAATATCATTGTATGTCGATGACGCAGAAGTCCTAACTGCGGATAAATGTGAAAACACAGCCACAGAAAAAGTGGAGAAGTCACTCGGGCATGAAGAGGCTTGGCTAGAACGATGGCGCACAGTAATCAATGAAAGTAAGTCAACGCATATTTCTTTCACAACTCGAAAGATTGAACGCCTGCCAATCGAAATAAACAATGTCGTCATTCCAAATACCAATAATGTAAAACATTTAGGCATGCACTTTGACATTGAACTGACCTGGTCCACTCATGTTCAGAAAAAGATAGAGCATTTCTGGCTTAAAATCAGAATATCGTGGATGCTAACTAATTAATCTTCGTTGTTATCGTTAGAAAGTAAAACTGTACTACGTAAAATAAGACCGATCTGGGTGTATAGTATACAACGTGGCTGCACACAGAAAATACAACGATATCAAAATAGGGTATTAATAACTATTAATGCAGCTAGGGAGTACGTCTCAAACTTTAAACGACTTAAACGTTATGTTTGTGGAGGATGAAATTAAAAGACAAGCGAACAAACATGTCGCATGAATTAGCGTTGACATGAATCCGCACTTGCTACCCGGTGAAATACTCAGGCTGTGGCGAAATGGACCTTTAGACATTGTCCAACCCGTATAAGTTTAGAGGGGGTCCTCCACAAAACATTCCTCATCGCATTAAATTAAAATTACCTGTAAAGTTAGTTGTGATGGTAAAAAAAAGTAATATCATCGGGTAAAAATAGTAATATAGATAATTAATCATCACTAAGTGAACAATTTTAATAAATGCTTAAAATGGGTTTAATTTCTGTGCAAATATTTATTCGTATCGGATTTTATACGTGTGTGTTTCATTTTTGGATTTATTTGGGACGAAATTGGCCTAAAAAAAAACCTGATATACACATTTATTTGTCCGTTCACATATTTTATATATTTAAGTCGTGATTAGAAATGACTTCATACATATTATTACGTGCAAATAGTTGATATATATATATATATATATATATATATATATAATTATTTATTTATTATCTTTTTAATATGTGTGTTTTGTCACGTTCTTATTCCGTTTTAGCATTTACGCTTCTTGAGTATAAAGGTCGTATATTTCAAGGTTAATGGAGAATATTTTTTTGTTTTTACAATAATTTTTAACAAGAGCAAAATTTGAAAATGAAATTATAAATAGAATGCATAATGATAATGTTATTGTTCAGTAATTTAAAAAAAAATATATATATATATATAATTTGAAACAAAATTTGATTTAGTTCAGCAACTCTAACTTTGAGAATATATTTACCCGAAATCTGTGTTATTCATAATTTTGTAGGAGGTTGGGCTTTAAGATGGAAAAACTGACTTAGTAATTTTTGTTTACATACTTCCTAATAGTAAATTATTCTTACGGTCGCTTCATGAAATATGCCTTCCTACTTGGTGAGCTATATACTTGAATCTAATTTTATTTCGAATTTATTTAATAGGCCTTTTACAGGCAAGTATAATAAAACTTCGGATGCTGGAACTTACTGTTGCATCGTATGCGATATGCCGTTATTTTCGTCCGATACAAAATACGATTCCGGTTGTGGTTGGCCCGCATTTAACGACGTCTTAGATCAGGGAAAAATTAAATTAACGCCGGATACTAGTAATGGTACGTTATAATACTTATTAACGTATTTATGGAAACATTTGTAAATATGCGATTGAGCTATTACTTGGGAAACGGAAGTATTAGAATGTTTTACATAGCATGCGTTATAAGTCGACTTTTGCATGTTTAAAAATTAATTTCGTGCGTCACAAAGCATTTACTTACGAAAGTTAATTAGCATGTTGAACGTATGCATCACTGGAATTTTTTTCGTGCTAACATTACAAGTGAATTGTCTCCGTTAAATTGTCGAAATTTTTATTTGACTACGTTAAAAGTATTAAGTAACCATTTTTGAAAGTACCGGTTTTGCAAAAATTAGATACATCCTTTGCACGACGGCGGGATTCGTATATGTTTATTTTGATAATTGATGAGACAATAACTATGGTTAATAATCTGCTTACGTCAAAGTTTGATCATCTTTTTGTATTTGTTATCTTTCGTAAGGAAATAATATTAAGGAATAGAATAAAGTAGTAGGCCGACTAGCGATTTTCAGTTTTAAAAATAACTATCGCTCAATAGTTAAATTGTTCGTAATCTCGTGAGATATTACAACTTTCATAATCGACCTCGATTACTTCGGATTGGTTGTATTTTTATTTGTTACTATTACGTTCGTCTGTGGTCTTGTTTGTAACGATACCGTTTTATTTCCTAATTTGTAAACTTAATATATTTCTTCACATATTACGTAATGTCTTTGTTTTGAAATCATTTAACCTCATTTTTACGCTACTCGAATGATCGTTACCACACGCACACACACACACACACACACACACACATATATATATATATATATATATATATATATATATATATCAGTTGAAGACCAATAAAATAATATGAAATGTTAAATTCGAATTAATAAATTATGAAATTATCGATGATGGAATACGTAATAATTTAATTCAATTATCGGTGTTCATAATTGAGAACGTTTATCTACTTGGAAAAGTGGACATTCTAAATCATTCGAACTTAGTTTATTGAATACGATTAAACAGAATTAATTATTTATCATCGTTAAACTATCACATCGAGACGAGGCGTGCGTGTAATTAACGTGATGTAAATCGAAGTGTCAGTTACATAATTGATTAGGTCGTCCAGATGCGATTAAGAAATTTTTCGCGATACGCTCAATTAATTCCTATTTCTTGTGATGTTTATATTTTATTGGTTAATACTCGCTTTGTGTGCGTCACGCAGATGATGAAAACGAGTGATCGTGGCATTGTTATTGATAGCGACAACGGCTTGATTTCGATATGTGTGTCGGCGTTAACGTTAACGTTTCGTCCTTGTTCTTTATTCATAATTGCGTCGCGTTATATTATCGCGCAATGTTCTTATCGTTTCTTTGATTCGTGTCGATTATCCCCGTTCAAGTTTTTATTACGCTTGTCTTTTCGTTTTATTTCTTTCATATTTATCGTCCACACGAACGAATATTTACATTTACGTTTGTTTAAAGAAAAATATCAGAAAAACTCGAAAGAATATCATACAATATAATAAATTATAATTATATATCGGCAATGATGGAAAATGAAAAAATTTAAAGATATTGTATACGCACATACACATACATATATAAATTCTAAGTGTTCAACGATACACACTTATTACACGGAAAACAGCGTCCGTTGACATATGCAAAAACTTGATTAGAACTTCGGTCTGGTCAGTGGTACTATATGGCGCGGAAACATGAATAATGAAGCAAAGAGATCGAGACAAATTATTAGAAGCCTTTTAAATGTGGCGTTAGCGGTGTGTACCGGAATTTAGTCGGGTAGTGAAAATGAACAACAAATTAGTACTAGAAAAATTTCATCAAAAAGATAAGTATATTACAAAATATTCGCAACAGGCAACTTAAGTGGTTAGGTCGTGCATTACGCCAGAATCAAAATATATGCTCCAGCTGTACACAGTGAATGATATCCTTGTGAAACTAAAAGAGTGATGCGCCGCTAGATGACGCGTTTTAAGGAGTCAACAAGTTAATTGTTTGGAATACTTTTATTACCCGGCAGACACCCACAAGGAGGACACAAACATTTTTCCACACGTTCTAAATTATTAAAGTTTACTAAAACTAGTCCAATTAGTGTACGTGAAACATTCCATTTATTATCTGTAAAATTGACAAGGCTTGTAGTACTGCTACATATTCAGCAGTAAATACTAAACAGTTGACGTAATTTGTACACGTTACTAGTATTGAAAGCTGGAATGAACACTGCTGTCCTCGTTCCTCGAGTTCACTTCGATCTATCTGTATAAGTAAGGTCGTATAATGGAAACCTTTCAGATATAATATTATTGAAAATAGCAAGGATTAATGTAGAAGGATTATAGATTGTAGTTTTTTTGGGGAGGAACAATGATGAATTCTGTTTGTTGAAAATGTAAAAAAAAATATGGTACCGTAAATTGAGGAGGAGCTTGTATGAACGTATCATAATAAAAAAGGTGTTTTCATGTTATATATATACACCATTTTGGAGAATAGAGTTAATTTTAGGGCTTCGATATCGTTTAGAGCTTTCGAACTGAAAAAATAATACTACATTTTAACATTTCTCGTTAAAAAACCGAATTATTTGATCATATTAAAATAAACAAATATGCGAGTATTTCGAGCTGTTCAAAATCGTCATATTTTTCATATAGTAATGCGAAGTTTTTCTAATATATAGTTTTTATTAAATCAGTTATAGGTAAATTTAATGAAAGAAGTTTGTGGCGAAGTCTAGATGAGAAAAAGTGTACTGTATATGACGTGAATGTTTTATTTTTTATCCATCACTTTCGATGCATTTTTATAACATCCTGTCGATATGCGTACGTAAACTAACACGGACCGTTCACATATATCATCGTAAATTCGCTTTTATCATTATTTTTTTATATACATATATGTTAATGTTCGCGAATGTGTATATATGTATATTTGTTTCTTTTTTCATGCATTTGGTTATGGGAATGCTAATTGTAAAATTCTTTTTTTTTTCTTGTCCATTGCAAAAATTAATCTCATCTCACCACTACCACAATTTTTACTGTACTCTACTACTACTTACTGTTGGATTGAAGTTGGCGCAAATCTACTATTGTTAATCTCAAACCCAGGTATGATCAGGACCGAAGTCACATGTGCCAAATGCGGAGCTCATCTAGGTCACGTATTCAACGATGGACCGTTACCGACGAAAAAAAGATTTTGCATAAATAGCGCTTCCTTAGAATTCTATCCGGCCAATACTAATTCGCCAACATAACGTATCGTGTCAGATCGTTGGTCTCGTTCGGGCGTGCAAAGTCACCAGTATTCGATTATAAAACTAAAATTATTTCATACTCATTTTATTTTATTTATATACGGTTTTCTTTTGATAGACATGTTATCACTGCTATATATATATATATATATATATATATATATATATATATATATATATATATATATATATATATATATATATATATATATGCGTGTGTGTTAATGTAAATATGGTTAATCGTCGTATTATTATTATTAACCCAAAATAATATTGTGTGTAATCGATGATATTAAAAGTGATTTAATACGTTTTATCGCGTACGTTGTAAATTAATGTTATGTCGTTTATAATTATTTGTGATATCGTTTTTTAAAATAATGTATCGTGTGTTTTACTTTTTTGCCGTGATTATCGTTTGAAATGATATACGCTTTTAACCCCGAATATGTGATATTCTTTGTAAGAAACATAAATTTTCTGTTTTTATACACACACACACACACACACACATTATAATTTTCTTTGAAGAATATTATAATGATGGTCTTTTAACGTGTAAGTTCACACGGTATATTTCTATAATAATGAACAAATCAAATGTTTATTCATAATATCGAAATATGGAATCTCGGGACCTGAGGTAATATTATAAACAAAATTTTAATGAATACTTGTAATTTCATATTATTTTATTTTTTTTTAAGTTTGTTAAATGGCGATTACGTCTTGACGCGTAATTATGTTTAAATTATAAAAGTTTATTTTTTTTAATTTTTTTTTATTTGTATTTATAATTTTTAAATACACGTACGAAATAGATAGACTTTTAAAAATTCGTTTAAATCGCGCTTAGAAATAAAAACTGTTTCATAGATTAGACCAACGTTAATCGCTTCTACAAAATTTATAAGCCGTATTATATAGACGATTTTTGTCGGCTTGAAAATTCGATTAACTTAGTCTATTTTCAATCATTGTCGATCGTAATCAAATTTCTACGTTAAATTTCGTAGAAAAACTTGACTATTTCCAGAAGTGTCTCTTAGTGAATTACAAATTTTTTCCACTAGCCGCTAAATTACTAAGTTATAAAACTTATAATCCGTGTTTTTTTAAAAGTATTTCACTAAATGCAACGATATCCAATACACATATTATTCTTCGTGGACCGGTTTTAGCTTTAACCACTTTATTTTATAAAATTGGTCTCGATTTCTTACTATCTCGGAATGAAATTCTCTTACTTTTGCGACTGCAGTTCGCGTGTTAATATTTCGAAGCCGAAAGATACTTCTTCCATTTTATAGCTCCAACCCTTATTATTTATAGGTGTGATATGATGGTCTCCTATACATCGCCATCTTTCATTTCTTACAAGTCGAAACTAAATAAATCTTATAAAATTCGGAAAGTGTTTATCTGTAATAAAAAGAATTTTATAATATTTTACAAAAATCAGTTTAAATCACTAAAAGTTTATTTCCTTAAATTTCACAAAGCTTTTCGGCAACTACGCCATTATCAAGCGATATTTAAATAAAATAAAGATTTAAAAAACACAAAATATTAATTTAAATATAATTTTACAAATTTATACATATAAAATGAAATATAAATACTTAAAACAATCTGACAGTGACTGTGGTAAACAACTTATATTTCATTTTATTATAAATTTGTGAACTTATATTTAAATTAATACTTTGTGTTTTTTAAACCTTTATTTTATTTAAATATCGCTTGATAATGGCGTAGTTGCTGAAAAGCTTTGTGAAATTTAAGGAAATAAACTTTTAGCGATTTAAACTGATTTTTGTAATTAAGTAATAAAAAATCACTACATTCCACAATCTAAACTTTATAAAATTTTGTTGAGATTTTTAGGAATTGTCGTTTTCTCTGCATGTAATCATCCACACATAACTCATTTTTATATACATATAATAAACATATATATATATATATATATGTATGTGTGTGTGTGTTGTTTTTAAGTTATCTTAATTTATTTTACATACCGTGCAAATGAAACATTAATTATATGCAAAAATTAATTATCGAGGTATATTAAAATTTATGATTAATGTATTAAATTTACTAAATTTTTTCTCGAATTTTTTTATTATCGGTGGTTTCATGATTCTAAATATTTCCTTACTGTGAATGTTACGTGCGTACATCGTGTATATACACGTATATAATTTTATATAAAAATTTATATATTAAAACATTAGTAGTATATTATGTTTAATATGATATTTTATGTATATAATATTGTATAAAAATTTGTGTGTCAAAATGTTATTAAGTATATGATTTTTAACATCTTTCAGAAAAATTGAGTTTCCTATATGACTTCAGTCATTAATATATATTTTTCATTTCCTCAGTCTGTCGATTGGTAGATAACCTTTATGAATCATGCTCCTAGTGATTAAACTTAAGATTAAACTTTATTTTGCTTGACTTCTTCGTCCTCGGTTTTGCGATTCCTCTTGTGCATTGTTTTGTTTCTATTTTTCCTTCAGTTTATTGTACGAAATTTAGATTGTGTGTCGATACAATATTGCTTATTTATTTTATTTAATTTTTAACTTTTAGATTAAGCATTTCGTTTGATATATATATATATATATATATCCGCATGAATACAAATTTATTATATATATTAGTCTTTCTCTCTCTCTCTCTCTCTATATATATATATATATATATATAATATATATATATATATATATATATATATATATATATATATATATATATATATATATATATATATATATATATATATATATATATATATATATATATATATAATAACAACAACTGGTTAATTCAGAAAAAGAAAATTTCCTGATAAATTAAATTATAATTTTATTTACACGTTTAAAAATACAATCTTTGTATTTAAAAACAAAAAGTATTTTTTCCGATATTTGATAATCCGTAGTAAAATCGTATTATTTATTTAACTCGCATTACTTATGTATTGATATATACGTATATAAAATGATACTAATAAAATGATTGTGATTTTTATTTATCTTACATTTTGTTGTCATTTATTTCTAGAACGATAACTATTCGAATACAGACGATTAAGTGGTCAAATTTTGAATAATTAATTTGAAACAGAATAAAACAAATTCATAACTAACTGCGATATTATATCCCCACGGTAAAAATTAAAAGATTAAATAAAAACTAAAACAACGCAGAAAACAGAAGGCAACTTATGAAATTAAATCCGGCATTAAATTTAATTTTCAAATAAAACAGCATCTTAACATCCGCATATTTGAATATCGTGACAATATTCAGTGCGTATATAAAGTCGGATATATTTAAATTATTTAGTGTAAATACACACAATTCGTGTCTCCGAACGGAAATAACCATTTGACGCAATCGTTAATAATGCCGACCGATATATTCCGGCGCATCCTTGCGTATCGTACGTTGCGATAGGAAAAACCAGAGTTTGAATAATGTTGTTAACACGCCGGACTGCATTGTATCGTGATAAAGCAATTACAATCAGTTTTCTGAGGTACGTGTGTTTATCTACGCCAACGCCATATTATGATTGCTTTGTACACTACTTATACTGTACAACAAACTATGTATAGAAAATTACAGAGACGGCACTTAATGATGATGGGGCCTTTCCAGATTCTACCAAGTCTCGACAATCCATTTTTGCCCTTGCAATTCTTCTTTTAAATTCTTTTTCGCATCTCCATTTATTTGTTATCAATGTATCTAGTAATAATACAGTATTTTCCTTTTCCTATTATATCGCTGATGATTTTGAATGGTCGAAGTAGTATTTTTTGTCTATCTGGAAATGCGTTTGTACCATCACAAGTCGATATAGTCTTGACACGGAAAATGACATATTGTGGTTACCTTATGCGAAGGGAAAATTTAATAGACGGGCAGGTGCGCCGATTTGGAAAAAAACTTTGGGGCAAAATAATATTTTTTTATGTTCCACAAACATAACTCATTAATAAAATTGTTTTCTTACATATAAAAATCATATATATATATATATATATATATATATATATATATATATATATATATATATATATATATATATATATATATATATATATATATAAACGGCACATATGGTTCACGGAGACAAAAAAGTGATATGGAAGAACTGAAAATTATGCCTGGAGACATAAATCATCGAGTAACATTAAGGAAGAAATTATTCAATTGTAAAAGTTTCGTGGAGAAACAGAAAGGAAGAACTGGCACATTGTGGAGGGAAAAAAGGAAAAGAGTACATAACGAAAGGATGAAAGCCATGTGGAAACAGAAAGAAGAATGGTAGTACCAGTTGACAATGTAGTCCATCTGTGGCTGATTCGAAGCAATAATAATAATAATAATAATAATAATATATATATATATATATATAATATGTTGAATATATCGGAGGGTAGTGATTTTATGAATTATAAACAAAACAGAATCATAACACAGTTTAATCACTACTATAAAAGTTTTCTATTGCAAAGCTTTTCTACAGTTACGTCATTATCGAGCATACACAATAAATCTTACATATCAATTACCTGAAATATTCATATAACGGCAACATTTTACATATTTTTATGTCTAACTTATGGTACTGAAAGGGTTATAACTCTTGAATAATAAACATTGAAGGGGCAAAGTCGTTAATTAATAATTGTCGAGAGGCTTGACCCCGGTATAATAACTTTGAGGGGGCGAATGACCCCTGTCCCCTAAATTCGGCGCCTATGTACACAGGTAATAATGAAAGATGTAAATTCTCGAGATGAAGAAGAGAATGTATGGAGGACCGTTGTATTATGAGCGAAATAATTTGAGGTATAGTTCAGAACGTAATGTTATTAAAGAAGAGGGGGTTGCTCTAAAAAGAGCAACATAGCAATCATTCAACGTATGCAGAGTAAAATCCTCAGAATGGTTGTAAATGCACCATGGTACATATCTAACTTGATACTTCACGAAGACCTCAGAGTAAAGCCAGTCCAGGAAGTAATATCCGATGACGCAAAGACGTATGCTCTCCGATTGGAAATGCATCCAAATAATTTGGCCATCGAGTTGCTGGGCAACTCGCAAGAAATTCGACGACTCCATAGAACGAAGCTGCTTGATCTTGCATAAGACAAAAGTTCTAATATAACTTTTTAGCACTTGCCGCTGGGTAGGCTGCTATTCAGGCTACATGTTCGAAACACGTAAAATTGCTAAATAGCTATTATTAGCTAGGTGCAATATAGCTATAATAATAATAAAAAAGAAAAAAAAAAAAGAAGAGTGATCAGAATTGCAAAAATGTCTAGTGTGGATGGGGCAGTAAAGAGTTTTTTAAGTTGCATAGGAAATAGTCGATTCAGTAACATGTAATACTCGAATCTCAATCTGCTGATAAGTATAATTCCTTTACTCTTAATGTTTTTAAAAAGGCAGAACTATGAAAATTTAGAAACAAA
This sequence comes from Coronaproctus castanopsis, assembly GCA_032883995.1. NCBI lineage: Eukaryota > Metazoa > Arthropoda > Insecta > Hemiptera > Monophlebidae > Coronaproctus > Coronaproctus castanopsis. Next base: position 207,869,826 of record CM065053.1, on the reverse strand, counting down.
CGGTTGTAATTGATAGTACTGAGTGAAGGGTTACTGCTGTATATTTTCCACTTTATTCCTAATGTTTCCTATTTTCCAATTGTATGAAACGTGTGATATAATATGCAGAAACCAAAGACAATATCACACCATTAGAAGACTTTGTTTAGCTAATGAATCTACAATTTTATTGTCGGGAATTCCTTGATGTACTGGTACCCATAGAAAAAACAGCATTCCAGATGATCAAGTTTTAATACGATGAATGAAATCAGTGTATATGACGTGTTACATTTTTTTCATAGCCTTCAAAATGTTTCGTTAGTCGGTGATAATAAGGTAACTATATTAAGAATGATAAGGCTTGTAATACCGCTACACACTCACCGGTGAATGTGGAAAAAAAGATCGGATAATTTGTAGGAGTTAGTAATATTAAGAGATGGAATGAGCGCTGCTACTCCGATTTTTATCCATTTATACAAATAAAGGTGTGCGAACGAAAATTCTCAAAGATAATGTTATTCAATGTAACACGGATCATGATTGTTGTATACGGCATTGGAGAATATTATATTGGAAATAGACGCCGCAATATCATCTGATGAGAATATTAGAAAATAAAGGCACCTGCTCTAGTTCATAAATTAAGATGGGTTGAACTATGAGAAGAACACCGAGATAAACCACGTCGATAACTGGATATGACGTTGCAAAAATAATCTACCAATGAAGTGGCAACAATGCTTTGGAATGCCTAGGGACCGTAATTTATGTTTCAAAACGCGCAAGTGTGCATTGTTATAGGCGTTCGTAATATCCAGAAAAACCAGTAATATTAAATTGCTTATTAATGAGACTATTATATATTACCCAGTAAATCACCAACGCAATCCGATGTGCTTGAGTTATTACGAAAGCCATAACTAGCCGGAAGAATTGTATTATGTTCTAACCACCAGCTGAGTCGCAAAGCTGTAACAGAAGCTGAGGAAATTGGTCTAAACGATCCATTTTTCTTAGATATAGGGACGCTAACCAAAATCATACGAGAATTTGGAACCTATTGAGATTACCAAAATTTATTTAAGATGTCAACGAAGACCGCAAAAAAATTTCCGGTAATTTTTTTTTAGTACTTCAAACGAAACACTATCATGATCCAGCATTGTTGAGTTTTTCATGTTTAAAACATAGGCTACCTCATTTTCAATAAATGGAGCATCTAAAATGCGATCAGAGGGGGCTAGTTTCAGGTTGTATGACCTCCCCTAGTTCAGATATATTAGGTACAGCTGTGACTCACCTAAGGTATAAATGCTACCCTCTGATAGCTGCTTTATTTGGTTATATGTTGAACATCTGAATGATTTAGATAATTCTCGGTGTTTGTCGATTGAATTGCATTTGTTGCAATTTTTTCTTTTTGCTAGTTTAAATTCACGTTTAGCTTTAGTTTTCCTCTCCTGTAGATAATTTCCATATCTTACTTATATTGTAGGGAAGCTCTCTTTCTGTCACAAGCTAAACCTTTACTATTTATGCGGCAATTGATCATTTCATTTTCGGATGATTGTTTTGGGTAAATTGTGAAAAAATAAGAATACTTAACTATTATACGTGTAGAGTTTATCGAATTATTTCGTTTTAGTATTTTAAAAATGTTTATACTTTTATAATTGAATACATTTTGTACTTATTCATGCGGACATAAATTTTTAATATATTTTGGTTTCATTTAATACAATTTTTTATCTTGGGCTTGATAATCTAAATTTATACGGTTTTAAGAGGTTCTTGTATTTTTGTTACACTTTGTTGATATTATTAATGTTACTTCGTGATGTGTGAAATAAAAAAAAATTTCGTGTATATGTTCGGGAAGGGAGGTTGCAATCGCTAGATTTTTTAACCACGAGCCGCCACTGATATATATATATATATATATATATATATATATATATATATATATATATATATATGACGTCATCTGTAATCAAAAACAAATGCTTGTTGCTTTTAGTAAATGAACGGCTAAAATTTAAAGTTTTTTTTTCGAAGAACTCAAATAAACAAGATATCTGACGAGTATCGATATTCAATTACTCGTTTATAAATTAAAATTTTCATCATTAAGTGCCGTCTCCGTATCGGAGGTAGGCGACTACTTACCTATACATATTTAGTTGTACAGTGTAAGTAACGTACAAGGCAATCATAATACGGCGTTAGCTTAGATAGAAACATACGCATCTGGCAGAACTGATTATAAACGCTTTGTTGTCACGTCACAATACAACCCCGCGTGTTTTTGTGTAGTGTACCATATGATTACCAGCGTGCATATGATGTTTTGCGTGGTGGTTTGCATTGCGTTGCATGCGATAATATTACGATTATTTATATTTATATTTTCCGATGATAATTTTCGCGTCGTCGATCGTATTCGAACTCGGTACCTTCCGTATAAAAGTCCGTGTTCTAGAAAATTTTTATATTTTCTAAAATAAAAAAAATACATTATAAGATTATTCTTTTATAAACCCGAGAAACATGACTAGCAGAAAACCTTTTTTGGGACGAAGGTTTTCAGCTAGTCATGGAATATATACTTTATGTATACATACTGAGGATGCAGTAGATGATTAAATTAGGTTCTCTATCTTTTCATTTTAGCCGTAAGCTCTAATCACATATTCGGGATTTCCATGTCCTCTGAGGAGACATGCATCACCGAGTTTTGTTAAATTGATGTAAATTTTTCTCCCTTACCATTTTAAAATTTCATTTTAAAAAGTGAAAATTTCCATTAAGTTCTTTCATATCTATGGTAGGAGTGTACATTTAAAATTGCGCACGCAGCTAATTAAGTTGTTATAAATTGTTCGCTTATTTTTCTATATATATATATATACCCGTCGAAATCGGACAAAACAATAAGTTCGTATTTATAGCGTTACCGGCGTTTATTATTAAAATTTTTTTTCATCTAAATCTATTAAAAATTATATTTCGAACAATTTTGATAGTAACAGTTATGTTTCATCGTTAATAATCCTGGATTTTCCTTCACATAAATACCGCGTTCGTTCTCGTAAGAAGTTGAAACAACAACTTACATGGAGAGTCCAGATATTAAGCGCGTTGTTATTTATTCATGATGTGCACATCGTGACCTATTAATTCTACCGCTATTTGAAAAGATCTCGCAATTATACTAATGATCCAATGTTTGAACTATTCACAATCGCATATGAGATTCGAAGGCATCTATTTGTTCACCGTCTAATTACCTTGTCTATTTACTATTCCGGTTGTGATAGGTCTCTCGATTTATTGGGGTTTTGTACTAGGATCTTGCGCTAAATTAGCCTCGATGACTTAGCTATTCATTTTTCCATCTTTCTCTCCAGTTTTTTTGACGCGTTCTGCAAGCTAGCCGTTTAGACTTTAGATTTGTAATTTTTGTCCACGCGCATTAAACACTTATACCAACTTGTTATCGAATCGTCTATTCGTTACGCAACTTAGAGAAACTACTTACTGTCTCCGACGTATAATTTCTGCAATTCTGATGATCACGCGTTCTTCGAATGTCCCCTTCTTTAATAATATTACGTTTGGAACTATATCTAAATTATTGCATTCGTCGTATTAAAAAAAAAAAAAACCGGTCCTACGTAATATTTTATTTATTTTTTTATAATTTTTCAAATTACAACTGGCCAGGTAGCCATCCAGCAATTGGACTGGAACGCGAAATAACTTGTTAGGGGTTAGCATCCAGCGATGGTCCCCACTGAAAAATTAGGCTAGATCGAACGATCGACTACACTAGTATCAAGTAGATTGATCGCCAGTACGTTTATGTGGGTTTCCAAACGGTTTACATATTGCTTTACAGCACGTTTGATCTCGTCTTTCACGTATGGGATTTTTAAGTCTCGATGTAACGTATGGTATACGTACCAAGGTGGGGAGACGATGAATCTTATGGCCTTGTTCTGAAACCGTTGTATATGTGTGTATCTTTTGCACAACCCCGTTTAAACCGTGTGTGTCCAAACAGGTTTTATAATTATTTTATAAACTAGAAGTTTGTTTTCTAGTGACAAACCGGAGTACCTGCCAAGAAACCAATTTAATTTTCGCAATTTTATATCTAACCGTTTTCTTTTTTGGCTAATATGCTTCTGCCGTGTCAATTTACGATCCCAGTTTATAAGTATTTAACATCTTTTTCTTGGCTAATAATCGCTCCAATTTATTTTTAACGGTTGATACGTAAAATTTCGCAGCGTAAAATCAACCTGCGTGCATTTACTTTCGTTTGATACGCCACTGTCTCGGCCAGTTTTCAACATTCGACAGAGTTTTTTGTATTTTAGTAGAGGTTTCGCTATTGTCTTTATCAATAGAACGCTGTATTGTCGGCAAACGTATGCTATTACGCTATTATCAACTGGAAAATAGGCAGAGTAGATTAAGTAACTTCCTCGAGGTACAGATACAGGATAGAGTATTGTCCTTTCTTCATCTTGATAATTTACATGTGTTCGATATTTCTAGAGAAGTTATTCACGTTTATAGGAGTGTTAAGTTCGTATATCACGTTGGGTAATAATTAAAAAATATTTAATTTTTTATCTTTTTTAGTTTTCTACGAAACTTATTCGATTTCCCACTATTTACGTCATCTGATCGAATGTAGAAAAAGGAAATTCCGAAAGAAAAACTCGCGCGTTTTATTTTATTAAAAATGTATATAAAAACATCCGACATAAAACGTTAATTAATTATTACGTAATAGTATAAACCGCATAAGAAAAATTCTGTCTGTTTATGACGCTGGCTAGAAAAAAACCTTGAAATATTTCATCTTTATATTTTAATAGTAATACCGGATCCTAGATAATTTTTAATCTCTTTGTCTAACTGATTCAGGATACTGGTTTTGAAGATGCTGGTGAATAATTTTAACATGTAGTTTGCAACCGAATCGAAGATTTTCTCGCTGTCCACGTGTATCGATAGTTTTCTAAATGAAACAAAAATCCGATTAAATAAATTAGTCGACGAACTACATCCAGTTAGTAATTAATTAACGGAACATTAGTAAGAATATATATTATATGTCGCGGTAGTTACTAGAGTGCTCGACTGTCAACTTAATTATCACGGAGAAAGCAATGGCTCACCACACTCCGTATAACATCATATGCATGCGCATCTGCGTCGCATAGTGCCTTGAATGCTAGCTAATTTTGTACGTAAAAATAAACGTATAATAGCTAGTCACAACGTTCGGCAACGAACAATACCACGATGATGATATATCAGCGGCGAATCCTGACTTTTTTTAGCGGTACGCTCTATTAGTGTATTTACGGATCTACATATAAAATTGTATATTTTATAAAAGAAGTTATTTAAACATAAAATCTGATCTTCCGCGCATATTTACATTTTTTTTTTTTATTATTAAATTATAAAATTCACACTAAAGCTAATATAATAACTAAAAATATCCGTATAATATTGACATTGTGTATTAAATAAAATTCTTTATCATGAAATTAACGCGGAAATAAAATAACGCAACAAAACGATCGCGCGACAGCAAATCAATGCAAAAAGTACTTTTCCACGGTCGGAGCGGACCTGACGACTTCTACCTAGTACACATCGAGGTCAACACGTAACAACCCATGCACACCATTATACTATACTAAATTAGTACAGCTTTAAACATCGCAGCAGATCTTCTATCTAAAAGGCACACAGTAGGGTTAGTTTGGTTGTCTAAATTATGAAAAGGAGTTAATTTACTAAAGTTTCCTGCTTATTGAATTCATGAAAAATTTAAAAGTGTTAAATAATTTCTATCCATTAAGTATTAAATAAGGAACGTTATTGTAATTTATAATTGTTATTTTTACTTGGTACCGTTCGGCATAACCCCAGCGGTACCGGATCCGAGCGGTACCGGATGATTTCCCTCATTATATATAAGTATATATATATATATATATATATATATATATATATATATATATATATACATCATCATGATCATTATCATGGTGCTATGTTCGTCATCGAACGTTAGCTAACATTTTTCCAATTCTTTGTTTATCTCATGCATTCCGGAACAGATCAACTGTATTTGCGTTGTACCACCGCGCTAAGTTCTGCACTCATGTTCTTCTTCTTCTTCACGGCGGTCTCTTCCACGCGATTTCTCTTGCATAAGAAGATGTAGTTTATTATACGAGGCTCGACAATTAATTAATAAGACTGATTTTATTGCCGCGCTTGTGGTAACACTGCGACTTTGAAATTTTTATAGTGTGTAGCGGCATCCTTCGCCGGTCGCTCCAGCTGCAGTAGTTCGTCCGCTGTGTCGTGTTAAGTGAACGTATGTTTTTAGTGCTCGTCACGAAAATGGAAGAACGAAATTTAGAGCAACGCGTCGCGATAAAATTTTGTGCGAAATTGTGCGAAACCGGTAAAGAAACGTATTCCAAAATATTGAAGGTGTATGGTAGTGCTTCTCTTAGTCGTGCCCAGGTGTTTTTATGGCACAATAAGTTCAAGGAGGGTCGTGAGAGTGTGAAAGATGAAGAGAGAGCAGGGAGACGAGTCGCAGTGCGAACCGACGAGAATGCGCTGCGCGTGCGCGCCCTAATCCGCGAAGTTCGCCGTCTGACGGTTCGAATGTTGGCATCTGAAGTCGGTATTAATCGTGAAACCGTTCGTCAAATTATAACGAACGATTTTGGGATGAGGAAATTGTGTGCAAAAATGGTCCCAAAAAACCTCCCTACTGAGCAAAAACAGCATCGAATGGACGCAGAAGACTGTCTGGAGCAAGTTGAAAACGATCCCACGCTGTCTGATCGAGTAATTACAGGTGATGAAAGTTGGTTCTTTCAATATGATCCAGAAACCAAGCGTCAAAGCTCGCAGTGGCTGTCTCCAAACGTCCCTCGTCCGAAAAAGCTCGCGTGAGCAAGTCGAAGGTGAAAATAATGATTATTACCTTCTTCGACAGCCGCGGAATCGTCCACAAAGAATTCGTACCACATGGGCAGACCGTAAATAAACATTTCTACTGCGAGGTACTCGAAATATTGCGAAAACGAGTTCTCCGGGTGCGTCCAGAAATCGCAAACGTAATAAAACGAATTTCTTAATAATGTTTAAAGAAGGAACTACGAATGCTGCATCAACTTTATTATTAGCCTTGGGACCATCTGTATAAATCGGAAGGAAGCCCGTCCAGTGATTTGTCAGTAAATTATTTAAAATAGAAGTATTAAAACCAATAGGAGGGTATTTAGACCTATGAAAGGTTTCTAAATTTATTTCTAATTTTATATTATTAATAGAGAATGGATCGGAAAAATAAGGAGAGGGTGACAAAGGAATAATCTAAATTTATTTCTAATTTTATATTATTAATAGAGAATGGATCGGAAAAATAAGGAGAGGGTGACAAAGGAATAATTAAGTTGCGATAATTGGAGAATCGTTTAGAAGATTTACAGAGAATAGGAAGTTTATATGGTGAGAACCTCCATTTGTTATAAATAAATAAGAAGTTATTATATGCTGACTGATGTGTAGTTGTGAAACTTTTTACAACAAACTGGTCTGCTAAGAGGTTTCTGCGGATGTGAAGAGGAGGGGTATTAGATTCCACCTCTAAAGCAGCAATTGGAGTAGTGAGAAATGCTCCCAAACAGTAACGGAGGCAAGAATTTTGCAATTTATTTAGAGGATCAAAAGAATTTGACGAAGCATTACCATAAAAGAAACTACCATACTCAAACACCGAACGAATAAAGGATTTATAAAGTAAAATTAACGTTAATGGATCTCTTCCCTAAATAGTATGACTAAGCCACTTAATAAGACCTATGCGTTTAAAAGCTTTTGCGTAAGTATATTGTATATGTAAATTCCAGTTAAGCGTTCTATCCAAAATTATACCTAAATACCGATGCGAAGTACAGAAAGGAATAGTGTGGCTAGCGTGAGATAATCCTGTAATAGCGGGGCTTGGTTGTTTATAAGAAAAAACTACAGAGGAGCATTTATTAAGCGCGAGAGAAAGTTCCAAATCAGCTAGAGCCATAGAAAAACAATATAAAAAATTGTTCAGTAAACTGACACCTTCAGCATGGCAGTGGTGATCACAGTATATGACGAAGTCATCAGCGTACGATAAGATATGAAGATTTGATGCTCGTTGAAATTGGAATAACGGAAGAATGTATATATTAAAAAGAACTGGACTGAGTATAGAACCTTGTGGAAGTCCAACATATGCATGTCGAACTATAGGTTCAGAATGCACGAAAAGTAGTGTACGATTTGTAAACAACCTGCAGCAAACATTGGCGAAACCTGAAGGAATTCCCAAATCTGTTAATCTGTTATGTAAGATGGGAGTAGAAATGGAATCAAAGGCCTTATTAATATCTAAGAAACACGAGATTAAATATTTTTTTGATAAAAAGGATTTATAAATGTCTGATAATAAATGAGCTATACAGTTTAATGAACTTAGGTTGTTTCGGAAGCCAAATATTCCTAATGGAAATAGATTGCGGTTTTCAAGCCACCATATTAATCTATTTTTAAGTATCCTTTTAAAGGTTTTACGTAAACACGAGGCAAGAGAAATTGGGCGGTAAGAAGGTGAAATGAGATTTTTTAATAGGAATTATAAAGAACTTGGTCCATTCATCTGGAAAGTTTGCAGTCTGGAAGAAATTATTAAAACAGTTTAACAAAATTGTAGTTGCAGAAGAGGGGAGATGGTTGAGTATAGTATATGTGATTCCGTCACAACCAGGAGAGGATTTTTTATTAAAGGAAAGTGAACTCATAAGTTCGGGTAAAGTAATTGCATCAGATAGTATAGTTTGAGTATTATTATGACTGGGTGAATAAGAAGAAGAAAGTTCGTGCAAGTTTGGAACATAACTCGGGGCTACTGTATTGACAAATTCTTCATACCAGTCAAAATTGTATGATTTGCATGTGTTATTCGTGGAGAGGTGTTCAGCAAATGATTTTGCCTTATTCCAAACATAAGATACAGAAGTGTTACGATTAATCGAACTTACAAATTGCTTCCAAGATTCCCTTTTTTTAGATAAAAGGAACCGCCTCGTAATGGCTTCCTGATTCTTATAAGCAAAGTAATCTGAAATTAGTGTTTGCTTCTACGGAAACGTTTAAAATATACACTTTGTTTTTGTAACAATGGTGTGCACGAAGGATCCCACCAAGTAGGTTTACGAAATTTGTTCACTCTAGCCGACCTCCGAGTGGCATAAGAATCTAAAGCAGTATGTAAATGTTTGACAGATTGATCATATACAGTGGTATTAAAGCACAAATTATCTAGTAATGGAATGCATAATGAATCTAGGAAATTTGTGAAATCTACAGTATTTTTGTGAGGGAAATTCCAAGAAGGGAAGAATGAATTTTTATTATTCACCATCCTAGTATGTTGGAAAATAATTGAGGTGTCAATTGGTAAATGGTTACTACCCAGAGGATTATTAATAACGCTCTAGGTACTATTCAATGATAAACTACTGGAGACAAGTGTTAGATCCAAAGCGTTTGCTGATCTATTTAGCGAAGGAACTGTGGTATGACTTCCATCGTTTAATAGTACTAAATTAGAATGATTAATAATGTTTATAATATTTTGGGCAGAGAGGTTGCGCCTATTACAACCTCAAGAAGAATGCAAGGCATTAAAATCCCCACCGCAAAAAATGTAAGCATCGGATGATATGTTACTGATAAATGACATAAATAAGTTTGTATTAAAAAAAAAAAGGAAGGTGGGCAGTAAAATGAAAGTATAAATAATTCTTTAGTGTCGTGTTTGATAGAAGTGCAGACACCATTACAGTGACTACAATTTAAAATTGATCGAATATCATGACGGTAATGAGGAATGATACTACGTATTAAAATAGCCGCTCCTCCATAACCATCAGATCTATCATCTCGAATACAGAAATAACCGTTAAAGTTGGAAGAATAAATAAATTATATGATATAAGTTTGAGGATTTAAGAAAATTTAATAAATTATTGGAAACATCGTGCGTATAACGTTCGGAATTGAATTGCACACGTTCGAGGAGAATGTGGTGGACGGTAATCAGGATATTACAGGTTGGACATAAACGAGGAGGAAGTTTTTTTACGATATAACTGTGTGAGATATTAGTATGACCTAGGCGCAGACGAGCAAGTACATAATTTCTTCTGTTTGTTGAGTGAGATGGAGTTCGGAGGAATGTTGAATCTTGAATCGATCGAAGTTTGCTACATCCAATGTAATACTCGAATTAGTTCGTATTAAACGTGGAAAACTTTTCCGGAAATATCGCTATTTTTCACTACAGTTGTAAATTCTCGAGATGAAGAAGAGGCAATCGATTGAACGGAGGACCGTTACACAATGAGCGCAGTAATTTAAGGTATAGTTCAGAACGTAATTATTTTTATAACGTTACCTGGCTTGGGTTAATTTTGTTCGAATAATTTTTAAATCGTGTTCTAAAATGTTGATTTGTATTTCCGTTTCAACGATTAGATTCGTTATATCGCCTAGCATTTTCCCACTCGGACATAGTTTCAGTATATCGGCTTCGAAGTCGTACGCAATCTGCGCAGTAATAAAAACGAATTAAACAAAGTTATTACGTAATTTAAAAAAAAAAAAATCTAAAAGTAGAACGTATTCGCCCGAAGGAAAAAGTATTTATAAAACACACTAACAGCCAATTCGTCGAAGTAAAATTTTGGCGCTGTATATATGGAACCGTCCTTTAAATAAAATGGTACCACGCCGTATCTTCTGATATTATTCAGACCCCACAATTTACCGTTATTCAATTTAATCGTAGCGTCAACGTCCATGAAAAGTATTTTCTGAAACATGTAATTTTTATTAAATAATAGAGAAAAATTGACAAACAGTTAAAAAATTGAAGTAATCTTCCGGAATAGCTTGTGGTTATTGGTAGTGGTTATATAAGTTTAATTTCCGATAATTCATGTATATATGTAATATAATCCTACATCGGCCCACAATTAGACGTAGTCTTAATCTCTTTTATCTGAATCCAGTTCTTCCACGCTACCTGAATTATATCGTCATAACAGCGAGTCAGCGGTCTACCAATGTTTCTTCTCTTATGAAGTAGCCCCTATTCTAACTTTGTCCATTTATTATCTTTTTCTCTGACTACGGCTCTACCCAGTTTCACTTCAGTTTGGCTATCTGCCTTCACGTTACAAAGTCCGGTTTTGTTCCGTATTCGAGTATTTCGCTTCCGGTCGGACCGTCTTATATTTAATGTTATTCCGCGTTGTACTTTTGTCTGCATCGTATTTTTCTTGTCAGTTGTAATTTTTTTACACGTACTCGTTAGCTGTTTCTACCACTATTGTATTATTTATTTCCATTCGTATACTTTCTTGAGTATTTAATATATATATGTATATATATTATATATATATGTGTGTGTGTGTGTGAATGTTGAAAATTGTTTCAATAGAACTATCGCATTAAATTACAACAAACAGTTTACATTATATACCAATCTTATTTGTTATATTTAGGGCACGTATATATTATGTAATCAATTTTAAACTGTTCCATTATTATTCAGTTACAACATACATCGCTTTTAATCATCTTCCATTTATGCGTAAAATAATAACCGATAGAGTAAATATTCGACACTTATTAAAAATAGTGTTCTTTAAAATGTGTTGTAATACTAGCACTAAGAAATAATTCTAACAATGTACGCAACAAAGACGGAAACAAAAACCGTAATCAATTGATACAAATTACACATAAATTCCCAGTCAGTCTGATTTTAGACAACGTAACCATATGTCCTAAAGGATCGCAATAATATCAAACACGAAACAATAGATCATAATGGGATGATAATCAATATGTCATCGGCCACAGTTAACAGATTAGCAGCAAAATAAACAGGTTTCTCAGAATATCTTTATGTAATACCGCCATGAAGTAGAAGTGTTCTTAATTATCAACAAAATGTATGTATTAATGTTGTCGAAAACACACTTCACTAATAAAAGTTACGTTAAAATTCCTCAATACACAATTTATTATACACTACACCCAAGTGGTAAAGTGCGCGGAGGCACAGCTATTATTATAAAAACGTCGATGAAACATCATGAGATGAATAAATATTCAAAAGAATACTTACAGGCTACTACTGTAAAATTGACACCTTGTTCGGTCCGCTTGCACTATCGTCTGTCTACTGCCTTCCAAAACATAATATCCGACAAGCTCACTTTGAAGATTATTTCAAAAGTTTAGGAAATAAATTTGTATACGGTGGTGAATTTAATTCAAAACATTCTTCATTTGGGTCACGATTGACAATATCGAGAGGAGAACAATTACAAAATGTATCTAGAAAAATAATTATTGCACCTTATCAGATGGAATTCCATCATACTGGCTACTTGATAGAAAAAAAAAACTCCAGATTTGTTAGATGTCTGATCACTTACTTAAAATTTTAAACACGAGTACCACTGTAACACAGGTAGAAAAAAAAAGGTAGTAACAAGAACGCTGATTGAACCGCATTTCAACAGTTTGTTTAAAGTGGAATCAACTTTTTTTTTATGGGCATTAGTGATTCCACCTAAGCCTGTAAGAAATGGATGGTATATTCTTATTAAATATTTACACTACAGGCTGACATGTAATTGAATATGATCATGTATACGCTATTGTTCTGTGAGCTAAGCAAGCATCTGAGATTAGTTAGGAGAGGGATTCCTTTACTTGTAATACGTGATAGGAATTATGATTAGAAGCGAAGCACCTTGCTGTAAATATTGAAGAAAATTGAGGTAGTTTAAAGGTTTTTATAGAACCATCAGTATAAATATGTATATCATCTTGCCAATGGTGCTGAATAAGCGTATCAACTAATGCTTGAAAGTGGGAAACATATATAGAAATCGCTGTAGAAAACTTTACCAAGTATATTCAGAAGTCTGCGTACTTAGCTGCGTCTGTAAATGAAACATCCGAAAGTAATAGAACATGATCTCAGGGAAAAGAAAATTGACAAAAATATGTCAGAGGGATAGAAATCCCATTAATAAAATTATCCTAAATAGAGCAGCTAGACAGTTAAAAAAACGATTCTAGAACTAAAAAACGAAATATTTCGACAGTATATAGAAAAACTAAAACGACTATAGCTCATGGAAGGTTACAAAAAGTATAAAAAACAGATCACATCAATCAGTGTCCCCCCAATAAGAATGAAAAACAAAAAGTGGGCACGAACTGAACAAGAAAACTTAGCAGAAATTTTCGAACCACAAAAAAAAACCGGAAATTCTATTCATGAAGAAAAATTATCAGAAGCTGTGCTGAAAGATACCGGCAACAGTTTGAAACCCACATCAATCCACTAGTAGCCAATATCGTACGCTATGGCGTGTCTTTCAGATGACTGAAGAGACGCAGACAGATCCCATTAGAAAACCGAATAGTTTTTCATACAATACAACTATAAATTAAGGAATAGTGACCGCTGAGAAGCATTCCGTTATAGCTTTAAAACAGATCACTGCTGCCTATTGTTCAGCGGAACAGATTGCATATATCCTATAAGCTTTGAAAAGAAAATTACTCCCCTATAACTCATCAGCGTTCTATCTCTCTTATTTATACATTTATTGTTTACCAGTATTTCATTAAGTAATGTCTACTTGTAGCATTTATATATATATATATGTTTAATATAATATATGTATCTTTATATATGTTATATATATATATATATATATATATAAATATATATAGTAGAAGGAAGATAATATATAAATGATAAGAGCGTAAGAAAATAAACAAAATATTATTAACATTAATTTAAAAGGAGCACAAAATTACGACAGTCGCATAAATACGCAAACAAACCTCTAAAAGAATTAGTAAAAAGAAACCTAAGCCTGGGTACGTTAATTAAATAATATTATTAGTTTATTTTGAAAAAAATAACACAATTGATAGCGTCATATTTCTAAAAAATCTCTCTCGATGATAAATATGCGACGCCCATATTTTTAAACGTGTATAGTCTAGTCGATTAGTCGGTAAGCCTATCTAGCGATAAAACCAATAAAACAAAGACAAGGGCGTTTTGACCGATTATTTCATACTGAGGGAAATACTATAAAAACGTACATACATTTCCATATATATATATTATTTATATATATATATATATATATAATTTATGTATATATTATTTATATATATATATACATATATATATATATATATAATTTATATATATATATATTATTTATATATATGTATATGTTTGTGTGTGTGTGTTAACGAAAAATATGAAGAAAACTTCTTTCACAGTTTAAAAAAATTATTTCCGATACATCTTGAATCTTTGAGTCCTCCGATAGAAACATTTCATTCCAATCCTCCAAAACTTTCCTCATTAAAAAAGGGGTAAATTAAACAATATAGGTGGAAGTACATATCTTTGTTTTACTCCTTTTTTCAGGGAAATCGTTCGATAATTATCGCATCTAGTTCTCTTTACTTTCTTATATAGAGGAACATATATATATACAGATTTTCACCAGCCATATGGCCATTCTCTAGTTTTCTATATGGTGTTACATATAGAATGAAGCATCTACAATCCTACTTATCCAGTATTTTGTAGGGGTTTTTGTTGGTATTCCGTTAATGCCCACAGCTTTATTGTTTTTTACATAATTAATAGCTTCTATAACGTCACTTTTCATCATCATGATAATATAAGGATTGGCAATAATTTCTCCATATTTCCACTACTTTTTTCTTTTCTGTTATAATAATACCTTTCTCATCTTCTATCATCTAATTCCTACGTTGAAAATCCCATGAAAGTAGTTTTACTTTCTTGTATAAATCCCTTGGTTCTGAATTATATTTCTTTACATATATTGTTGTGGTATGTATTTTTATTCTTTTTACAACTTTTTGAAATTTGTCGATTTATTAATTTTATTATATCTGTGTTGTGCTGCCCATTCTTCTTCATTTCTTTTCGGTTGGTAATATGTTTCATAGTTTCTTCAGACGGTCATGGTTTTTTATTTAATGACTGCTGATCCTATTTTTGTTCCCCTGTATGTCTTTTTTATGATGTTCTTCATTTTATCCCACTGTTGTTGTGTTGATAAGTTCACTGCGTTATTGCTCTTGTTTCCAATGCAGTTATAAAGACTTTGGGATCATTGATCACCAATTTCTGTGTTTGCTGCTGTTTCCTAGGAGCATTTAGTTTTCCCTACATTTTCATTATTATTAATCTGCGATCAGAACCGCACTCAGCTCCATGGTGAACAACAACATTCTTACAACATGACTTCCATCCATTTGAGATAATGAAATAATCTGATTTCTATGTCGACCTCCAAGGGAGATCCATGTGTTTCAGTCTTCTATGGTGATGTAAAATCGTATTGGATATCATCAGTTTATTTTCAATTGCTAATTCTATGAGGCGTTTATCCTGTTCATTACGTGATCCACTCCAAATTTTCCAACCGCATGTTTTAAATGTTTGCACATGTTATTCCAACTTTGCGTTTATTTGCCATTTCATTTCTCGGTATTCTGTTGATTTCTTCTTGAACATTGGTATACAACTCCTGTACCTTTTTACATTGTGAAAAATTTGTTGATGCACACCTGTATTTTAAACTGCTGTTAGTCTAGTATTTATTCTTAGTGCGACTACTTCTCATCTTCTGAAAAATTTGTTATCGCGCACTAACAATTTCGCCCAATGCCGCGAGATTACCTTGGCGTTTATCCGATCTTTTCGTTTGTGACTTTATCCTGAACGTATTTAAAATCGAAAATACACAAAAACGAGTCTCGAAACCCAGGACAGTCGATAAAAGCAGGTTCGACGACTAAGCTGGTTTGATTTTAAGAAAATATCGTTTTGATACTTCGTAAATGTATTGCGACAATTTCGTCATTTAAACGAATCCGTAAGCCAAACCGTCGAAAATAAGGCAAGTACACGTAAAACAAAATCTTCTTTGTTTTTCCAAAGCCATCAATACAGTTTTCCTAACATGATTTTTGAAACACGATACACATCTCCGCCGCACCCTGTGTATATTATTATTATTATTATTTAAATGAATGCGCCATATACAGCAACTAACGATTAGAGACACAAAGGTAAATAAGCATTAAATTAAGCGATAGTATCATGCAGGAATAGAATGAGTCCGGGCAGCGTAGAAACGTTGTCATCAAGGAGTAGCTGCAGTTAGATGAAAGTCCGTAGTATGACTTTGTGAGCTGTATTGCGGGCACTCTAGTATATACTGGACAGACAGTACATCGTTGCAGGCCGTACACAACGGAGCTTCCGATCTATTAAGAAGATAAACATGTATTAGCTTATAGTATGGCCCGGCAGCGTAGAAACGTTGTCATCAAGGAGTAGCTGCAGTTAGATGAAAGCTCGTAGTATGACTTTGTGAGCTGTATTGCGGGCACTCTAGTATATACTGGACAGACAGTACATCGTTGCATGCCGTACACAACGGAGCTTCCGATCTATTAAGAAGATAAACATGTATTAGCTTATAGTACGGCCCAATCCGAGTCTGATGATAACTATGTCATCTCTTCGATGTTATATTTGCGTCTTACACGGTGTTATTTTTGGTTTCATAGTTTGTTTGATGTTGTTGTTGTGGAGTGTCATTCTTCTTGCCATAACCGAAATAATGATGATCTCGTGTATTTCTCGAGGTCTGCGAATAGAACTGGTAAATTAGGCACCGGTAATGAAGTTGTCGCTTCCTTTTCTGTCCTATCTGCTAGTTCATTTCCAGCAATTCCGGTGTATATCGGGATCCAGAGGAATGTAATAGATCTTTCATTATTTTGAATAATTAATTCTACAATTGTTTCCGCTATAGGATGTCTATCGCTGTTATATTCCTGTGTTATATATTGCTTACTGTTCGCGACTTTTTGACAAATATAGAACTAAAATATTTTCGATATTTATAATTTTCAAATTTTATATCCTACTATTACCAATCAATTATACCAATTCCGAATGACGTTCCTATATTTCTATTTTGTAATGTAGATTCGAAAGAATAACAATAATAATAATAATAATGTATTAGCCTACGAAAGTCGAATCGCGATAAAATTCGATAACATTAACGAGCGAAAAATAATAATTTTATATCGAAAGAAAGTTGTAAATTTAAAAAAAAAAAATATATATAATAATATTAATAAAACGAGTTTAAAGTTTACGACCTTGTTCACAGATTTGGTTTAAATTTAAGTAATGCAAAAATACGTCGTAGTTTATGTAATGATTGTGTAACGGTTTGAATTTAAATAAAAATCATAAAATTAAACATTAATAATAACAATATTAAAATTTATTCATAATAATAATAATAATGATGGATTGGCGTTAAATAGGGCGTTGATTGATTAAATTATGCGCAGAATACAACGATGTTGCAAATTTTCCATAAAATTATTTAATAATTAACGATGACGGACGCCGCTTATAATCGCGAAAACGGTAATGATGGGGTAGATCGTTATCTTATCACGAAAAAGACAGAAATGATTTGTATGAAACCGACGGGAGCATTATAATTATCGACACGTAACCGGTTGTCAATGTTGCGTTTTATTTATTCGCCAAGTTAGTTAATTATTATTTTTATTCCTTCATTAGGTCTTATTGGAGGTGTTTTATCTCGGATTTTTTTTTCACAATTCCTTTTTTTATGCTGTTTTTTTCTTATTTCTGTAGGAAAAAGAATAAGTTCCTACGCCAGCCATTTTTTTTGTTTCTTTTAAATTAGTGTTTTTATTATGATCGTTTTACAAATTTTAAAATACGCGTTGCACGACGCGTCCTACTTCATCATGATTAAGTGGAGTTAACTTTTTAAATTAATTAAATCGTTGTACCTCTAAATTTCTTAAATATATGAACGTATTTATATATATATATTATATATATATTACATGTAGGTCTTACGTGCCGTGTACTGCACCTAGGCCAGAGCCATGAGGAAGGAGAGAACGTAAGGTTAGTGAGTATTGAAAGTTGGAAGAATAAACGGAAAGGACGGATTGTTAAATTAGATTATATAAATTGGAGGATTTAAGATAATTTAATAAGTTATTGGAAACATCGTGCGTGTAGGAAAGAATGTTTAGGGAGGTTGAGTAGTTTTTCGAGGATCGATCGTTCGGAATTGAATTGCACACATTCGAGGAGAATGTGGCGGACGGCAATAAGGACATTACAGTATGTCCAATAAAGAAGGAGGAAGATTATTTAGGATATAACCGAGATATTAGTGTGACCTAGACGCAGATTCATCTCTTCTATTTCTTGAATTGAATAAATGTTGAATCTCGAACCGATCGAAGTTTGTTGGTAAGTAGAAGTGCGGACTACTGGATGTTCCATGACTTACGTACTGATGATTTTATTCATGTCTGGAGGTCTTTCATTGGTGTAGAGCCTCAGGAACGAGGATTGTTGAAGCAAGTTTCCATCTCTGTCGGCACTGTCCGCTTGGTCATTACCTTAACACTTTATCGTTCAAATTAACGTTTTATAATTTTTAATTTACGAAAGCTGCAATACAATAAAATGTAAGTTTCAAGCATACACGTGTGCTCGTGTGTAAAGTGGGATTTAGTTATTACCGAAATTGAAAGACATACTTTATCAGTATTTTCGATCCGTGAACGTTCTATAAAAGGGAAAAATATGCTGACATCGAAAATAAAATATTCGAATATCCTCGGTTTAAGTACAGGTATAATATTAATAAAAGACTGCATTATTCACTTGTTAGGTTAAGAAGTGAATACGATGGAAGCGATCATGATGATGTTGATGATACATATATATTATATTAAATATATATATATCTTTCTACCCCCCCTAGGGGGTACTTTGTACCTTCTGGGGACCGGAGCTCTAACCGGTAAGGGGCGCGTCCACAGGTGGCGGATAGTGGAACGGCCTACAGATATGTAGGTTAGCTGCGAATAAGACATTCGTCAAATAAGCTGTCGCGGACCAAGAGCGGCTACTGGTGGAAAGCCTCAGGCAGGCGATTCCAGTAGTGACAGGACAAGAGACACGAGGATGAAGATGGTCAGCTTGAGGAACTGGTCATAAAAGTCTGCATAAATCTTATGACTGTCTCTCCCTCGGGTCGCCGTAAAAACCTTACGAAGTTACCTCCTCAGTAGCACCCGCTGCCTTGCGGTTAGGGTTTTTACCCAAAGGCTAAGGGAACAAACTCTGACAGAAAATGAAACCCTCCTTCCTTAACCTCCTTTCCTTTGTTCCTTTCCTTATTTCCTTCGCTCTTCCCCTTACCTTTTACCTACTCTACATTTCCTAGCATATGATTTATCGTGTCAGTTCAGGTCGGCCAGTCGTCTAGGCTTGCCTTGCCACGGAGCACCTTCTTGGATTGAATAGGCAGCGTAGGAGTTTGAAGCGCTACAGCTCCTATGTTCCCTCTTTGGCGTTACTATGTTGTCTCTATTACAATCTCTCCACTAAAATTAACACATGAAAAATATATGAAGTGAAAACGCAAATGAAAATAACTGCTGGATCCATGGGGCGAGCCGTAACAAGCTCGCAAGGCAGTGGACGATCACCTGTGGTAACGCAGGCTGATTCGAGTTCCCACGTACCTACTAGGTACGGCACTCTCCAGGAGAGAACACGTTTGCGTGCGGTTAAAAAGTAAGTGTTTAAAATCAAAAATTTGGAACTTTGGTACGTGGAATATAAGAACGTTATTAGATAGTAAAAATGCTCCAATGAGAAGAACATCTATCATATTGCAAGAATTGAGAAAATATAATATTCATATCGCTGCACTAAGCGAGACCAGATTAGCAGATGAAGGAGTTATGACAGAAAGCACTTCGGGATATACGCTATATTGGAAAGGATTGCTCAAGTGTAAAAAGCGTTTGTACGGTGTTGGAATTGTAGTGGTTACTAAACTGATACCATATATAGTTGAAGAACCGGTAGTTCTAAATGTGCGTATTATGTATCTGGAAATAAAGTTACCTCATACTCGAGAAATGCGGATTTATAGTGTGTACGCGTCTACTCTAGACAGCGCAGAAGAAGTAAAAGAAAAATTTTACGAGGATCTCCATTAGATACCGCCCCTTCAAAAGAAAATATCATTATTTTAGGCGATTTCAACGTCAGAGTTGGGCGAAACTCAACCTTATGGGAAGGAATAATCGGTAAGCACGGTATCGGCAATATAAACGAAAATGGTGACAGGTTATTACAGTTTTGCGCCAAAAACGAGCTCTGTCACCAATACAAATTTTCAGCTGAAGGACATACATAACGGTTCCTGGATTCATCCGCGGTCGAACGAGCCGCATATGATCGACTACGTAATCTCAAAACAGCGGAATAAAGTCGAATGTTTAATAACACGTGTTATGAGAGGTGCCGACGGTGACACTGATCACGCGCTTGTTCGCTCTCGTTTCCGTTTTCAATATGAGAAAACACAGCACCGTGCGGGTGGAAACGTAAGCAGGAAACAACCATGCAGATATAATGTCGGCATTTTAAAAAATAAGAAAATCGCAGACAATTTTAAAACCGAAATGGATGCTTCTTTAAGAGAAATTAGTCAACAAGAAAAAATGACGGCAGCAATTGGAATGGTCTAAAACAAAAAGTAAATGGTATCTGTAATAAAGTTCTCGGCGTTAAACATAGGAAACAGCCAGATTGGTTTTCCGATCATGCTATTGAAATTAAAGAATTGCTTGATGCTAAAAAGGCAAAGTTTATACAATGGCAAACCGACAAATGAAACAAAAGAAAGCTGGCCGAATACAAGGAAGTTAAAGCAAAAGCCCAGAGGGATATAAGAAAATTGAAGAACGAATAATGGAACAGTAAATCATGTGAAATGCAAAAATTGGCCGATACAAATGATTCCACAGCCTTTTATAGCGCGATAAAAACCGTATACAGTCCCAAGTATCAACAAAAAATTGCCATCGAAAATCCGGCAGGAAAGCTATTACGCGATAGACATGAAATACGGTCTAGATGGGAAGATTATTTCAAGAACCTGCTCAATAACTAGTCAAAAATAAATAAATATGTGTTGCAAAACCTATTAAAAAGGAAGACCGATGCAAACTTTGATGAACCACCAACGAAAGAAGAAGTTCGAACAGCGATAAGAAGCTTAAAAAACAACAAAGTCCGGGCCTTGACGGCATACCTGCCGATATTTATAAAATGAGCGAAGAAATTGTTAATTGTTTGCGTACATTATTTGTTAGTATGTGGAAGGAGAAATCTGTACCCAATGATTTCAAGGAAGCTGCTATAGTGCCAATATATAAAAAATAAAGGGGACAGAGCGGATTGTAGTAACTACCGGGGTATTGCGCTAATATGTACAGCGAGTAAAATATTTGGAAAAATATTGCAAGAAAGGTTAAAAGCACTGCTGCATACATATCTACCCGAGGAACAATGCGGTTTTCGTGAAAACCGGAGTGTAACGGATATGATTTTTTCCTTTAGACAGCTGATGGAGAAAAATAGACGGCTAAGCTACACCTTGCTTTTGTTGATGTTAAAAAGGCGTTTGATTCTGTCAACAGAGAAGCCTTATGGGGACGCTTAGCGGCTGTTGGTTGTCCACCAACGTTACTGCTACAGGTGAAGCTATTGCACGAACGGACAACAGGAACTGTGCTATGTGACTCTGGATGTACAGAGAAATTTGGTATAAACACGGGGTAAAGCAAGGCTGTGTTCTCGCGCCAATACTTTTTAACTTCTACATGGGTATTATACATCGCGAAATTCAATCGGAAACTTGCAGAGTCGAGTGTGGAAATAGCGTTCCGCTTCGACGGCGGTTTGTATAATTTAGCAAAATATAAGGCAAAACGTGCGGTAAAATCTTTCAAACTGGGATGTCTTCAATATGCCGATGACTGTGTAATTGCAAGTGATAAAGCGGAAGAGCTACAACATTTGTTACTTTGTTTGGCAGAGACATATGCAGATTTTGGACTTGTAATGAATGAAAATAAAACGGAAGTAATTCAAATCAATAGTGAAACAGCTGATTTCAAACTGAATGAATGGCTGCAATCTTCACTCAGTCAGCACATTTAAATACCTGGGAAGTGTTGTCAGCAAAGATTTGTCTCTCGATTACGAAATTTCCGCGCGCGTAATGAATGTTAGCGCGGCGTATAATAGATTATCGCGGAGAGTATTTAAGAATAAAGATCTATCAGTATTAACAAAGATGGCAGTATACAGAGCAGTGTTGGTTCCGATCATGCTATACGGAAGCGAGACGTGGCCAATAATGAAAAAACAAGAAAAACGACTGGAAACCCTGCACTGAGATTCCTCAGAAATCTTTTGAGGGTCGTGGAAGGACGGTCTCTCAAACGAATATATACTGAAAACAATATCGTCCGCTTCAGTAGGACAAATGGCAAGGAAGAAGATATATTAAAAGAAGAAAATTGAAGCCGATAGCAGCGGATAACAATAGTACCGTGCCCCAAATGGTTTTCAAATGTTCATTGTGTAGCTTTGTAACAAGTCACAAAATAGGGCTAATATCGCATAATAGACATAAACATAAATAGAGACTACGGCAAAACTCGGAAACGAGTATGCTAGACGACGACGATATCTTTCTATATATATATATATTTTACCTATATCGGTCCACTGCTGGAGATGTTAACAACACACACACACACACACACACTGAGCCGGTGGTTACCCATCTAAGTCCGTTGCTTAACTTCGGCGATTAGACGGAAAGCCGCTGTATTCAATGTGCTATACCCGTCGGCATATATATATATATATATATATATATATATATATATATATATATATATATATATATATATATATATATATGTATACATAAGTGATAGATTTAGCGACTACTACACATAATACTAATTAGTAACATCGTTTCTAAAAAACCGACTAATTATACGGTTTTTATTTAGTCAGATTAAATTCTTTATTAGTACAATGTAAATACGGGATGGCACGTGAAAATATAATTAAATAATAATTACACCATATATATATATATATATATATATATATATATATATATATACTCCGATATCATTCAAATGGCTTCAATTTCCTATTCGTT
The DNA here is from genome assembly GCA_032883995.1 of Coronaproctus castanopsis. Lineage (NCBI taxonomy): Eukaryota > Metazoa > Arthropoda > Insecta > Hemiptera > Monophlebidae > Coronaproctus > Coronaproctus castanopsis. The sequence continues at coordinate 207,846,466 of CM065053.1, read as the reverse complement.
TGGCATTCGCAATGACAATTAATAACAAGTATCAATGCCGGATAATGTTCATTTGCGGCTTGGATTAAGAAAATCCATATTTTTCTTATATCCAATTTATGATACATGCTCACGTGTTGATGAATCCTCTAATTTGTTAATTAGGAAAAAACAGATGGGATAAAAATATTGTGCCTCCAATAGCGCTTAATTCAATTTAGAGCTTTTTTTTATTTGTTGCTAATCCCCCTTGAACTTGTTTTTATAAATTTGATTGAATAATTAAACGTAATAGTAAATTATTGTAGTATAACTGAGCCCCAGCATTGCGTGGCCGGGTAAGTTATCATGTTATATATACACACACACACACACATATATATATATATATGTAAATTTAATTCTGTAAAAGGATCCATTAAAATGAAGGGACTAAATAAGTAATACCGCTATAAACATAATGTGTTTTGTTTACATTACCTTTTTGTATTGTTTTACTTCATCGTGTACGATTACCGGATTGGGCGTTTTAGATTTCATGCGATTTATAGCTAAATCTAAAATACGGTCTATCAGTGTTTGAATTTCATCCGACGTCCTAAATAAAAAAGTTTTTCAAAATCAATTGCGCGAATTATATGTACACACACACACACGTATATATGTATATGGGTATACATATATATATACATACTCATATATATATATATATATATATATATATATATATATATATATATATATATATATATATATATGTACCAGATTCATGGACTAAGTACTGGTGAGCGCAAGTGCAGAAAATCTGCAGATGATGGCAAGAGATTTAAATGTACACTCGAACAAAATAGGGCTGGAAATAAATTTATATAAAAATGACGAACACAGGAAAAAGAGTATAAATAGCAATAAAATCGTAACGATCACAACAAATAAAGACAATGAAAGAAGAAGTGGCAAGAAGAATATCACTATCGTGGGTGCGCTTGGAAAATTACGCAAACTATTCCGCAATAAACAAATACAGTTTAATCTGGAACGTAAACACCGTATATAACTAATGTGTATTTCCGATGACGGGGAAGACCAATGACGCGGTGGCACAATGATATAGCAAAGGTAGTTGGGAAAAATTGGTTGAGGAAAGGGCAGGACAGAAGTGGGTAGAAGACGTTGAGGAAAACTTTCATTATCCAGGAGTAGAAAGACAAAGGATTATCGTATATATATATAAAGTCCGTGGATAACGCATATTCTATAATTACTTTTTTTATTCCCCGCACGTTAAATGTAACTTACAACTTAGAAGTTATGGTGATATTTAATTAAAAATTGTTAAAAAGCTTCTGTACGTTATCTTTGAAAGTCACGTGCATAATTTATTCGCTTTAAATTATTATTTTTTTCTTATATATATATATATATATATATATATATATATATATATATATATATATATATATATATATAATATAACATTTCATGCAGAAAGATAAGGTGGTGAAAAACTGTGAAAAAGGTTTCTGTAGCACGTTACTTTTGGCGTCTGTAAATTATATTCCGCCACTATATGCCAACCGTCTTTGATTAAATCGTTGTTTCCCATTTTGTGGTAATTTTAACAGTAAAATTTACAAAATCCGTTTATTTCTGTAATAACTGAAAATATTTTTGTTTGTGGTTGTCGGAAATTGATTGGAAATTAGCTGGGGAAGACGATGGAAAACTAACTCGTATTAGGCATTATTTTCGAGTTACCGAGAACCGTTTAGGCGACGTTCCCTCTACCAAGTTATAAAATGATAGCAAATCTTCTTTTACTTTATTTGAATTTTTACATGTAATAGCGAATTCCTGATGACGGTTACCATTTTTTAAAATATTTAAGATAACCTTTAACATTGTAGTGACACAATATTTCTGGTGAAAATTGATTAAGGTTTAAAACATCTACTTTGAATTCGATGTAGAGATTATTTATTCATGTAAGATCTCTAAATTCTACTCCATACACTGTTTCCGGTAATAATACATTTGATTAGTGGATGTTCAACCGACATTTGACAGTCGCCAGCGAACATTAAGTTTCTTGTTCGTTGCTTAGTAGGTAGGAATGTGTAAGACAAGTATAGTCTATAGAACATTACTTCTTGTTTTCGGCTCGTTGATAGAGCGTAATTTGTTTTCTGTAGTTAGATTCTGTCAATAATTTTTCGCATGTTTAAAATCAATAAATTGCATCGCTGTATTTGTCGGTGTTGATCCTTTAGCAGATGTTTTCATCTTTCTTTTAAAGCCTTGTACACTTGGCTGTATTACGTGAGACCACGATGTTATAGCGGCGATCGAAATCCTGATCAACATTTCGATATTTAATTGTCGCGGAAAAAAAAAAATGGACATAATTTGAACTCCATAATTCGTCGCCAAACTCCGTAGTATTATACTTTAGGTTGCCGAAAGCCAATGTTCGGCCGCAACTCCACTACATATCTTATTTTATTCATAAGAGCTAATCTTATTAAGCGTTAGATTTACTTTACGACCAGAGTTTTTTCGTTTTCGAAAGTGAATTGATTTTGTTTGTTTATCGTTTATACCTCATCGGATCATCGTTGAAATCTATTTATTATTCTCGGAAGAATGTTCTCTTCTAACTTCGCATCAGTGCGTGGATATAAATGTGCCGTCTGCAAGGAGGAGCGATTTTATTGCAGCTGCTTTACGATATAATTTATCGCAATATTGAACAATGTTAGGCTGAGGATAGGTCTCTGTGGAATTCCTACCAACAATGTATGTAAGTCAGATAAAATTGATTCTAATCACGTTTTAACACGAACATACCTGAGAATATTAGAATTTTGTATCTCTATGTGTTGTCGAATGCGTTCTTCAAATTAAAAAAACACGGCTAATAAATGGCGCTTATTTGAGAACGTTTTAGTATGGAGCGTTGTAATGTTGTGGATCGCCCTGGCCGAAAACTACATTAGACATTTGTAAATAGATCATGTTTTTTTTTTTCTTTCTTTGCCCTATAACTAGATTCTGCTATCAATAGGGACGGATGATGTCTGCGGTTACTACTCCTTCCATCGAAGGAGACTTAGAATGTACAAATTGAATTTAGTTTATCATGTCTAATGATTTGAACTTCTACAATCGTCGCAGTTCTGACGAGTTATCTAGCAAATTGACCGCTGTCTAGTTAGGGTGATCGTATAACTTCATTGTACGTGTTTATTGCTTTCTGTTTCATCACATCAATAATATACGGAGCATGTAGGTCACGATAGTTTTGTATGATACAAACCATGGCGCATTTGCGATGGTTCGTAGAGTTTTATTCTGGAATCGCTACATTAGTGTTATATTTGTTCTAGCACTGCAGTCCCACATTTGACACCCATATTTTCAAACAGGAGCAAGTATCTGTTTGTATATGATGATTTTATTATCCAAATGTAGCTTTGAACATCTGTCTATTAACCAGTACATTTGGCGAACTTTTAAATTTAATTTATTTTAGTTTGAATGTGCTTTTTCAAGTTAATTTGTTATCTAAATGCACACCGGGGTATCTTGCACTGTCGCTTATCGGCACTTCTTTTCGATTGATGACAATGCCCTTAGGTATACTTTTTTTATTTGTAAAAATTACTCGCTGGATTTGTTTTCATTCATATTTATTATCCATTGTTCGCTCCATGCTGTTACTTCATTTAATGAGCTTTGGAGGTTTTTATTATCTTCTTCCGAGCAATGGTTATCGCAAAGTATAGCAGTATCATCGGTGAAGGTCGCTACCAAACTTTTATTAGATACACGAAAACTGTATACATTAAGTAGAGAAACGGTCCTAGCATACTTCCTTGTGGAACTCCAGCAAGTATTGGGTTGTATATCTCATCTCTTAATTTAATCAGAAAATGTATTTCTTTTAAAAATGAGCTCACTAATTTACGGTACTGATACGGCAATATAATTCGCAGTTACCATGTGATTCAATTTACAGTAACAGCCTATCGTTGATAATTTTTTCCAATACCTTATATAGGAATATCGTAAGAGATATTAGTTTGTGGCTATCGAGGAGTCTTGAATATTGGATATTATAATAGCATTTTTCTATTGTAGCGGGAGGTTACCGAGAACTATATTTTATTGAAGATTACGAACTTAGTTTTTTGTATTGAGTCAGAAATGTTATTTAAAAGATAGGCGTGAAAATTATAATTGCTTTCGATTTAGTGTATCTAACGTTTGTGTATACATTTCATTCATTAACGATTGGTTGATTATACGCTACATGATTGTAGCTAAAAAAAGCAAGATTGTATGCAGCGTTTCTATTGGTATTAGAGACATGTCCATATCGGATAAGAATTGGTTTTTATCTTTAGATGACAGCGTGAAAAATTCAACAAACAAGTCTTTATTTCATTGACATTCTCGGATATATTGTTATCATCGATTCGTGTACATGTTGACATAGGTACTGACGGCTTTAATTTTCCTGTTCACAATATCGATTGATATCGATTGTGAACTGGAGTTTAAGGTCGATATAAAATTTTTCCATAAGTTTAATTAGCTTGTTTAAGGATTCGTTGGGCATTTGCTCGTGATGTTCTAATATTTAAGTGAATTTCTATATTTAGATTCCATTTTAAATTCTTTTTTTTTTTACATTTCGTCCCTAATTCTGATTGCGGTTGTTTATAGCATAAATGCTAATTTCTTATATACGTTGTATTTATTTATTTATAAATATAAGACTAACATACTAGTTATGACGTTAATTGTAATGTGAGCACTGAGAAAATTGGCAAATAAAAATAAAGTTATGAAATCTAAAAAGAAAACGAAACATATATCATATTTATTAACTACACACGTAAAAACACAATATAAATATAAATAAATATATATATATATATATATATATATATATATACATATGTATAAAGAGGAAGACCAAGAAACCGATTTATGGACGCCGTAATAAAAGAACAGAATTGTGTGAAGATAGAAGAAGCTGCTCTTGCCAGGAAATTATTTGCTTAGCTGCAGGCTATGATGCCCACCAACCTAGCGGTTTAGGAGGAATGATGATGATTGATGATGATATAAACTTACTAGCAGTGCCCCACTTTAATTTTGGGCAAGAATGATGATATCGCATCTAACAATTTATCGCTGTTTTAAATAGTGAAAAATGGAGTATACAACTTCGATACCTACTCTATAATTACACCTTTAAAATCTGATTTAAAAAGGGTCGAATTTAGTGATTTTTAAAAAATAACGAAAAAGTAGTTTAAACGGCCGAACTTTTACATAAAAAGAGCACAAAGCGTTTCGGTTGTTAAGCTATTATCGAGCGAATAAAAAGAAATATAAAAATATATACAATTTATAAAAAATGTGAAGGAAAAAATAAAATAAAATGTAAAAAATGCTTAATTTAGATGTACAGTATCGCAAAAAATATCGAAGTGAAAAAAGAGCTATTTTTATAAAATAATCTGCTAGCGAATGTGGTAAACAACATAATCAACAAATCAGCAATATAAAATTTATACACAAATAACAAAACATAAATAGTCAAAAAAATTATATATATTTTTATATTTAATTTTTGATGTTTACTCGATAATAGCTCAACAGCCGAAAAGCTTTGTGATATGTTCATATAAAAGTTCAGGCATTTTAACAAGTTTTTCGTTATTTATTTTTTATAATCTGACCATGCATATCGCGGTAATGAGCAGTTGCGTATCCAGATCCTTTAAATCATTTAGTCATTACGGGTGTTTTAAACACACAAAACACGCATACATATATATATATATATACATATATGTATGTATGTATACATTTTAATTTCATAGATCACATTATCGTGTAAGACACATCTCATTGATCAAATGCCAGATGCATTCATAATCCAAGCAGAACCTCAGCAAAACACGTAATACCCTAGATGAATTTAAATTAATAAGTTACGTCATTTTTAATTGTTTTCGATGGTATTATACAATATTTTATAAGCTTATTTGCGAAAATTAGTAATATATTTAGAAAAGTCGCCATATTATTATTTTTTTACGTTTGCAATTCAATGATATGAGATATTTGATAACTTCATTCGACCGTTTTAATCCGAATCGTGTACATTTAATGGTTAATAAGAACGGTAATCTTTTCTTGTCTATTATAGTTCCGTTTAGTTAAATATTTTCATGTAGATATCCGTGTTTATAGACATGTGTACATTTACGTACCGTGTATTGCACGTAAGTCAGATGAATCGGAACGAGAGAGTGTAAGATTGGTGAACATAGATTGAAATGTTAGAAGGTTAAGGGAGTTTTTGGATTAACTGGTATAAATTGGAAGATTTAAGAAAAATTAAATAAAGTATTTTGGGTGTAAGAAAGAATGTTATGAAGGTAGATTGGGATAGACTTTTTCGAGTGGTATTGCACGCATTATGTAGAATGTGGTGGACGGATATTAGTGCTGTTTTCTGAGAGGATGGAGTTTTTGGTGGAACCTTGAGTCGCAAATGGGACAAAGTTTGCCAATAAGCGGAAGTATAGATCAATGAAGATTCCAGAGCCCTGAAGATTTTATATAAATTTGAAGATGTTATATAAATTTGAAGATCTTTCATATCGTTGTAGATAGAAGCGGGAATGACTGAAACAGAGTGCCTTATTTGGAAGTATCGTATGTCAACGTGCGATGGAATCAGAAATCGATATTCCTATATTGTGTCCGCCTAATCGTGTGTTTATATTCAAAATGACGTCTTAATTTTTACTTTATTACATTTGCCCCTATTATTACTGAAACTGAAAAAAAACCCCGAGGGAATCCTATTGGCAAGGAGACATATTTAAAAACTTTACAAGAAATTACAATTAATGGTCGTAATACGAGACCGGTTAAAAATTCAACTCTGGGGATTATATTTTACTAGCCGTATTAATTGTACCGTCGATAATGAGCATAAAACTATTCACTTTTTGTTATATTTAATCGAAAATTTCACCTTACGACTACAAATAAAAAATTACCGTCAGTAACTATCACTTATATCAGATATAGTTTTATCATGGATCGCATATCTCGACAGTGCGAATGCAGCAAATGCATTCGTGCAATCAGTTTTTAAGAATGAAATAATTAAATATTTGACAATATTTATAACAGTAGGAAATTAAATATTTGGAATGTCATAAATCCACTGAAATAATAATCAGAATTGAACAGGAGGATCACATTTTCAAAAATTGAATAAAGTTCCGACAATCCAGAATTTGAAAATAGATCTGCGGCGTTCTGCTATACGGCGTCGAATCAATCCTGGACGGTATGAACGGCATTATGTAAAAAGTTAGAAGCTTTTGAAATGTCGACGTACTGTAGGAAATTAATTCCGAAGCTTTACAACGATTGAAGAAAAATCAAAATAACCGAAATTGTTAATTCAGTGAAAATAAGAAAACTAGGATATTTTGCGCACATAATGCGGAATAACGACGAGTTGCTTCAACTGATTATACAGGATAAAATAAATGGTAATCGCAGAGGTGGGGCCGGGCTAAAATAATGTGGTTAGAAAATCTAAAAAAGTGGTTCAAACTGGAGATACAATTGAAATATTTCGGAAAGTTATAAAGATCAAGTCGAGTAGATGTTCGTCAATTTTCTTCGAGGACATATAGAAGGAGAAGAACAAGAAACGATAGATTAAATCATAAAGAGGGGCTAATCATGCATAAATCGATAAATCGATAACAATAGCATTCACTACGAAATGTTAAAAATCAAATTATAACATTAATAAGATCATTTCAGAGAATAATAGTAATTAAAATTATTAAAACATTTTGAACTATTAGCTACTTAGGCATCGTTAGTAACAGCAGAAATTTTGCAGTTTAGATTTAGAAATACATAAGCGCACGGATATATTTCTTCTCAAAAATAACATTAATATGATCCGTAAATTTAACGAAGCAAAATATGTAAGTAGAACATTCATATGACGAAACAAAAAACAGGTTAGCGCAAAACGGTTCAATGCTAAATAAATTTTATTTAGAGTAACATCAAATCATGTAGAATACGTAACGAACGAATGTATCGATATTTTCTTAATTTGAATGACAAACTCAAAAATAGTCGAACGTTTTGGCATAGCGGTAATTGAAAATAGCGTGTAATTCTGCAAATATGGTTTATCATAACCTGTAAGTTGTCGAAGAAATAATAAGTAGGAAAAATTATGATTTAGTATATGAAGAAGATAACATTAATTTTATTTAGATATTATCGTTAACATTAAAATTACGGATATTGGGGAATGTAAGTAAAACATTGTAAAGAGTTTATAGTGGCAATGAACTTTTAAATGGATATCTTAAATTTTTAACAATATAAATTTGTATTTATTAAATAAATGTGTGACAGGGCAAGGAGACACGAGGATGCAGATGGACAGCTTGAGGTACTGTCTACTAAAAGTCTGCAAAAATCCTATGACTGTCTCCCCCTCGGCGGGTTTAGGTCGCCGTAAAAACCTTAAATCGTTACCTCCTCAGTAACAACCCGCTGCCTTGCGGTTAGGATGTTTATCTAAAGGCTAAGGGAGACAACCCTGACAGAAAACAAACTAGGTAGCGTCTGTACTCCAAAGGAGCGGCTACCAAAGGCGTCTGTTCCCTATGTTAAGGGCGGCCTATTTTCAAGCGCAGAAGGAAGCGGGGCCCCACTGCGTTTTTATATGCCTCACGAAAACCTATGGATTACTCAGAAAAGGAAAGTGTTATGCCATGTGACCCGACTGGCACTCGGCGGTACTCGAGTACCGGGCTCGAGAGTGTAAAATATGCGACTGGCCATGTGGTTGTAGGAAACCAGGCAACTCATGGAAAATATATGACTGGAATGAATATGTGGAAAACTATCAACAACATTGGAACCTGGAATGTACGCGGATTAAATGAAGCAGGCAAGTTGACTGTAGTCGAAAAAGAGGTAACTAAATACACAGCGGTTGGCATATCTGAAACGCACTGGCGAGGTAAAGGACATTTCATTAGCAACAATGGTAATGCAGTTTACTACTCTGGTCAGGATGATCAATCTATCAATGGCGTAGCGATTATTATAAATAAAAGCTCTCGCAACAATGTAATTGGTTACGAGCCAGTTAATGATCGGATAATTAAAGTAAAGATAAAAGCATGTCCTGTCAACCTGAATATATTACAGATCTATGCTCCGACAAGCGAAGCTGATCAGGAATGTATAGACGATTTCTATGCAGCCTTAGAAGAAACAATGACGAGGATACCGTCCCGCGAAATTACCATAATTGCTGGTGACTTTAATGCAAAAATTGGCGATACTACTCAGGACGATGATTTACGAAACATAGTAGGGAAATTTGGCCTAGGGAAAAGAAATGATAGAGGCGAACGCTTGCTACAGTTTTGCGCCAGCACAGGGATGTTTATATGTAATTCTGGATTCCAGCACCATCATAGGCGGTTATACACATGGAGCTCACCTGATAACAGATACCGAAATCAAATAGATTATATCCTAATTAATAAAAGATGGAGAACAACAGTCAAAGATACTAAGACTTACCCGGGCAAAGATTGTGGAAGTGATCATCAGCTACTAGCAGCAGAATTAAAAATTAAGTTACGAAAATGTCAAACGTCGAAACCTATACGGAACAGATGGTACCTAAGCACCCGCACAGAGTACAAACAACAAGCAACACAAAAATTGGCAGACATTGTACAATCATCAGACCGATGGAGAGATGCCAACACCATGTGGGAAGCTACAAAGAACGTTCTGGAACAGGTAGCAAAAGGATACAGTGCATCGTACCATAAAAGGAAATCATGGATCAGTAATGAAACATGGAGGATAATAAATAAAAGGAAACAAATCAAGATTAATGGCTGGAAATGTGAAGAAGATCTCAGGAAGTATCGCGAGGTAGATAAGCAAATTAAACAAATGTGCAGAGTTGATAAAAACAATTTTATAAACAACATATGTAAGGACATCGAAGACCATAAGAACAATAACCAGACCAGAGACATGTTTCGGAAAATAAGACAAATAACAAGACATTTTACCCCGCAGTATCCGATAATAAAAAACAAAGAAGGAAAACTACTGATAGATGGGAAAAAAATAATATCCAGATGGCGGGAATACTGTGAAGAACTGATGAAAGGGGAACGTGAACAAAATAACACAATGGAAACGAAAACTACAATAACTGAAAAAGAACCACCACTGCTGAAAGATGAAATCAGGCTAGCTCTGCAGAAGCTAAGAACCCAAAAGGCAGCAGGAGAAGATCAAATTGTTGCAGAGATGTTCATAAAACTAGACAATGTAGCAGTGGAGGTCCTATATGGAATTTGCCAGAAAATATGGGACACAAATATGTGGCCAAATGACTGGACAAAATCTATATATATACCAATCCATAAAAAAGGAGAACGAAATATATGTGAAAATTATAGAACAATAGCATTAATATCGCATGCCAGTAAAGTAATGCTTCACATAATTCATGAAAGATTAAAATCATTCGTATTGCCGCAGATATCTTCAGAGCAGGCGGGGTTCATTCCTGGCAAAGGCACACGAATACAAATAATGAACTTAAAACAAATAATCGAAAAATGTAGAGAATTCAATGTTACAGCATACTTCTGCTTCATTGATTATAGTAAAGCATTCGACCACATCCAATGGGAACACCTATGGCAAATATTAAACAACCTCGGCATCCCACGTCATCTAATTGGTCTCATTAAATCGTTATATACATCTAGCAAAGGCAGAGTTAAAGTAGGTGATAAATTGTCGGATGAATTCAAAGCAGGAAAAGGTGTACGACAGGGCTGCATACTAAGCCCGATATTGTTCAACATTTATAGTGAGTGGATAATGAGAAGTGTCCTACAAGAATGGGAAGATGGTGTAAAAATTGCAGGAAAAGCAATCAATAACCTGCGATACGCGGATGATATTGTAATAATCGCCTCATCAGAACAAAAAATGGTTAGCCTCCTTGAAAAATTGGAAAGTATAAGTAAAGAACATGGATTATACATAAACAGGAAAAAGACCAAGATAATGATTATAGATGGCAACAGTCAATCACAGGATCCACAAAGTATAGATGGCTTACAAGTGGTTGATAGATTTGTATACTTAGGAACGCTAATCACAAAGGACGGAAGCTCAACAGAGGAAATTAAACGGAGAATAAAGATAGCAAAAATGGCGCTATTACAATTACCGAAAATATGGAAGAGCCATGAGATAACAATACACACAAAAATGCGTCTTATGAACTCGCTGGTGTTCTCTGTATTCCTATATGCATCAGAATGCTGGACAATGAAAAAGAGCGATACACAACGCATTAATGCGTTTGAAATGCACTGCTGGAGGCGAATGCTAAGGATACCATGGACTGCGAAAAAAACTAATTTGTCAATACTTCAAGAAATTAAGGTGGATCAGAGATTACAAACCGTGGTACAGAAACGAATAACATCATACACAGGACATATTATACGACAGAATGGATTGGAAAAAATGATTATGACGGGTATGGTAGAAGGTCGTAGGAAAAGAGGCAGGCCACCAACAAGATATATAGACAGAATTAAAAGAATCGCAGGCACCGCATCAATACGAGAAATGATGGACCGGGCAGCGGATCGAACTACATGGCGGCTAAAAACGTTCGTTTATGAGGATTCATAGGGTCACGATGCTCGAAACGAGCCACCGATGATGATGATGATTATTATGAAAATAAAAAATTAATAAATAAAATAAAATAAAATCAACCGCAATCGATACCGCTCAAATTCAGCCAGATCTATGTGGCAGAGTCGTGAAATGCCACACTTAAACGATGCTATGAATCATGCATATCATGCATAGTATAATACATGGACACCTTTTAAATAAAAAAAAAAAAACGATTTTCGTTAATACCTCGTACACAGATTGTTTTATTACATTTCAACATCGACCTGATGACCCTTCATTGGAAAACCATATATATATATATATATATATATATATATATATATATATATATATATGCGAATCCTCCGGTACCGCTAATCATGTGGAGCGATAGCAAGTAAAAATAACAATTATAAATTATAATAATTTACTTTAATACTTAATGGATAGAAACTATTTAATACTTTTAAATCTTCCGTAAATTCAATAAGCAGGAAAATTTTTAGTGTGCATTTCAGATAGTAGGTCCGCTGCGATGTTCAGAGCTGTACTAAGTTAGTATTGTGTAATGGTGTGCGTGTATTGTTACGTATTGATCTATCTTGATGTGTACTAGGCAAATTTTTAGCCGTCAGGTCTGCTCCGGAAATGGAGATGTGCAATATCGACATGGTTTTTATTGCTGCATCGATTTGCTGCCGTGTGTTGTAACGAGTGCTGTATGTAATCTTGTACTGATCGTTTTGTTGTGTTATTTTATTTCCACATTAATTTCTCGATATAAACAATTTTATTTAATACATAGCGGTACACCATCTTATACAGGTATTTTTAGTTTACTTTAGTCCGAATTTTATGATTTAACGATAAATAAAAATTGTAAATACGCGTAAAGCGCAGATTTTATGTTTAAATAACTTCTTTTAATGAATAAAATATATAATTTCGTATACGGTTATGCGTTTTATTTTAAATTTAAAAAAATGCGATTACAGATATTTTTAGATGGTTTTAGAGTGACATTTAAGGGGGATGGGCAGTTCTTTTGATTTAAACACAACAGAACATACACTTAAGTATACTTTTTATAATTCCGTGGAGTGATCTCTAAATATACTATTAGAGCGGTACCATTAAAAAATTCAGGATTCAACACAGATATATAATGTATATACATAATAATTTTGTGCGTGTATAAAATTTTTCCTAGTACAGCCTTTCTTAATTATTTTTAAAGCGATCTAATGATTACATTTTTTTTTTCTGTTCTTGATGTAGATGACATTTCATTTCGACAGTAATGTTTTATTCGTACGCAGATACTTGAACTATAATTAATTCTATCAAATTATTATCAGTCGTTTGAATAAAAAATACATCTGCTCGAAAAATTATTAGACCGCTAGAATGTCGTATATCAAAGTTCAGCAATATATTAATATAATCTATTTTTATCTGTCAGCACTGTCTTTTTCTTCGTTCTTTTAACCTTTTCATTATTCTTTTAAATTTCCCATTGTACACTTTAAATTATTAATTGGCGTTACTGAATAACATAAGCTAATATATATATATTAAATATTATATATAAGAATTTTCCATATTTTTTCCTTTAAATATAATAGCGTCATATGGTCGTCCTATTATTATCAGCGATAATGTTTTACGGAAATATACGTTGATGTTATACGTTAATTATTGATGATTTCGCGATTAAATTCTTAACTGGTGCCGTGCACAGTTGATGTAGTTAATTTTCGTTGCATACCTCATTGGCGCAGTAATTAAATTCGAATAAAATTGAAAGATTAATTTTTAATTGTTTTTAACTTTTCGCGAAAGTGATGTAATTTCTGTAATCTCTCGTTAATTATTTAATTTTAACGAGACGCGCAATATAAACGCATCGGATAGTGTGAATTTTTACCAGCTGCTATATGTATGGAATTAAATTTTTCGTTCTCCTTTAATTCCCATTATTATGTTCATTTATATATATAGATGCGTTGACTAGAAAATAAAGATGGAAGATACGGAATAGGAAGTGAAATTATCACTTGGATTATTTAATAAATGCACCTAGTGATGAAACGACCGAAAGAATAATTTAATACGCGGTAATTACGATAGGCGGCATCTCCGTGTTTGCATGTTACGTTAGCAGAAAATGAACGAAACCTAAATCAAATGCCTACAACACAAGGATAAAAGGAAAACGTAGGTTATACGCGATGAAAAAAGAAATAAGAAAATATATATGGAGTGTTTATAAAAAAAAAAAATATTAAAAGACAAAGATATTTAGGAAGCGTAATAACAAATTATTGAAGGTTATACAGGATATAAAGGAATATAGAAACGTTACTCGAATCTAATTCCGGTTATTGAGTAGCAAGTTAAACTACAATGGGGACAGTTAATAGCGAAGCTTAAGGAAATGTACAGTTCTAATCATATTTCGCAAAGCTTGTTAAAAGGTAAAAAATATGCCACTATTCAAAAGACAATTCCAAAAGAGTCCTAGTTTTTTTGTTTCTGTGTTTATTAGACTAATAACTGTGTGCACCTAGCCATCTTGCCAAATTGGGGATCATCAGAATTGGAGTTTGTGAGATATGTAATATCGAAGATAGCGCAGAACATCAGATCTGGTCCTGCCCAAAATAGAAAAAATAGAGATAGCTTTATGTCTGAACTTATATCGACAAAGAATACGCTGTCAATAAAACTTGAAGAGAGATTATTGTGGATCCTACCTTCTTGGATGCGCGCAGAACATATAATTTTATTAAGGCTAATAATATAAGTTTATAGTCTGAACAATCCACTTAAACTGGCCAAAGGATGAAAACTGGGCCAAAAAAAAAAAGAAAAAAAAAGACACTAAGAAGAAATCAAAACATTCGTAGAGCGTTTTACTTTATGGTTCGGAAGTTTGGACGACAGCTCAAAAGACGCGAAGCCAATTGGAGGCGTTCGAAACATCCGGAATTATAGAAAAACGGAATAGCACGAGGAGAGAAAATAGCTTAATACATGAGAATAGAAGCTCGTTATGACGATTAAAAAAAAGAATATACAAATGCACGATGAATATTTAACACAGATAATCGAATGCACTGCCGAAGGGAAAAGATGGAGAGGAAGGCTAAGAATGAAATATATCGAATAAATACGACGCGATGTACAAGCAACAAGATTGAATGGCGCTATCCGGAAAATTCTAACATTTCAAACGAGATGTCCATCAATCTAAACGGGATACAAATTTATTATAGTATTTCAAATTTGGTTGTTTATTTTTATTACCATATAGGCTGCGTTTCTAAATTTCTAGAGGTAATACCGTAGTAAAAGTAAAAGAATTTTCAATGTTAAATTTGTAGAGAAATCGATTGACGATTTATGCGGACAACAACGTGTAACAATCGTTTCAGCGGAATAAAACTGAAACTAGAAAATGTATAAATCGAAAAATATGTTTTTCGAAGAATTTGTATAAAATAATTAATAATTATTACGAAATCAAATTATCAAAATACAAATTATAAAATGAAATTAACAAAAGATGAGGAATATAGGAAACCATCGTTCTTATATTTATATAACTAAAAACCAAAAACGAATATACTATTATAATAATATACGAACAAAAAGCGATTAATATAAAAATAAATTTTAGCTGAAATTTAAAATAAATAAATCGAGTACAAAATAAAAAAATAACAGAAAAATAATCAAAGGCTAATATATTCGGTCAACAGATATCTCGATTTTCACTGGAAAGTATGTGTATAACGTATTTTTAATTATTTAATCTATACAATTCCTAAGGGTAATTCAAATATATTCTTTTGATGCTGAATAATCATATACGCGCCTATCGACGTTGCATATAATTAGCGTCTTGTACTAGGGCAACGAACAATACGATGACATCATCATCTCTGTCCATTGCCTTTTGAAAGAACGCGTGGGTGACATTCTTGCCTTTTGCAGCTCTTCTTCATAATAATTATCTATTGTTGACCGTTTGAAATGCCTCAGACATAGTATATCTTGTTAACCATCTTTATTTGATCCATCCAACATGTATGACATCTAACCCGTGGACGCTTTACCATACATTTTGGTTATTGATCGTTGCATCGAATCTACGTTTCTCGCTGTACGTCCACGTAGGAGAAAAATGGGCCACGGGACAGAACACCATGATGATTGCGATTATGACAAAGCGATTTTGAAAATGAATCTTAAAATCGCGTTATATATCACGATATACCTTTATCCATTCACTCTTGGATGAAGACTTTCTTCAACGTCTCCGAAATAATTTCTGTTTTACACTTTCCTTAACTAGTTTTTGCCAACCACTATTTTTATCATTCTTGCTTCCGATTTTGGTGTCCATTGGTCACCATTACAAGACCTCTTTCGACCACCTGCCATCGTTTCTTCAGAACACGTGATCAGCTCATCTTCATTTTAATCTGTCCATCTGCTTCACTGTATCTTCCGACTGTATTTGTTCTCCTATCCAAGTATTCTTTTTCGATCTGAGAGCCTTATATCTTATCTTATTAAACTATTGTGTACATACTCGGCTATCTCGAAAACGGCTTTAACATTTTAGATGAAATTTCGTACATACGCGTAATTTATTAATTAATTAAAAATGGCCAGTATAGCCCAAATTTTGAAAATTTTGATTTTTTAAAAAATTTTTTCTCGATATTTATTTAAATGTGCGTTAAAAATTTGATCCCATTAACCGTTCAAATGTAAGTTTAACCGCAAATGTGTCGGAAAATACAATTACCCTTTTATACGTAATTATTTTATTCTTAACATTAACAAGTGATTTTCCGTTAAATAATGAATATATGGCAGTATATTTTGGAATGCGGTGATTTAAAAAAAAAAAAAAAATTAACAACAAAAAAGGAGTTAAAATTATAAAAGTTTTTTCTTTATGAAAAAATACAACGCTTTAAGCGTTTAAGCCGTTATCGTGTGAATAAAAATATAAATTATAATACATAAAAATATAATAAAAAATATTACTTAGATATATATACGATTTACAAAAATTATCAAAGTGATAAAACAGTATTTTTAAATAATCTGTTAGTAAATGTGGTAAACAATCAACAATCAGCGATATAAAATTTATACATAAACAATCTCACAATAGCCAGTATAATAAATATAAGGAAGAATAATTAATAAATCAGCATAAAAATGAAATTTACAATATACTTCTTAGAATTAATTCTCCATAAAAATTTATCGTTGAATTTAACAAATTATTTTTACATGTTTCTTTTATTATTTACATTTTTTTTAGTAGGTTTTTTAAATGTTTGTCTTCGCATAGAATTTTATAATTTAACATAAAACAAATAATAACCAAAATTATAATATTTTACATATAGAAAAACATTTTAAAAAGGAAACTAGTAGAAAAAACGGAAATAATAAAAGGAGGAGATAAAAATAATTTATTAAATTCAATGAAAAATTTTGATGAAGAATTGGATCTAAGAAGTATATTGTAAATTCTATTTTTATATTGGACAACTATTTATTATTTTTTTAATTATTATTTATATTTTACCTGCTTTTGTGTTATTGTTTATATATATCAATTTTATATTGTTGGAAGTTTTTATATATTTTTGTTTTACTTGCTATTATTATGTATAAATTTTATATTGGTTTTTTGTTTTTATTGTGTTGTTTACCACACTTATTATCCCGTTTTATCACTTTGATAATTGTTGCAAATTGCGCATCTAAATAATATTTTTTACAGTTTATGTTTTTATAAATTTTTATAAATTTGTATATACCTTTATAATTTATTTTTCTTTATATGCGCTATGGCTTAACAGCCGAAAAGCTTTGGGGTTTTTCATAAAGAAAACATTATAGCGATTTTAATTCCTTTTTTGTTTATTAAATAAGTTTTTGTTAATATTATCACTGTAACATGGCTACATATACATTAAAAATTTATCTAATGCGATCGGAATGAAAATCGGTATCTCACAGAAAATATTAATTTTTTCATCTGCTATAATTCTTTTTTTTCTTAAATAATTTCGTTTAAGACAAAACGATAATGCTTGACTGAAATGGTTAAATTATAAATTTGCAATTTTATTTTTCATTTTTTTTTATTATTATTATTTTTAAGAAAAATAACGTACGGATCGTTCTTAAAATTTCGCTAATAGGAAAATTTTATCTCGTTCGTAATATTTTATTTCGTGACAGCATCCCTGAGACGATATACATCTATATATATATATATATATATATATATATATATATATATATATATATATATATATATATATAATATATTGGAGAGTAGTGATTTTATTAATTATAAATCAAACAAAATTTAACACCATTTAATTACTAAAAGTTTTTTATTGCGGAGTTTTTCGACAATTACGTCATTTTCAAGCACGCACAAATAAATATTAGATGAAATATTTATTTGTGCGTGCTTGAAAATGACGTAATTTTCGAAAAGCTTCGCAATAAAAAACTTTTAGGGATTAAACGGTGTTATATTTTGTTTGGTTTATATATATATACATATATATGTCATTTTTAATTAAAAAAGTCAAACAGAAACTGGTTGTTCTTAATTTTTCTTTAGGAGACGGTCGACGGATTAATCATTTCGTAACCCCGTCCATCTATTAAACGACGATGCAACGTTTTTAAACAGATTAATTTATAATAAAATCTGCTTTGTTTTTTTTACCTTTTTGTTTTTTGGAATGTTGTACATATAAATTAATTATTTTCTTACATTTATTTTTATTTGCTTTTTTCTTTTATATGTTTTATAAATCGTGTATATTACGTTTTTTATGTCCGCCCGATAATGGCTTATTAGTCGAAAAGATTTGTGGTCTTTTTATATATAAGAAAATTTGTGATTTTAACTGCTTTTATCTGTTGCATATTTGTAGAACTCTTTTGTCTAGTTTCGGATAGGTGTGATTCTATAACGAAAAATTGTTTCCACATACGCTGCCGGTAGTAGAAGGGAGGAATGAATTTTCTCAAATAGACGAATACTATTTTTCGGAGACTTCCCGCTTGAGTGTAATTGATCGATTATTAATGTCCGTATATTATCAGTTTGATTATAATTAATTTTTGTCTCCATTTTGTTCCAAATTGCAAAATCTACCCTTTTCCAGAATGAGGTAGGTATACATAGATAATCGGATATATATATAAACTCCTTCGTTGTGTGTTGCCGAATATCGATACGAAATTATAAATTATAAAGAAAATGCCTCGAATGAAGGTGAACATACTACAACGCCGAGTTTTAAATTACTCTAAATAATTAATAACGCGTTTTTACTTATATATATATATATATATATATATATATATATAAGAGTAAAAACGTCAACTAACGTCTCACGATGAATATATATATATATATATATATATATATATATATATATATATATATATATATATAGTATTAAAATAAATATTACTTTTATAAGTATATGTTATGTATACATACATACACATATACTGATATGAGTGATGTAAATATGTGAAAGTAATGAGACGTTGATTATTCATTCAGTTTAAAAAATGTTTGGCCATATATTTAAAAAAAAAATCGTTTACCGTATAGAGAACATTGCGATTGAATATTTCATTGAAAAATGTTACGATTTTGAGTAAGTTTATTATTTTTCTGTTTAAAGTTCAAAAGTATAGCCCTCGTACTTAAAACGCTCATCCGTGCATATATATTATATATATATATGTTTGTCCCGTAGTGACATAGTTACTAGTGTTCGGCTATCAGTTCGAAAGTCGAAGTTTCGAAACTAACTCGCGACATAAAATGTCTATAAGGTTTTTCAACATTACATAACTTAATCATCACGGAGAAGAAATCGGCATTCCCATTTTGTTTAACATCATACGCCCGCACATTTATTAGTGTCTTGAATGTTAGTCCATTTTGTACGTAAAAATAAAATAAACCAATTCGACAGATTTATATAAAAATGTTGTCACTGGTTCTACTTCTTAAGTAGACAACAGACGTACAATATCAAATTTTAAAATGTACTTTAAGTTCGTTTCTGGTTTTATTAGAATAACTGATACGTATCACGAGCCAAAACTGTCGGATATTAAGAATTATGTTTATATAAATTAAAGAATTTGTTTTTCTACATTGCAGAACGCGCAGTAATTCAGATCGGTAAATGTTCGTGTATTGTAAAAACCGCCGTCTTTTTTAAAATTTAGTTCATTTAAAATAAATTTTCGAAGTACACTTTCATCTTCTTCTGAGTCTGTTGTGAATTTTTGAATTAACTAAGGAATAGAAATTTGTTTTCAATTGATATTATCAAATAAAACTTTATGAATCTCGAGAAATATAAATTTTGTACGAAATTTTACTTAATTTTATTCTTTTTAAAATTGAGTTCATTTAATCAAAATTTTCGAATTACCTTTTTTCCGCCCAGCTTGCTCCATTTGGTAAAATATTCAAGAACAACTCCTCTCTATGTCTTAGAAATTTCGAACAAACCCAAATTTGATGCTCAATACAGTCATCAATATAGCACGTGTCACATGTACCATCAGAAATTATGCCAAATTTAGCAAGATGTAAGAGAGAAAGATTATGCGCAGTACTCAGTTGAAATAATGTTGATGTATAATCCCTCGAAACGTGCTAGCTTATTGGAAACCGTGTGTATCAAAGCGATGTATTTTTTTCCTTTATTCTGACTTTCGGCGATGTAATATTGTTGAAAATCTATTAGTAAAATTGTTTAATCTTTGGTAACATATCGGTTCCATTTAATGTTAACACTTGAGAAGTTATAACGCGTCAATTCATCGGCCACATCGTTTCCAGTAACACCACAATGAGAAGGTACCCACTTGAACTTTATTTTATATCCACGATTATAAAGCTGAATAACACGATGTCTCGCATCAAATTCTAACTTGGACATTTTGTGTTCTGGAAGTTCAGATAATTGTAATTGGACACTTAAGAAATCGGAGATGATTAGAATATTCTTTTCTCTCACATCTTTGACTAAGCTTTGTAAATAGCGAATAATTCCACCGCAAATGAGGAACCTGCAAAGGATAATTTCTATACTTTCGATAAGCCTTGGGTAATATAAAGCCGAAGCATAATTTTCACGTATTTTATCAACAGATCTATCTGTAAATATAATTTCATAGTGGCTGAATTTTTCATTAATTGCTTACACAAATGCTGCCTTGTTAACGGCGAAAGGAACAGTTTTAGCAATATTATTATCAAAGGAAACTAACTCAATGTTTAATAAGAAAAATAAATCCTGAAAATAGAATCGGTAGAAGGGATAAGAAACATTTTGGATAATTTCAATTTTTCCCAATTTATTATGGCTGGGAAGAGGAGGCAACAGATTTTTATTCGATCAGTATCTGTTACGTCGCAGTCTCAATAAACATCGAATTTGTTTATCAAACACATGAGTTTTTCTTTCTTCCACTTTGAGATAAAACCGGTTCGTTATATATGCCTGCCTAAGTTTTAACGTTCAGCAATCTCAGCGACGTTCAAAGTCCGTGATGACGTGGAGGATATAGCTCCTAAGCATATTCGAAGATCATTGTTTTGCACAACTTGTAGTTTTGTTCTGTTAAGATTTATGAAGGGCGCTATATAGTTGACAAGCCTGATAAATCCGTGGACCTATTAATGGATGTGCTCCCCATTTAATGCCTGACATTGCTCGAAACAGATTTAGGCTTCATATCACATTTCTGCAATACAAACCCCAATTACATTCGTCTATATTTATAGACAGATCTAGAGCTTTTTTAACGGCAGTTTCCACTGAAACCGCACTGACATAAATAGTTAAGTCATCGGCAAACTGAACCACTCTTACAGACTTATATTGAATTTTTCTACTTCATTTGTGTACGAGAGGTATGAAAATGGACTTAAAATACTTCTCTGTGCTAAACCTTTACCCGAATAAACCGAATTGTACATTTTCTCTTTATATTTGACTATTAATTTTCCCCCATCGAAGTACTCAAATATCTAGGAACAAATGTTTTTATTAACACCAAATCCTACTAGTTTATTATATAACGTTGAAAGATTAACATTATCGTATGCAGACTTAATATTAATACGAATAGCAAGAACGTACAGATTTCTGATTAGATTGATCAAGGATAATGAATGCATTTACTGTACTATAACTCTTTCTAAAACTATACTAGAGAAGTGGAAGTTTTATAAATTTATTAGTCCACCATTCTAACCTAAATTCTAGTATATTTTTTAAAATTTTAAGACAACAGAGAAATAGATCGGCATGAGATAATTATCGGGAGACCGACCTGGTTTAAGATCAGGGCAAACAATATGATCTTTCCAAATAGGCGGAATCTATTTAAAATTTAGTGAATTATCAAAAAAAGGATAGCAGAAGAATTTTAGCTTCCTCCGGTAACTGTTGTAGCATGTGGGGAAGTTTATGTACTACGACAGTAAAGTCTTTTTTATGATCCAAACTACGAAATAATTCTTCTCTTGAGATGGCATTAGCTCTGGTATAGAGTTGATATGATTAAAAACAAAACGTTTTCCGGAATGTGAAGATCAACTCGACTTTCAAACTGTTTTATGAAATCATTAATTCATTCAGTGTTCATCGGTTATACAAGAAGAAAATGGATATTTAAACCATTTAATTCTTTAACATACCTCCCTCGTGTTGTATTAATACTATTACAAACATTGTAAAACCCATTTCTATTTTTGGGTTTTTAAAAAGGGTGTAGCTCTCCTTGCCCACAATACCATTAAACACAGTGTTTTACCCACTATTTTGACTAAATCTTTGCAAACTGTTAGTATCCAAATTTATATAAATAAAACTATGCTTAATGTAATATCCGTTTATCGAAACCCCAAAGATTCAGTATACTTCGACTATGATTTAGGTTTACTATTTAAAGACCGCATTCCAACACTTGTTATAGGAGATCTAAACAGTCGACACAGATCATGGAATTGTTTTAGCCATAATGTAGCTGGTAAAGTTTTATATCGTGCCTCAAACACATATAACTTTGACATATTATCGTCTATTGACCCCAACATACATACCACTTCAAAGTAATCAAAAACCAAGTGTTATCGACTTAATATTAGTTCAAAATTTCAACAACATTACAACACCTGTTTCTCTGTCCGAGTTATCATTTAATCATAATCCCGTATTATCTTATATCACTTGTACGAATAAAGATACATTACCATCACAAAAAATATTCATATACAAAAAGGCTAACTGGGACCTATTCAGAACATATATTAATAACAATATCAATTTACAACAAAATTTTTTTACTCCCGAGGTCATAGATTCAACCATTGCCGATTTAACTCTGTTAATTTTGCAGGCAGCTGATCTTAACATTCCCAAAATAACAAATAAGACTCATTGTTCAACCAAAATAATTCCAAACTATATATATAGAATAATATCTCTTAAAAATTATTACAAACGTAAAACAAGTAAGTATAAGTTTACGCCTCGGTACGAGTCAGTTAGAATTACCTATGTGTTGTTAGTTAAATTCACTACATTTCTGCTCAAAAATTGGAAAAATAATCAATGGAATACTTTCTTATCAAACCTATCGATTGAAAATAATAGTATTTGGAAAGTGAATAGAAAACTTACAAGACAAACCACCATACTCCACCTTTAATTAACCCTGTCACTAATCAGATGCTGCATAAGTTAAATGATAAATTAGAAAAAAATCTTAAATGGCATTCTTATGACTTCTCATTTCCCTTCAGCATGGAAAACTGCTAAAATTATCATCGTACCCAAACCGGGAAAAAATATTTCCGATGTAAATAATATCCGACCCATTAGCTTACTAAGTACTCTTAGCAAAGTTCTCGAAAAAGTAATTTTAATTAGATTACAGGATTTTGCAACTAAAAATAATATTCCTATAGACCTGCAGTTTGATTTTAGGCCTGGTCATTAAACTGTACACCAAGTTGCTAGAATTGCTGACTATATCACTGATAACTTTAATTTAAATAAATATACAGGACTATTATTATTTGATTTGGAAAAAGCTTTTAATTCGGCGTGGCACAATGGAATTATTTATAAATTATTACAATACAATTATCCGTTGATTTTGATAAAATTAATTAAGTCATATTTAAGTAATCGAAAATTTTATGTAACTCACCTCGCTCATAATTCCTCTATTAGAATGTACACCTCCGGGGGTTCCACAAGGTAGCGTTTTAGGGCCCTACCTCTTTTTAATTCTAATCAATGACCTACCTAAATTATCATTAGTTAATACTGCACTTTACGCGGATGATCTAGCACTTTATTGTTCTTCTTATTAGACCCGAGTCCATTAGTAACCATCTACAAAAAGCTGCGTCCTCAATTTTTAAGTATTATAAACGCTGGAGACTAAAAGTTAACACTGATAAAACAGAAGCCATAATATTTACCAAGAGACATAATTATTATCAATGGTAACACAATTCCTTGGAAGGAAGAAGTACGTTATCTAGGAGTCATTATGGATCGCCGTTTAACGTTTAATAACCATATTAATTACATAATTGACAAAACTCATAAAGCTATTCGTATGCTTTCTCCCATATTTTACCGTCGGTCACACCTTACTACCCTAAACAAAAAACTGATATATACATCCATTATTCGTCCAAGATTATGCCTGTCCTGTTTGGTTTTCAGTTTCAAATAGTACTATCAAAAAATTACAGTTGGTTCAAAATATCTGCTGCAGAATTTCCTTAAACGCCACTAGATACCACAGAATTAAAGACATGCATTATACCTCCCTTACATTTCGAATTATATCTGTAATATTTCGGCAAAATTTTACGCAAACTGTCAGGCGCATACTAACAAACTGATCACAGTGGTGGGAGACTACGACATGGCGCTGCTCCGCATGCGCTATACTAAACATCGTCGTATTAAAGATAGATTACTCTTAAGAAAATTTTAATATATAATCAAATACTTTCCTACTAATACTTTATTTTTTCTAGTTTTAATCTTTTATCTTTTCTTTTGTACAGGTTTTTTCCACTTTTCCATTAACTTTTAGCTATTTATTATTATAGATGAAGTAACTATTTATTATTTGTAATGCGGTCGAGGTTGTTATATATGTACTCCACTGTATAAATTTTTATATTATGTAAAGTCAAATTAAAAATATATTATATTATAAAAATCTTTTTGTTTCAGCCGCTTGTTTTTTTATATTTAATAAAATTCTCCATTAAATGAGAATTATTAAGTTGCTAAAACTTTACTCTTTAGCGCAACATATCGATTACACTCGGCATCCCACCACCGGCGTAATTAACTGTAGGCGCTGACTTATTTATGGCTAATTTAATAATCTTCTGGCACAGAAATTGGATGTACTAAATTTTGGTGTCTCTTCTTTTGTATTCAGTCCAGTCAATCTGATTATAATCTTTAACTAATAAAAAAAAACAGTACTTGCTGAAATTCTATCGAGTAACTTAATTTGTATGAAAATCTAGAGATGATCGCTGCTTTTTACAGATACGAGAGGAAGCCAAAATTAAATTTAAATTATTAGAAGCCCGATTAAATCTAGCAATTCGTGTGGGTTGTTCTGTATTGACAAAAGGTGATGTTCATTTATAAATTTGGCCTTCATAATTGTCTACAGATGAACTCCAAACCGAATGGAGACAATTTAAATCGCCTAGAAGCGAAAAAGGATGTTTGTTCTTTTTCCGATTATGCATTAAATGTTCCTAGTCAACATATGTAATTTTATGTTTCGGAGCGGCATATATTAGATCAAATACGTGTTTTAAAAGTGATTACCAAAGCTTGAACTACGTCCC
Source organism: Coronaproctus castanopsis (assembly GCA_032883995.1). Lineage (NCBI taxonomy): Eukaryota > Metazoa > Arthropoda > Insecta > Hemiptera > Monophlebidae > Coronaproctus > Coronaproctus castanopsis. The sequence goes on along the minus strand of CM065053.1, from coordinate 207,820,659 downwards.
CAAAATTCGGTATATTAGTAGTAAAATGTTCCGTTGTCAGTGAATTATGCCCCTTATATGTGTACGATCGCTACGTAGGATTTTATAATTAGGATTCCTGAACTGCCGATTTGCTTTGAGCCAAGTCTCACATAACACGCAAACAGACGCTCTCGACCTAGACAGAAACTCTACAAGTTCTCCCTGACAACCATGGACAAACCTGTAGTTTCACTTTTTTAACATTCTTCTTAGTGTGTCGTGAATTTAACCGGAGGAAATAATTTGGATTCAGAATGTTGCGATATTTTAATCGACGTTATCGAACAAAATTTTACAAATCCCGGGAAATATCAATTTTACACAAAATTTTACTTGTTTTCCTAAAATTTATCGTTCGTTGAAAAAATAAAATAAAAAATCGAATTACGTTTTAACCTTATTTATAGTACGTAGCAAATTTTCTAATCGAATTAAGTTTAAACATTGGAATATTTTAATTAACGTGTTAGCCGAGAAAATTTCACGTATATCGAGAAATATCAACGACCGTTTTAATAAATTGCAATTTCAGCATAATTATTTTATTCGATCGTAATGATAAAATTTCATTAATGATCGACGCACTTACTGATTAATATACGGATGTACTTCGCTATTAGACGATGCGATAGTCATTCGCGGACTCGGTTCGATCATCGGTTTTGCTATTATCGAATTCGGAATCGGTACCAGTATAAATAATAACGACGCCGTTGCAGCGACGAAGTAACGATTCATTTCGGTGTGATCAGGATATAGGCTGCGATAAGTTTTGTAAGTTTTCGGAATTACCGTTTCAATCTAGAAAAGATAAAAATCCGAAAAAACCCACTATCATAATAATAATTATAACCACGATAATTAGTAATGTTACTAGCATTATTATCATCTTTTCCATTGAATGAAATTTGTTGATTCGAAGTTATCGCAATAATAATCGTTCGACTGGGTAATCTATTATTGAGAGCGTCGGATAAAGTTAATAATTTATTGATATGTATCAAAAAAACCCAAAACAAAACAGCAAAAACAAAATAAAACTGTCGCGATGAAGTGCAACAATTTGAACTTCAATACGATCAGTTTTCATTATTACGTTGTATAGTAATAAATTTCGAAATGTACACACTTATTTTGATATCATTCGACACTGATAGTCGATATTTCGGGTAATTAATAATAAAGATAATCAGTAATGAAATAATCATAAAGTAATAATTGTTGTAATATTAATAATATTAATAATAATCATAATAATAATAATATTTCTTTTATCGAACGAAGTAATTTACTCCTTACAGGCTCATTATGACATAAACTCAAAATATTCAGTCGTGGAGTAAAACTTCAAATAAGTGATCAAAATTATCAATCGAAAATAATAATTTTCTTATTTTTGAATCCGCGCTTTCCTGTACATAATATAAGTAATATTACTTATACTCACTCTCTCTCTCTCTCTCTCTCTCTCTCTCTCATATATATATATATATATATATATATATATTAATTGTCTCGTATTTGTTCGTTACCGAACGTCGTGACTAGATATTGTACGTTTATTTTTACGTACAAAATGAGCTAGCATTCAAGGCACTATTTATATGCGACGCATATGATGTTATACGGAGTGGAGTGCCACTGCTTCTCCATGATAATCAAGAATTAAATAATCATGAAAACTTTCTATGTCGCGTGTTGGTTTCGACCGACCATCGAGTTGACAGTCGGGCACTCTAGTAACTACGCCACCGCGACCATTATGTGTATGTATATATATACATTATATATGTGTATAAGTAATTTTTTGGTTTAGCGTGGCAAATTGGTTTACAACAGATTGTCGATAGATAAAGAAGAAAATTCTAACATTAAAAATTACGTGTTATGTCCGTTTAAAACAAAGAAAAAGACTAAGATATTTGGGAAGCATAATAACAAATGATAAGGAATGAATAGGATTGGCGAAATTTATAAAAATGGAATCATTATTAACACGAAGACGCATGAATATAGAAATTAAGAAGAAATCGATCAAAGGTTCGAAATTATTGGGACGATAGAAAAAACAGACTCTGAAACGTTTCGTAATGTATATTATATTTAAACACCGTTGTACGTGTAAAATGTTACTTTTGCCGAACAAAATTTGTCATCAAAGTAAATAAATGACAGATGTAAAAGTCGCGCAGAAAAAGTACTATATAAGTTAGCGATTGTAAAAATATTAGGCAAAAATCCTTTAGATAATTTTTTTTAAAAAATTGTTTTAATCTTGGACTATTTAATATATATATTTAGAAGAGATCATTAAAGAAGCGCAAAACTTTATAATTATGGATTCGAAATAAACGAATGTTCAATAGGATGTGTAAGCTATGTAGATGATCGAGTATTACTGGCAGGATCAACTAAAGAAATTTTTTTTTTTTTTTTCTTTTTTCCTTCACATCTAGAACTGACTAATAATAGTCATTTACTAGATAGTAGTGATGACAGGATCATGATTATCAAGATCAGCCCATCAGCACGATCTCGATTTTATTAATTGAATCATTTACACCAGATCAACAACGTTTCTCCTTTTCAATCTCTTGCGTCCTACTGGTTGATGTAAAAGGTTTAGTGCAAGAACGTTTTCATGTCCTTCCAGTCTCGACAAATGATTGGCGGCAGCTAATTTTATTTCTTCTGTAACGTACTCGGTTTGTAAATTTTGATGTAACGTATAATTGGATACATACTAAGGTGCTCCCACTAGCGACCTCAGCGTCTTGTTTTGGTAGCGTTGAATTCTACTAATATTACTTTTGGACGCACATCCCCATAGTTCGGCTGCGTACAACCATATTGGTTTTAGTACCATGCGATATACCAACACTTTGTTTGTAAGCTGTAATTGAGAACGCGGTCAAAGCAGCCAATGGAGTTGCTTTGTTTTTAGATTGAGCTCTGTTAATTTGGTTTTAATATGTTGCAGCCATGTAAGTGTTTCATTTAGGTGTACTCCAAGATATTTAACAGATGAACATGTGTTTATTTGTTTGCTATTTATAGTTATATGGTAATTATTACGTTCAATTTTCTTCTTTGTGAAAATGATGTGACTGCTTTTGTATTTTCATTTATTGAAATTTTCCACTTATTCAACCATGTCAGGATATTATTTAAATTATTTTGTAGATTTTCTGTGGATTTTTGTGGGTTCGCATGTGTTGACATAATTGCCATATCATCAGCAAACGTTGCTGTTAGTGCATCATCAGCATCTGGCATATCATAGGTAAACAGTAGATACAATAGTGGACCGAGTACACTTCCCTGCGGTACACCGGCCTCGATTTTTTGTATTTGTGATTCAGTTCCATTTACTACCACTCGGAAATACCTGTCTGTTAAATAAGATTTCAAGATATTGAAATACTGAGTCGGCAATAGTTTTTTACACTTGTAGAGAATTCCTGGATGCCAAACTTTGTCAAAAGCCTGATGCACATCAAGGAAGGCAGCCGAGGTTACTGTTTTATTTTGAAACGTTTCTTCAATCTTGTTAACCCGTCGGTGCACTTGTTGCACGGTTGAGTGGCCAGCTCGAAAACCAAATTAATGATTCGGAATTATATCTTTCCTGCTTAAGCACGTATGTATTCTTTTTTCCAGAAGTTTTTCAAGTACTTTAGCTAAAATTGAAAGGAGTGAAATCGGCCGATAAGAGGAGACATTGCAATTAAATAGGCTAAACATAGCAGGGGAGAAATATAGCGTGAAAATAAACGTTAGGACAACATAAAATTCACGAAGACGATTAATAACATAGATTTCAGTTAAAATTCGGAAAAGAAATGGTGGAACGAGGATTTCGATATTTAGTCGTATTACTAACAATCGATGGTCGACATATAAAAGAAATTAGGAACGGTATCGGAATAGCCAAACAAGCGTTCAGAAATTTAGAAACCGTACTGAAAGATAGGGAAACTAAAAATGAATATAAAGGTGAAAGTTTATGTCATGTCCGTCCTGAATGCGCGGCTGAAACGTGGACACCAAACGCAGAATGTGTAAAAAGATTAAGAAATGTGAACGCTTAGAAAAATATGGCGGATATCGCGGACGGCAAAAGTGACGAATTCGGAGGTATTACAACGGAGGAGCGGTATGGAAAAAATTAACGTCGTCGAAGATATCGAGAGAAGAAAGATAAAAGAATACCTCGCGCATAAATAAGAGAAGATTGTTTACCATTTGAGAACTGGGGTAGGAAATGTGAGGGAAGAAAAGATTCGAAATGATTAAGCTTTAAAAAATAAGAAAATTGACGAAATAATAAAATCAGCCAGGAAACTAGGAATATAAAACATGTTGAGCCATCTTCTGACAAGAATAAGCTACTAAATGGAATATGAATCTATACTTAGCCTAGAGACTATAGGTAGTATGACAAATAATTTTTTAGGTGATTATTGCTTCGTAATCCGATGACTAGACCATTTGTTAGTAATAAACAAAGACAGAGTTAAAATCACTAAACGTTATTATGAAAATCACAAAGCTTTTACCCTATTAAGCAACTATCAAGTGAACATAAACTAAAAATATATGTAGAATATATAAGAAATATAAAGTGTAAAAATACTAACTTAGATATAGGATTTATAAAAATTAACTAAATGAAAAATAATATTTATAAAATAATCTGATAATGAACGTATAAAATGTTTAATGATTTTAACTCTTTTCTACTTGTTTGTTTTTTGAAAATCACTACATTTCACACTTTTTCTATATATATATATATATATATATATATATATATATATATATATAGCAGATTACCTTTTAATAGATTAATAAATCACGTAAATTTTCACCGCTATGCCGGGTGTATAATAGTTTTTAGTTTGTGTATTTACTCGATAAGCTAATTGTCGTCCAATTTGTTTGGTTATATAACCACTCCCGATGATTTATCGTCATCCTTTTAATTACATCAGCTACATACTGCAAGTAAGGTTTTATGTACCATGGCTTGCGTTAACGATTGATCGTAGTTTATATAATTTTGATAGCTCTGAATCTTAACGATATTACTTTATGCATTATAACCCCACATTTCACATATCGGAGCGAGTATTGGTATAATAGTGGTAAATATTTTTTAAGGAAAGTTTGGACCGTTTTCCTGTTATAATTTGTTAATTCCGATTATTATTTTTTCATATCAATATGTTTATTAATTTCTGGTCTGAGTAGAGGCCTAGATATTAAATATCTTTCTCGTGTGGTACTTTATTTTGTATATTTTCGAGTTCTACATGACGATTCGTAAATATTATATGCGTTGATTTATCATAATTCACCGTGTCTTACGACGCAATTTTATTCACTACTCCTCGCAAATTACTATTTGTTATTGTTTGACTTTCATCCGAACACGAAAACAAACCCGCGTCATCAGAAAATGTTACTATTAACATATTATGATCAACAGGTTAATCGGCTGTAAAAATAAGATACAGTAGCGGTCTGAGGACACTTCCTGAGGAACTCCTACCTTTAATTGGTATATATGTTGGATACCTCGTTTCTGTATTCGGTAAAAGCGAACCTATTTCATAATTTCCGGTTTTGAATTAGTACTGTTCTTAAGAAATCGATTTTTAAAAAATTAGTTAACCGAGTTTTATTGAAAAAAAAACTGACGAAATATTCTGAAAGCTGAAACGTCGTTTTAAATAATTTCGCGATCTTATTTTCTGATTTAATATACTAACATAGGCTTATTAAAAATATTTATGTTTAAATTGACATTGTGGATAATTCCATATTCTTGCATACGCGAACACGCACACACTCACACATATGCATATTTGCGTGTATATATATATATATATATATATATATATATATATATATATATATATAATTTGAAATCATTATTAAGATTTTGAATACGTATGATTCTTTTATATTTTCATTACGTTAATGTATATGTAGGTCGAAGATTAATCAGGCTGGTGTAATGGAAGTCGCGATTATACGTATAACTTTTGTTGGCGCCATGGAGCAAATATTGAGACACATATACACACGAAAAAAGGCAATGGTGTATGATCATTCAAATAAAAAAAAACAAACGAAAAGGTCAAAGGTTTTTTGTATCCCCAGTAGTGTTGCGTAAGTTGTATATCGCCTTTACTACAATGTAAGGTTGAGGTGTAAAATAGATAAGAAAAAGGCAATAGAGGTTTAAGATTGGGTATAATTGATTTAAATGAGGACGAGTGTCTGCTCAATTATTTTTCGTTAATTGTTAGATGTGTATTCGTTGATTTGCTGACGAGGTAAAAACTAAAAAATGATTATGTATTTTACACACACACATATATATATATATATATATATATATATATAATCATATAATAGAATAAAATATACATATGAATAAATACATATAAAAGTTAACCACCATGTGGTTGTATCATATCGTAAAAGGTTACAAAATAAACATTATCTGTTTATTCTTTACAGAGGAAATTTTTAGGCTTTTCAATCTACCACATTTTCGGTTAATTTATTTTTTTATACCTTATCAACAACAGCTTGAAACAACCGTTAATTGATTCTTTAATCCTTAGTTAATGGTGGGAATTTAAAGATTTTTCCACGCTTCCATATAATAATAATAATAATAATTATTATTATTATTATTATGACAATGATAATAATAAAATAATAATACTTATTATTATTATTGGAAATACCAAGATCATCGATATAATCATCATTATCATTTTCATCGTCATTAATTATTATTATTATGTTGGTTATGATTGAAAATTAAATTCCTACGAACGCACGTTATTAATTAATCAGCGGGATATGTTATGGGCATTACTAAACTAGTATATTAAATTAGTTTATTATCCAATTAAACTATATTTAATTAATGAAGATCTATTATCCTAATTAACAAGTTTATGGCGTGTTCGTTATAATTATAATGCATTATTAACAATAGTATCATCGAAAGAAGTAATAAGCGTGCGTGTTGTGCTTTTTACAAACTTAAACGTATGACGTATACATATATATATATAAAGGTATATATATATATATATATATATATATATATATATATATATATATATATATATATATATATACCTTTACCTGGTCGCAGAGTTTTATGATTTAAATTCATTTCATCCTGTTTGTACGTTATTTAAGTAATTTTCGACGTAATCTCGTTGAGATTGAGCAACGAGTTGTTATTCACAACTCGATATATCGAATAAATTTAATTAAGCAAAAGGTAAATTAGGTATGTCGATTTATGTTCGAATTAAAATCGAAGAATGCTGACCGAACGACTAGTACTGTATTATTGTTTAAAAAATAAAGAACAAATGAAAAGAGACAAAAAAATGAATCCGATCTCAACGTTACAGTGTATGCACCTACAGAATAACTATAAAATAAAAGTACGAACAAGAATAAAATTAGACCACACTCGCACGAATAAACGTAAATCGTATTAGAAAAAAAAAAAGCGCTTATTATCGAAACCCAATAAAAAATAGAAATATCAATCGTACACCCTTATTCCCGTGTAAACAAGCTCTGCAACGAGAAACGAGTATTTGACACGTGTACTAACTCGCAAATGCAAAAAACAGGACCGAAAACGAATCATATATTCCACGATGCAAGGAAGCTGTTACTCGAGGCTATACGAGGCTATACGAATTCACGATGGGGATATAACAGTACTTTTCACGACCGAAATGTGTTTTATCGCGTAAAGCAAGCTTGCCAAATAGTAAGAACTGAAATAAGAAGGAATACGTTAAATATTAAGAAAGTTTGAAAAAATGCATTATTTATAAAAAATTTACTATCGAAATGAATGTAAGAATATGTTTCATTATGATATAGATGCAAATTCGAACACATAATAGTATCGAGAAATTTTAGGAGAAGTATCAAAACCGTTCGAAATAGGAACTGGAGTAAGAGAAGGAGATGGATTATCTCCGACATTATTCAACTGCGTATTAGAAAAGATAATTAGAGAATGGAGAATTTGAACAAACGAAGAAGGTATTCGAAGAATTAGATTAGGTAGAAGGTATTCGAAGAATTAGATTAGGTAGAAGGTATTCGAAGAATTAGATTAGGTAGAAGGTATTCGAAGAATTAGATTAGGTAGAAGGTATTCGAAGAATTAGATTAGGTTGAAGGTATTCGAAGAATTAGATTAGGTAGAAGCAAGAACGACATAGAGGTCGATTGCCTATGAAGACGATTTAGCGATTTTGTAAGATAACGTGTAAGTTGCGGTAAAACAAGCAGATATTTAAGCAGGATTACGAATCTGTTTTGAAAAAAGAAAATATATAACTAATATCGGAGATGTTCCGAAAAGAACGAAATCCGGGAAAATTCAAAGTGTCATAAAATTTAAGTATGTGGGAGAAATGATACAATGAAATGGTGTTGAACAAAGAAACCATTATAGGAAGAGCGAGAAAACTGGAATCAGCATTTAACGAAAAATTTGTACAAACAAGAAATATATGAACACAAAAATAAGACATTGTAATTCAGTGATTAAGCGAGAATGTCTTTACGCGTCAGAATGTCTTACACGATGAATTTAGTGTTAATACGATCGAAAAGAAAGAAAGATAATCAGGAAAATACTCGGACCAACATATGTGATACGTAGAAATTAAAAACTAATAAAGAAGTAGACGAAATAGTCGAACAGTAAAAGAAGAGTCGGATTTCATCTTAAAAGGACGGAGTCCGGAAGATTATCGAAAAAAATATTCGATTTTTTTTATAAAAATCAGAATACAAGAATAAGCTGGTTTGTATAAAAAGGACTTGGACGAAATGAAGACAGAAGAAGAAGAAATCCGAAGTAGACGACTATTTCGAAAATTGAAAATTTCGAAGATTTTGAAGAAAACTGAAGAAAAAACCCCGGCGCAATATGGACGGATTAAAGAAGAACATCGCCAGCGGATGAAGAAGTTTTGGCTGCAGAGAAAGACGATGGCACAGATTATTTTACGTGGTCCTTAGATGGCATAATTCGGGGAAAAATAGTGCCGAAATGATAACCATTCATGAGTAGTTATATATATATATATATATATATATATATATATATATATATATATATATATATATATATATATATATATAAGGAGATATATAAACCTCCCTGGATATATGTAAATTAAAATATAATATAATAACGGTCACTTATTTACTTAGTTATTTAAAACACATTGAAACGCCTTGTGCAACTGCATCGAGGGAATTCGGGGATATTGGATATTCTCAGTTATGATTTAATATAGGCGAATTGTACAATTTCGGAAAGAGCGGAAAGATATTTTTCGAATGGAAACCTGTGATTGCTCGGACGCGATGTGGTCGAAAGTAAGCAATACATGATAAATAAAATACGAATCGCAAAAGGTAAAGGAAAGCAGAATGTAGGTAGAAGAAGTGAAACAAATTAACCGACACTAAGAAACTGAATCGAAAACTTAATTCTTCTCTATATAGATAGAAAAAAAAGTGTATTCGTAAAATAACTATGCGTTACAAAAATAACGAAATTAATAATATAACGCGTACATAGTTCTTACTACACGTATATATTACTTTATATGCCCGGTTGTTCATTTAACTAAAATAAAAATATAGGAAAAACCGCCAACAAAACCTTGCATACTGATATCGTGAAGCTATACATAAATTTATATTTATTTAAGTTAATAGGATAAATAATTTTTAAATAAAAAATTGGATAAAATTTTTCTCTATTGAAACCGCCTCCATCGGAAATACGGATGTTATTTAAATTTTAGCATTAAAATTGAGTAACAAGAAAAGAATTATGGGTCGTGAGATGCAGTAAAATGGAAGATAATAAATAAATAAAAATATAATTAAATAATGAAAGATTAAAACACGTAAACGTATACATAGCTATTTTGGTTCATTAATAACAGACGATGGAAAATGCGTTCGGGAAATACGATCTTAAAAAGAAATCGCTATTGACGTGGAAAAATATCTAAACAAAGGTATATACATTTAGTATTCCTGTAATATGAATAAAAGAATATAAAAGTAACTGGATATGTTCTAAATATGGTGTTACAAAAAAATACAAATCAAATGGATAGACGGGAAAACAAAAAAATAAGTCTGGAACATCAATGAAAAAAGATAATGAACGCCGTAAAAGATAGATGTGGTCGCTGGATAGCGCATATATTAAGAAATAACGGGCATTTGATAACAATAATTAAAGTTCCTATAAATGGTAAGACGATCAGCGGAAAGTCTCACGGCGAAAATTCATCGCCCAGATAATAGAGAATACATAGAGACGTACCAAGTATTGAAAGGGAAGGCGCGGACCAGAGCGCTAAGGTGTTACGATTTTCTGGTTCGAAAGATTAAGGAATACAAGAAGAATTCGAGTAATCTGTGCTGTAGTAATAAGTTTGAAAATAATCCGCATTATATTTTACAAAGGTGAAATTTTGTTATTGTTAATAATAAACTGTCTGAAAGCTATAGTTGAAAGAATGTGTAAAAATGAATGGTGTAATTCGAATAAAGCCTCAGCAATATTGTTTACAGGTCGTAGGCTGCCTGATAGGCACCGAATTAATAACGTCGTTGTAGCGTACTGCAACAGCGTACAGTAGGTAGGAAAGTACCTAGAACGTAATTCTGTTAAAACTAACGTATATATCTCATTGTTTAGTAATATAGATAATAAATTAATTATTTAGATTCTAGTTGCAATCAGCGGGTTTCAATTTTAAAATCCAGTTTTAACTAGTTCAAAACAGATACCATGGGCTACAAAATGTTCCTATTTTTACCAGAATATCGCATTTGCTCTGGATTTGTTATTAAGTTATTTGTCAAAATTTTACGTTTTTTTTTTTTTTATTGATATTGGATCTTTCCTACACCACCGTTCAAAATTATTCAGGAGAGGCTGCCTATTACAATTTGTCGTAATTAACAATCGGGAAATTCTCGCATACACTCGCATTAATCCGACTTGTGGTCTATTGCTACAATTACTCTCGCATGCATTTGTATTCGATGATATAAAATTATATATAATGGTTTTACATTTACACAAATACACGAGATTGGGAGCAATATATACGGAATGTGTACAGTTGAAATTTACGATAATCATCTATTTACAAACTGGACATGTTTCACGTTCATAACGCACGCCGATACCCACAGAGACAAATGGTACACGTGAACGGACCATTAAGTGACGATGTTTTTATTTTGAAATCTAATTTTTTGCAACTAATATGTTCTACCGTTTCCTTTAATCTGCATGAGCATTTATCATTTTTACTTAAGCCGAAACAACAGAAGTATTCGGAAGAAATTTTCTCATGCCCTGTTAATAGTTGTTGGGTCGTATAAAAATCCAGTGAATGGATTTTATACTTACAGACGATTCTAAAATAGGTTAAATATAGAACAAAGTTTTTTATTTACACGTAATTATATGTACATATGTGTCGACGGGATAGCCTAGTGCAGCAAGGACTTCTACACGGAAGATACCGAGTTCAAATACGATCGGCGACGCGCAAAATAAAAAAATATAAATAATCCTAATATCATCATCGTCTAGAAGGCCAAACCACCACGCACAACACTATATGCGCGCTAGTAACAATATAGTACACTACAAAAGACACCCGAGGCTCAAAGCGATTACAATCAGTTCTCCCGGGTGTGTGGCTATCTACGTTAACGCCATATTATGATTGCCTTGTACGTTACTTACACTATACAACAAAATATGTATAATTCGCCTACCTTCGATACGGATACGGCACTTAATGACGATAATGTATAGTGTGGATTTTATTTTCACGTTTTTTACGGGGTTTCTTAATTTATAAGCTGATAAAATACACGCTAATTTTTATCGCGGTTAGTTATAAGCAACGGACCGGATAATATTTTATTGTATCATTGTATATTTGTCGAAAATTTGTGTATATATATAATAACGATAATAATACCGTTTAAATACTCCTAAATTACAATTAAATGGTAATGAATTAAGCCCAATTTGAGCGAAGGTATTATTCGTTTTTTTTTTATGTTTCTTTTTTTAATTCCTCAAGTAGATATGCACCCATTTCTTTTCAATCGTTCTACCGCATCCAATCCGACTCCACATATTTAGCGATATCATCCTTTCAACGTCGGTCTGGTCTTCTGATTTTTCTTGCCTCGAAAAATCTATTTCATACATTTTCTAGTCCAGCTATATCTGCTTGTTTCCATCTGACATGTCCATTTTAAATCTTTCGACCTTAATCTTTTTGTTATTTATTTTCTCAAATTTCGTTACTTCCGTCACTATTTTCCTTAACGCCTGTTGTGCAACTTCTAACTTATGTATTCGCTTTATATTTAAATAATCGTCGGCACGATACGTGTAATAAATAGCCGCGATTTTAACGTTGGACTTATTTTCTTATTAAAAATCGCTACAATCCTAGTGCGATTCTTCTGCTTACTTCCGTAGCTGTTTCGTTTTTGAATGAAATTAATTGTCGGAGATATATTATTTTCCTGGAGCTGTTTTAATTCTCTCGAATAAATATTCACGTCTGGCCATGTCCTAATTTTATTCTAATAACGCGTACGCTTAAAAGAATTAGCAGACAAAATACGTGCATCACATTTGAAGAAAAATTGATATACTGAATAAGAATAAATTGGCAGAACGTACAAATTAATGTATACACGAAGAAGATTCGTGCAAAATACTTCGAGAGAATTAGAAGCAAATTAAAACGAACGTTTATATTGCAATATTAAAGGGACGGGCTGTTATTAAAATTCAAACGCAACTCATTAAATCAACATCGACTCCTACTTCCATCCGACGATCATTAAGTCACTATCGTCGACTACCATATTAATCGTCCCACGTTAATTTTGGCGTATCACCGAATTATGCGTACGTAATTAAAATGATCAGAGTAATGCCGTGATAATTTTTAAGGAAAATCTAAAAGTTGTTTATAGTTGAAATGGTAAAAAAACCAATTCGAAATTGTACTTTCCATATTAAATTCGTTAAGTCTATGTCATCCTAAGTTTTTTTCTACCTAAGGATCAAATTAAATTTATTTAGCGGAGCGTGTCGTAGTTGAGGCTGCTCCTTATGTTATGCTTGGACTATTTTATACATTTGTTTGATGTGAGTCATCACATTTTACTCAGGCAAACGGCAATATGCAGTACGACTTACCGAAAGCTTGACAATGCGTGCATTGTATTACGCCCTTATTTTGTAGTTTTCGCGCTTGGATCGAGATCCACGAATAACATAATGGTTGCTTAGTTTTTTTGTTTCTTGGTATTGATTACATTCCTATAAAACCATTTTGTTTCAATGCTTTTTTTATGTCATCACTAGGCATTGCGTGGTGAACAGTTTTTACAACCACCCTAAATGCTCTCTCTTTTTTCAATTGGCATGTACGATATAGCACCATTTTATCCCTTAAAACTTTCACTATTTTCCCATAGCTATTAGGGTTGTTAACTTTAGCTTAACTTTTCCGTTGTTTAAAGCCTGACGCGAGAATTCCTCTTTTTTTTTTTTTAAAGCCGAGCAGATAAACCTCTCCATCTCTTTATACTGAACAACCCTTTATATTATTATAGGTGCATGCTAGGGAATCGCTTCGTTTCGTCTGATTACCTTTTCTTCTTCGTGGGAATTATTCGCAAACACTTTTTTATTATTACGCTAATGCGTATCAATATCTGGAAGCCACCGAAGGGGAGCGGGTTTCCTTTTTATTTATATTTACTACTTCCGGTGGGGAGTCCGAAGTTTTAAATTTGGATCCTATCTGATCACTTAGAAGTATTATTTTACTTTTTAAAATTTTGCCATATACTACAGAATACTATGAATATGAGAAGACAGACAAAATTTACACATACAATTTATTTTTTCATATATATATATGTGTGATAAAGTTTACGAGAAGCGCAGACAAACAACTAAATATAAATATAGAGACACAGAAACGGGTAGAAATAAGTGAATATAGGTACTTAAAAGCTGTAGGACCTAGAAGAAACAAAAACAAGAATTGACATGTCAAAGAAAGCGTTTACTAATTCGAGCGGGAAATAAAATGAGTTTGAAACTCATGAAAAGGATAACGCGCTGCTACACGTGGACAGTGTTACTCATGCGAAACATCGACTATGAGTATAATCAAAACTGACCATGAAAAGGAAATGATTGGAATTAATAGTGACTAAAATACCGACCAATTTAACGAATAACAACCTAAAATAGATTATAAGACAAACGAGCGATCGAAAAATATAGATATACGCAATCTCTTTACTGGATTCAGACCATTACCTTTCTAAAATTAAAATTAAATTTCAACCTAGGAATACAAGGAAACAAATTAAAACAAAAATGAACAAGTATGATATAATGAAGTTAAAAAAAAAAGATCTGAATTTAAGGATAAATTAGAGACTAGAAATCCGCAGGATTGGAAACAATTAAAATTGGCATTGATTCAAACCGCTAAAGAAACACTCAGCTTAACAGAAGTTACAAAACATTCGTGGTGGAACTATGAATCGGAAGAGGCCGTTATAAAAAGACAACATACTTGGAAAAAGTGGAATGCAGATAAAAACGTGAATAAAAATACATATTTAATAGAAACGAGGAAAGAGGTAGGGAAGATCATCAGAAATGTGAAAATAAAATATCACAGTGATCAGCTATGTAGAATCGAACAAGATTTCCAGAAGAATAACACAAGAGATTTCTATAAAACATTCAAAGTGTAAATAAATTTATATACCCGTGTCTTATGTTCAAAAACAAAAATCAAAAAATGACATTTAGTAACAAAGAAAATTGTAAAATATTGGCAGAATATTTTGAAACGCTACTGAACTGCGAAAGCCCAACACTAACTTTCACTTATGAAGAAGAGGATAGGAATCACGATTATGTTGGTCCAGATAAAGGAGAAATTATTAATATAATTAAATCTTCGAAGAATAATAAGACTCCAGGGTAGGATACAATAATAACACGGTTATGGAAAAATTCGAATAATAAATGCCAAGACAAATTGTTTGAAATAATCGAAAATATTTGGGAGACAGAAATAATTCCCCAGGACTGGACAACAGCATTGATACATCAATTATATAAAAAAGGAATACAGACAGATGTGAACAATTATAGAGGTATATCGCTGTTACCAGTTACCTATAAAATACTCTCTAAGGCAATACTTAATTAGAACAAAAGAGCAGCTGGATACACAAATTGGTGAATAATAGATCATGTGTTGAACAGATCTTCAACCTCAAGTGATTAACGTTGTATCTGAAGAAAAAATCCAAAAAATATATAATAATGTTTATCGATTTTAAAAAAGCATATGATTCAGTAGATAGAACAGTATTGTTTAATGCCCTCAAAGAATTTGATCTGGATGAAAAAACCACAAGCTTAATAAGAAAAACGTTAACAAACACATATGCTAAAGTGAAACTTAGTGATAAAATATCCAGACAGTTTGGAATAAAAACAGGAGTTATACAGGGGGATGGCTGTCACCTTTACTCTTTAACTACACACGTGGAAAAGTTATAAGAGAATGGAGAAAAGCTATGAGTGATGAAAATATCACTGGGAATATTAGACTAGGATACAAGAAGGACAATTTACTAATAGACCGTTTAGCTATTGCAGATGATCTGGCAATAATAGAAGAATCTACCGAGATAACAAAGCGGCAGATAGAATTATTAAAAGAACAAGCGGATAATGCTGGGGTACAAATTTCCTTAAAAAAAAAACAAATTTATAACAAATATTACAGCCGCTCCTGATAAAATAAAAACTAAGTTTGGTCAAGTGTTAATAATTAATAAATTCAAATATGAATTACTCGAACAGAATGCACCAGAGAGAGAAGCAATCAAATACAGGATCGATCGAATAAAAGTAGCATTTTATTTAACAAAAGAAGTATATAATAATATATTTTTATCAATAAATGCTAAACTGCGACATTATACAACTGTGATCAGACCGGTGGCATTATATGCAGCGGAGGGTCTAAAAATGAAGCAAAAAAGATTAAATGAACAGCTTGAAATAGCAGAAAGAAAGATCGTAAGAAGAATAATAGGACCAGTGAAACCAGGTGAAAAATATATAAAACGAAGTAATCAACAAATATATCACGCGATCCGGAAAAGAAGAATTCGATTTTGTGGACATATGCAATGGATAGGCAAACCGGAAGATTGTCAAAGTACATGCGAAAATTAAAAATAGATGGTACATGGTACACAGAGACTAAAAATGACGTTGCGGAACTGAATATTATGCCTGAAGATGTAGAACAGCGATTAAAATTAAAGAAAAGACTGGCTGTAAGCTGGAAAGCAGGCAGGAAGAATTAGTATTGCCGAAGAAACGAAAAAAAGGGCACAGTAAAAGGATGAAAGCAATAAGGAAAAAAAGGAAGAAAAATTGCAGGACCAGTTGATAAGGTAGTCTATCAGTGACTAATTCGGAATAATTATATATATATATATATCTGTATGTATATGGAAAAACATGCTGGCGCCTGTAGGATTAGAATTCTGGCGCCTGTAGGATTAGAATTTTTGGGAAATTCTTTGGATTATATATATATATATATATATATATATATATATATAAAAGAGGAAAAATGCCTATAAAAAATATAAATAGGCAAAAGTGCGGAAGAAGTACAACTCTCACGCTGGCGTTATTTAACACACACTCCGAAAATATCGGATTAAAGATAAATCTGCAAAACGAAGATAATGACCAATATAGTAGAGAAGACACGATCATAACTGTAAATGGAGAAAAAATCGAATCGAGTATGCAGATACCTGTATTTAGGACAAAAGTCGGGATGGAAAAGCAAAACACGATGCGATTAGAGATAAAAATGAGAATATCTCCGGCCTGGATAACATTTGCAAAGCTAAACTAAACATTGAGTTAGGCAGGACATATCGCAAGACAAGACGATGATAGGTTGGACCAAACGTACGATGCAGATCGTTGTACACGAGGAAGGCCAGTGATTAGGCGGAGGGAGTGAAATGAACGGGAATTAGTTGAATTTGAGCCGCAAAAGATAGAAGATGTTGGAAGTGTTTGGGGGAACGCCTACAATCAGTAGTGAATTGATATGTATGTGATAATATATATCTGAACATCACACGTATCATTACGGTCTAAAAATTTCAGCCGTAAATATGTCCTTGGATATGATGTCAAATTTTCCGAGAGGATTGTGTTATACAAATAATTTTAAACCCGTATTTTTGTGGATAGTTATATAGGTTGACCCAGAGAAGTCGGTTTGTTTTTTGAATAACTCAAAAACTATTCAACCAAAATTTTTGAATAAAATTTTGTTTAAAAATAGGAAAACGAGAGATTAACTTACAATAATTTATGATTAATACTGTTCAGATGATCGCCGGTTGCAATAATACATTCATTCGAACATTTTACAAAATTTTCGAGCATAGGTCGATGAATTTTTGAAATTTCTTCAGAAATCCAAGTTTGTGCTTCATAGACGCGGCTCTTAAGGTATTCCCGCGAAAAAAATCAACTGCACTATTCAAAAAACAAAACCCTCCGTCTTCTCTGGGAGAACGCATCTCTAAGACTTCTCTCTAAATAATTTGTTAACAGCGCGAATTTCATAGGTAAATCGAATAAAATAAATACAAGTCGATCGATACTTACGCAATAGAGTTTTTTTGTTCCGGTCAATTTACATCGGTTATACTACCACGATGAACATGTAATATCGGGATGGCTGGAAATTTGACGATAAAAAACAAGACTGTAGCACTACGAAATTTCACTTCAGAAATGGAAGCAACAAAGTAAAAAAAAATATATATATTAATAATAATAATTATATTCAAATATGCTTCGAAATGAAGACCACACACACTGGCTCGATCGGATATGTATAAAAACAAAATGAAAGGGCCATTAATAGCGGTTATAGGTAGATAATTAATAATAAACGGATATTTAATCGGACAAACGTGAATGGTAGTGGAATTGGTAATAATGGTGGTATATTAGTAGTTAATTGTGTTTTAGTATCGATAATCTGCCTTATACGTTGTTGTTACCGTTATAATGACTAATTTGGATAACCTTCAAACCGTCTATAGTATAAGTAATTAAAAAGAAAAAAAAAGATCGATTTACACAGTCCAGAATTCTCGTATCTACAATATAGATGTGTGTGTGTGTGTACGTGATTCGTGTACTTATATATGTACTCGTGTATTAAAATATTCTATTTGATTATCTACTTTCCGTGCGTGTTTTTATTATAGAATAGAATAAAAATCGAATTAGTCTTCTTTCTTGCTCTTACAGCCAACGAGAAAGGTATGAACTGATTGAGACGGAACGAATTGGTGGACGAGAGGGCATTCGATCGTTTTAATTAATCGATAACCAATTATGCGTTAAATGCTCTTCAAACTGGACTTACACGATCGACACAATTCTTTATAATAATGATAATCGTGATAATATTAATTTTATTATTATTATTATAATTTGATAATTACGATGATGACAATAATAATAATATCAAAATATATCCAATTTACAAACTTTTATGTATATATTTTATATATATATATATATATATATACACATGCGTGTGCCCCAAATTTTCGTTTCATACAATACATATACACGATAAAATTTAGAACTACTTCAAATAACGCGATTATAATTATTAGATGTAAATTGAATTATTCGGCTACGGCCGTAATTGCGCGAACAACAACCTAATAATTTTGAACATAGTTAATGCGCGAAATATTGTGCAACAATGCGGTACTGCCAGAATATGAACTTACCCAAATTATGCTGAGGAAACATGGGTATACTTCAACGTCATCTTCAGCCTATATCAGTGCACTGTTGGACGTAGGTTTTCGACAATTGTTTCCAGTTATTACGATGCTGAGCTATTCTTATCCAACACTGTTTCCTGCCACTCGTTTCAAGTCATCACGATTTAGCAACACTCGTTTTGTTCATCTGTTATCTATTCTTCGGGCTATGTGTCCGGCCAACCTCAACTTTATTTTTACCATTTGCTCCACAGCACCATGGAGTTCGATCAATATTAGTCTTTCTTACGCTACCATATATAATAAGATTCGGTAAAATACACTGATATATAATTTCCTTTTCAACTATTTAGTTTTCCAAAAGCTACTCACGATAGTGATATTCTACGAGTTATTTCTGCTGGCATTACGTGTCTGTCGTAATTCTTTGTCCGAGGTATGCGTATTCGCTGTTACGTCATAAATTTTTATTCTTATTCGCTCGTTTGTGTTTGACATTACTTTTGTTCGGTGCGAATTTATTCTTAGCGCTATTTTATTATTCGAATATGCATCTAATTCCGTTATCATCCTTTTTTTATTCTTCAGCGTTGCTGCTTAATATCACTACATCATCTGCAAATCTAAGATGATTGAGATATTCTCCATCAGTCTTTAGAGTTCCAATCTACTATTTTTCTGAATATACAGATTCTAATATAGCGATAAACAGTTTCATCTCCTTGTCGTACTCCTATTCTCGTTGCTGTTTTTTTGTTTTGTTTCGGGGCCTATAATGTTATTTGCATCCTTACAGACTGGTATCTATATTCTTGATTAGTTGCATATATTCTTTTTCTATTCCACTACTATACAAATGCCTTTTCGATATCTATATATATGCCATGTACAGTTTTATATTACATTCCTGGCATTTCTGAATTAATGTTCTAATTGTCAAGTAAGGTGGTGTACTAAAATCGGATCTAAACCCTGCTTGTTGTCTGGCTATATATATCATTTTGATACTCTATTTGCTATTGTACGAGGATTTGGATAATAGACTGTTGGTCTGTCAAAGTTTCGTGTATTTTCTTACGAATTTGTATTATTTCCGCTTCTGTCCACTTAGGGTTTCTTCTTTACGTTTATAACTTATGCAAATATATTGCTGTTGCTTGGTACTGTTGGTTTTTTTTCTTTCAGACATTTATTAAATAATCCTCGTCTCATATTTATCAGCATACTGTCTGCGTACTTAATCATTTCTGTTAATACGCTGTCTGTTTCCGAGTGCTTTGTCGAAATTCGTGCTGCATTATAAACTTCTTTAGTGTATTTCTAGGGTATTTTCGGTTCTATAACGTTTCGATAAATAGACTTAACGTAAAATAAAAACGAATAAAAATAAAAAAATAATAATATTAAAAAGTAGAATAGAAATACAAATAAAAAATTTAAATAAACAAATAAATCTCGTACATGTAGGCAAATGGCGAATACAAAAACACTTTTTAGCCAAAGAAACGGATAACACCGCATAAAAATTATCTAGGATACTAAAAACTTTCTGCGCTTCTTGTAGTTTCTTAAATTAATTTCAATTTCAAGTAGCTTATTTTATAGGCTTGCGCGTTCGTGTATGATATTTATCAAATTTAAGAATTTCAGCTTTTCGCGAGTGTTAAAACTAGATTTATGTTTGAAAAGAAAATTTAAAAGTTTACATAAATCATTAAGTCCTAACAAATTATTACTTAATTGTAATAATTATAATACGTTAATTTAATTCAACTTATTTCGAATTAGTTAACATTTTGGTTTTTATCAACAATCGCATAATTATTCTATAAGTTCGTTTAATTTATTTTTCGTAATAAACACGGTATATTTAAGGAAATAATTCGACTGTTTATGCTGCTACTCGCGCGTTACATTTGCAGCGTGTGTTATTGTAAACTGTTATATATATATATATATAAGAAAGTAAAAATAAATTTTGATTTGATTTGATATAAATAATAATGCGTAATAACCGACCGTGCGCATAACTCTCTACCCGGTTCGATTAGGTGAAATATTAAATAAAACTAATATTATCGCTTCTAAATCAAATATAATTTCTTAATATGAAATAAAATTTGAACAAATGAATTTTTATATAATGAAAATTTTATAAGCAAATACAACTTGAACTTGCTGACACAATCGAGAAGATAATTTTATACACATATCTTTATGTACCTGTACATACATACTCTTGCGACAAATATATACGAGTTTAATAAATGTCCTCACACACACATATATATATATATATATATATATATATATATATATATATATATACGTACATAGTCGTATACTCTCGTACAACGTATTCATATAGAGATTATAATTAGGTTTTATGCGAAACAAATACGATGATAACACGATTAAAAACGAACGGAAATAATAAATCTTTACCCGCTTTATCGTAATTCATTATTCTCGAAAAATTTAAAAATGAAAAAGAAACTGGGTGTTTATAATTGCCGTGTAGATAGGCATGATGATAGTCGATATAGCCGCCGAATATAACACAGCACCTTTAGCTATGTTTAAGAATGAACAGGTTATGGCGTGTTAATTGGAATAAGCCTACAACACCACACCTTTAGCTATGTTTAAGAATGAACAGATTATGGCGTGTTAATTGGAATAAGTTTACAAATATTCAGAATCAAGGTGAGTATTATAGCATGATCCGGTGTGAATCTACATTGGGCCTCTTTCGTATTTCTCAATTCTTAATCATGTTTCCCCAACATCTCATTCGTACTAATATGGTATGATTAGTCGATTGCGAATGTATTACTGCCGGTTGCGTCTAAATTTTTTATATCGGAATTATCGGGTACTATGCATCAATAGCCGTCTTATACTATCATGTATGTTGTCAATTATAGCCGATAATTGTTAGCACGCAAAGTAATTCAATATGTTTAGTACGTAATAGACACTTTCTCTGTACGCTAATTTTAAAATAAGAACGCCTAGAGAGTTATTATATTATATAAAACTTAAAAATTACGCCTTAAAAAAAAATTAACAAAAATTAAATTTAACCAACACCTCCGCAACCACCGAACAAAATGGCTTATGACGATAGAACAAAAAACATTACACCCGTTCTTATGGAAATGAACTTTAAAAAGAGAGCTACACTAAATGCGACCAAATACGATGCGTACCGAATGAAATAATAATATTAATTTAAATTTTTATAATTCAAATTTATCTCAAGTTTCTGTTAAATTAAATAAATAAAATAAAACGCATATGCGCAATAATGGTAAAATAATTCTGTTGTCCGCTCACGACACAAATACAGTACTCATATTCACATACATACACACTTGGAAACCCCTATTTACATATAACACAAAATCTTCAGTAATAATAGTAATAATACTAATAATAATTATAAATAATAAGAATAAACAGTAGTAACACTACTATTAAATAATAATAACAGTAGAGATGGTAATAGTAGTAGTAATAATAATCAAATAAAATAAAATATATTTAATCTGTTTTACAATTACAATAAATTAATAAAATAAACAAAATGCTCATGCGCAACACTGCGCGAATGGCAAATACAAGTATTTTATAAAGATTATATTGTTGCTAACATATGCACAGACTTCAAGTCACACCTTCACATAAGCATACATGCACACCCAAATGCACACATAACAATTCACGTGTACATGAATATGATGTATACATTCATATATATAAATATCGATACATGAACCGTTATAAATATGTACATGAACAGACACAATATAACACAATACCGTGAGCATACCTGCACACATGTTTCAATGACCATAAGTATACACACAGATTAGTATAATCAAAATTTATTTTAAATGTCTACACTAAATCAAATGTTACTACTACTATAATTTTAAATAGACACATTTGGTCTCGACACTGTACACAAGAAAATATACTTTATACATACATATAATAAATATTTAGTGGAGCTTATAGCATATAAATATGTTTCGCACCTCACGCATGCCAAGGTTTAAATATAAAATAAGTATATACTCCGAAAAACAAAAAATTAAAAACTTCTACAAATCTTCCATGCAGTGAATCGCTACATTATAATAATAATAATAATAATAATAATAATAATAATAATAATTTTTACAATACGATGATGTCATTATTGAATAGTTTGAATAAGTCATTTCAATCCTGTTGATCATAACAAGATGCTAAAAAAATTTTATTCTTGTAGCACACGTATTCATTGTTTCGATTATTATGCAACTAAGATTAGACATTTAGCGATGTTTTTTTTTTTCTTTTTCTGGATAAATATTAGCTCAGTAAAGGTTTTCGAAAATTTTCAATTTTTCATTTTAATTTAAAAAATTACGGGATTGATTTCGTTTACCCAATTATTTTCTCTCGGAAAAAAGTAAGAATAACTTAATTGATTAATTTTTAAGTTTAACTTAATCACTGGAATTAAATATTTAAATTGCGTATAATTGTTTATTTATTAACTTTTTTTTTTTTACAAAGTTTTCTATTGATATATAGTCGTGCATTTCAATAACGTTGTGGGTTTTTTTTCACGCCGATATATAACTTTTAAGACGGGGGTCAGCTCAAATTTAATTAACTCTACATTAAAATATGACTAGCAACGCGATAGTGACAATTTGATTGATCTTCCGTCTCATTTGAATTATATTGTGTCTATTTTGGTTTATTTAAGATTTATAAGTTACTATGAAAATAAGTAAATACAATTTACATTAAAATATTATTGGCAATAATTAAAAATAATCCTCACGAATATGTTAAATTTTAATCCATCCCCCTATAGATAGAGTGATGATTTTATGACCTACTTCTTCTTCTTCTATGTGCCATACTCGTAATAAAGCGTAGTCGATCACCAATATGCCAATCAAATTTTACTTTCGCAATTGCCATTAATCGTTGTAATGAAGATGTGTTCGTTAAATTTTTAATATTTTCCAGACTCCTAGAATTCTTTATCCTTCTATCTGTCCTTGCATGGTAACCTGTAAAATGTCGTACTTTGTCCCTCTTATGATATGACCGAGACATTTCTCTTTATAATGGTATTCCGTAGCTGTCGGTCTGTATCAGATTTATTTAAGACATTTTTATTGGGCATCTTTGGTGTCCCCCTTCAACATTGTTCGAAAGGAACCACATTTCCATTATCGGCTCAAATGTTTTTCATTTAGAGGCATAGCTTCAATGCCGTATAACAGAATTGGTTGGATGTAACATCGAACCATATCTTGTCTTATCTTTAGACTAAATGATCGATCACGTAGTAATTGTTTCATATTATTGAAGACTGTTCGCGCGTAACTAAGCCGTGCTTTAACCACAGTATCCGTTAACATAATAGTAACCGAGATATTTATATGTATTCACTTTTGCAATATTTTCATTATTTACGGTTATTGCATCACTCTTAATTGGGTTTTTATTGATTAACATGCACTTAGTTTTTCTATCATTTATATACAGACCATAGGTTTTGCCAACGTCATCAAATCTTTGTAACAGTCACTGTAGGCCTTGATGACTGTCTGCTAGTATGACCGCGTCATCTGCATACTGGATGTTGTTATTAATTTTAATACCATATGGCTGCTGTATTATGGTTTGCCTGACAATCTGCTCGGCGTATACGCTGAATAACAACGGGGACAGTACACAGCCCTGCACCACGTTTAACTTCGAAATTTATTTTTGACTTTTTTTTTGTCAACTACTAACTCAACTTCCTGGTTCCAATATAAATATATTATTATTTTCAGATCTCTCTGTTATCAATTCCCATATTTGTTAGGATTGTCGTCAGTTTATCGTGCCTTATATTATCGAAATCCCCCTTTCGTAATCAATGAAACATAGAAAGACGTCTTCATTCATTTCTCTGGACTTCTCCTAATTATTCTTAATGCCGCCAATGCTTGTCTGGTTCCATTTATAGGGCGGAAACCAAAACTGTGTTACCGATAAATCTTGCTCATATTTCCTTTTACTCCGGTGGTAAATGATTTAAAAAAAAATTTTTAGTAGATGACCCATCAAACTGATTGTTCGGTAGTCAGCACATTCTCTCGGATTTTGTTTTTTAAGGACCAAAACAAATGAAAATTTCAACCATTCTGAGGGGATGTTGACGGAGGTATAGACACTATTGACGGGAATTGTTAGATCCTTTATAGGATCTTCTTCTAATGGATGAAACAAATCCACCGGTATTCGGTCCGGCCCTGTTGCCTTCCTTGGATGAATTAGTTTAATTACGTGTACTGCTTCTGATTTCAGAATTATAGGTCCATCGTCTATGGAGTATCGTCGCCAAGTTGTGTTACCTCGATTATCATGGAACAGTTTATAACGGTGTCATTTCCAAATATCTTTTTAGACGTTTTCATCGACAACAAGGACACCACATTTGTCTATTTAGTCTTATAACTTCGTATTTAAAAGTTTTCCCCGTTACCGCCTTAATGTTCTTATGCATTTAGAAAGAATCATGTTTGTCTGTTAAAGGACTCATCTCTCTACATTTTTCTATTCATGCAATTTCGGCGCGTCTGATTTTCTTCTTAATTTGATACTTATTTACATCTTTATTCTTATATTTCCTTCGTTCGTTCATTTTAGGTATCTCGCGTGTTAAATATTTTTGACAGATTGTTTGCATAGTTTTTTGTTGAACTGTGACAGTGTTAAATGTACAGTTGAGTCATTTCCCTTAAGCCTCTTTAATTGGGCACTTAGCTCCTGTGATATCCCTTCTTTTACATTTGGTAGCCTTAATTTAGCTATGTTCATTCTTTTATATCTGTCCGGTCTTTTTATTTTTTTAAAAAATCTTAACCTAAGTTTTGCAACTAACAAGGAATGATCCGAATTAATATCCGCTCCGTGGTAAGTTGAGGCTTTTATAATCGCGTTCCCGAAATGCTGATTAATTAAAACATAATCAATTTGATTTCTAATCAGATTTGCTTCGTTATCTACAGGCGATCTCCATGTGTACAGTCGATGGTTTGACAACTTACACTATGCGTTTGTTATGGCTAGATTATTTTGTTCACTAAAATCAAATAATTTATCTCCTCTGTCATCGCTATCGCCTAATCTAAAAGATCTAATTAAGTGACCTCGTTTACCACCTCCTACTTTAGCGTTAAGATCACCCGTAATTATTAGTGTATCTTGTTTATGAAGCTTGTCATAGTATTCAGAATGGAGTTGTATTATCTACTACAAAATATATTAAAGTTTATTTTGCATTAAAGTACTATTTTCATCTATTACACATTTAAATAATGTTTTCCACAAATATCGAACGTGACGATTTTATTATGCGGCACAGGTTATTAGATTATCCGAAATATATAGCAATTATATGATAGTATAAAATTAAAGTTTCCGATTTAAAATTCAAATAGCAACAATCTGGATGTGACAGTTCGAAACGAACCGGACGAATGGAATTGTACGAATTGTGAGTAAACCGAAGAAGAAACGTAATAACCGCTTTGTAAAGGATAGACTGCTGTGTCAGGAATTAAAGTTGCACGCTGGATCGAAAACCATTTCATATTTTAATACGTGCGTACATATAATATATAAGAGAATAAGGATCGTTTTGTTGTTTTTTGAATAACTTAAAAACTGTTCGACCAAAATTTTTCAATTAAATGTTATTTAAAAATATCAAGACGACAGATTAGCTTATTCGTTCAAATGATCGTCATTTGGAACAATACATTCATTCAGTCTTTACAAGATTTTCGTAGGTTTTTCGAGCATAGGTCGCTGAATGTTTGAAATTTCTTCAGAAATTCGAGTTTTCAGGTCTTTCACATCTCGCGGACGTGTTTAACGCGGGTCTTAAGGTATCCCTTTGAATTTTTTCGAAATTCTCTTTTTGCACTGTCGTGATCGATTCACGCCAAAAATAACGTTCCATACAAAATGATCGCTTCTTCTTGTTATAAGATACTATGATAACTGAAGAGACAAAAACGAATCTCTCGTGTGTACACTAAATATGGAGCACTCGGTTTGCGTTTTAGCAGTCTTACCAACTGCTCTATTCAAAAACCAAAAACCGTTCGTCTTCTCTGGGCCAACCGAAACACTATAGTACAAATTCAACCGATTTACTAAACACATTTGTCATTTTCTAATATTAAATAAACGGTCGAATATTGTAAGTGGTCGTTTTATTTCTATATTATATATAAAATCAATTGATTTGTTAGTAGTAATCGTTTGTATATTTTAATTATAACGTGTAAACCAAAAATTAAGAAGATATTCATGTAAGGCGGAGTACAAATTGCGATAAAAAAACAAAAAAAAACATGATAATCCCCGATAAGGCTCGTAAATTACTTTTAAAATGACTAGGGAATAACCTGCCTGGCCAGTTTTGTATCAATTCTTAGGGGTTGATGAGAATCACCAGTAGCCTATCAACTTTAGATTTAATTACACATTGTTTATATTATATATATATATAGATGTATAAAATTAGTGGTCCACACTAAAATATCGGTGCATAAATTACTGATTCTGACGGTGTTATTGTCGGGTGCAGAAACATAACCTACAACGAGGGAACAGATCAAGGGTCTAGACCAATGCTATCAGCGGTTTCTTCGAAGAATTCTTTGGATAAAATGGATTGACCACATATCGAAAGCAGTAGTAAGAACCTTCATAGATCAGTTGTTCGCTAAGAAGCGTTTGAAATGAACAGGACACGTGCTATGTATGAATCCGGAACGCATTCTGAAAAGAACGATATATGGGATTCTAGAAGATGGTTCTTGGCAGACCAGTTTTACGATATACGGAGGTGGTGGTTGCGGATGTTATAAAGATCGGTATTAAACCCAAGACAAAGCGATGGGAAAATACATCTTACAATTGGTGACCAAATATGCGAAAGGAACTGTTTACAAAACAAACGAGCTGTACAGTTAGCAGTGCTATTAACTATGTCCCTTTCAAACTACACGTAGAATCGAGCTCGTGTTTCATATGCCTTATAAATATTTATGATTTTCCGAGTGATGGGAAATGATGATGTTGATGATATATATATATATATTTAAAAATAAGCTACAAAATATTGTAGCAAAAGTTTAGACGATACTAAAAACAATTTAAAAAGTGATTTCTTTAGTTAGTTTTTAAACTTATATAATTATTGTAAAGCGACAAATCAACGTTATCACCGATTTCAAGAAAGTAACATACCACGGATTGTTTACGAAAATCGTAAATATATTTATTTATAATATAAATATATAATATTTATTTATAAATATATAATATTTATTTATAAATATATTAATATTTATTTATAAATATATTACCCAGCTCCGTGAAAAATTGTTAACCTGGCGAAAATTCGATTTTTTTCAATAGTTATTTTATACGTCAGAAAGAACTAATACACGATCGCGCGCGACAACTGATGTCGACAAATTGCTCAGAATAAGTTATCGTCACGTAATAATGAAGTCTAAACCACAATATTCGTTTCCTTCTACGTAGAACATTGAATTATATTGTTTACATTAACTAATATATATATATATATATATATATATATATATATATATATATATATATATATATATATATATATATGTATATATAATATATTGGTATATATGTATATATAATATATTGGTATATATGTACATACGCGGTTATTACAGTTATGTGACGATGTGTAATATTAGGGGCTTAATCAGCCGGTTCATGTTGTGTTCTTGAAAATAAGGAAATGACGATGTCAAGCTAACACTGATATTCCTAGAGGACGGTCTTTTCATAAAAATAAAAATTGTAGGAATTCAAAAAATTGTAAGCGACCAAAAGAAAACAATGATTTCAACAGTTAGGGAGAAAAAAAATTAAAATTTGTTAGTTTAACATTGGAGGTAGTGTAGTGTTATTATGAAGTTTATTATTTTATTTAAAACGTTTATATATTCGAATTCAACTATTTTGCATTAAGGAGGGGACATAAGCGTTTATAACATAGTTTTTATCCTTTATAGGTTGTTGCTTGTTGAGAAAAATTTGCCTAATTCTAGTACAGCGTAACGTTATCTTTTGTTCAATTTGAATTTTTAATTGTTTACATTTAACAGTTTTGTTATTGAGCAATTTAGGAATAGATTTTTTGTAAAATGTAATAAAAATAACCACTCCGATGTTTCGTAAAATGATTATTACGTTGATTCAATTTAGGAAGTGTGAACTCTGATGAATATAATTTATGCGATAGTATTTTTAGTAATAGTTAATTCTGACCAATAGTAGCAGTACATAGTACCCGACCAAAAAAAAAACCCCAGTAATTAAATCAAAACAAGAAATGTGATTGTATCGTTGACCAATATTTAAAACTAATCTACGTACTACTCTCGGATACATTCAATACTGTAACAAACGAAAAAAATAAAATAGCATAAAATAAACAACTTCTTTATAAATGAATTTCTCATAGTCCGGGATTCCGTAAAATAGA
Source organism: Coronaproctus castanopsis (assembly GCA_032883995.1). NCBI lineage: Eukaryota > Metazoa > Arthropoda > Insecta > Hemiptera > Monophlebidae > Coronaproctus > Coronaproctus castanopsis. The sequence goes on along the minus strand of CM065053.1, from coordinate 207,790,973 downwards.
TTTTCAAAAGTTCAGAAATCATATAATTCGTTGGTTTAGAATAAATGACCCGTTTTAAAATTAGCGCCTTTTAAAGTTGACTAGGAACAACGAAAATCGAAATAGTATATTTTTTATATGATATACAGTTTAGGAAATTAAATTAAGCTAGCGATTTAGGCACTTTTTCTCGCAACAGCTGACTTAACTAAACTACGCAAAGTCCGCAAACTGTAGGAATTGCGAAGTGCAATGTGAAGATTTAATAAACTTACCTTTCTTAATTTTATCGTCAGTTTTTCCGGACGGGGTCGCTCTCGCTGATTCCCGAAAAATAACCCAAAAATGATTGCCGATTTATAAAGCCGACTTTTCCTTAGTTGATAATTAAAACATAAACATATTTGACACGGCTGCGCAACACTCAGTCACCGTCACCTGCGGGTTAAAAATGGTTGTACACGTATAGTGGACGGATCAGTTAAACACGATTACATTTATGAACACACTTTATTAAGTAATACTCGTTAAATTGGATAAGCGGGCAGAAGGGGCATTCGGTGATCTACATCAGCACAGACAAGAGTGCGAAGGAGGGAGGCAGGCTGAAACAGCTGGTGAGTTGGGAAATATGTGCAGTACCAGCTCTTCGACACTGCGACCTTCGCATATCAGCGATCTGTTGTCGTACAGTATTGCAATTTGCAATCAATACGAGATGTACATTTTGAAAAATAACCTTGGAGGAAGTTGAATAAAAACGTAAAGAAGATTTAAGAAGTTTTAAATCCAATCCAAGACGACAAAGGGCTTAATTATACGTTCGTGTATTCGACTTAGATTCATACGTCGACGATGAAGTGGTCTTTTTAGCTGTTGCGTAGAGACTTCATTACAATAGATAATTGTAACTTTTTCTTCATTTTTTAAAATTTTGAAACTGGATGATAACAAAAATATTCTAATATGCGATCCACGTTTCGTAATTCATTTAATACGTATCGCGCGAAAATAATTTCTATCGCTGCTGCTGATGCGAATGTAATTAGAAGAATTATTTGTATTCTAATTTTTAAAGTATTAATAACAAATTCGCTTCATAATAATGTTTTAAATAATTGAACTAGAATAAAGAATTGAACATAAATTCGAAGACACCGTATTTATTTCGGTTATTAAAATTTGACCATGTTTTATAAGCGTTATTCGTAATGGAAACATCGATGGGTATCTTCACTTTTGTATTAAAATGGTTCCAGTTAAAAGAACACGATAAAAAGTAAAGGGTGCTAATGTTTTTTTATTTTTTTTAATTTTTAATGTAATTTCGCAGACACGTTGTTGTGAAATTTTTATATAACGATTATATTAATAAAGGCAAGAATAATTTCACACGAAGTAAATTTGCGGCATAATTTCTTTCGTTGTAACGCTATCTATATTATCGATTAAAAACAAACCCATGTACGATTCACAGTTCTCCGTGAATGAAATTTTACTCGCAAATCGTAAGTTATCATTATGGTTTATTTCAATAGAACGAAAGAAATTTATTTCAATAAGTAAATGTTTACATTAGGCTAAGTACCAGTAATAAGTAGCCGTAGCGTATAATTGAGAAATATAAAATAGCGCTTGAACATGAATTAAAATTAAATTCTTACAATAAATAGGAAAAATTAAATATAAAATAAAAATGCACAAAAGAACGAAACGTATACTATAATTTTTAAACGAGTCATAATAATAACTTCGTAAATTCATTGACCAAAGGATACAAGAAACTGGCAGTTCGATATGAAATAATGGTATTAATTGACACAGAGAATAAATTTATGACTATGCGTGCTTGAAGTATTGAATAAATGTGTGATGTATAAAATTAAAAAAATAACGGATAGATGTAATTAGTTGGAGAACTTTTGTAATTTTTGTAATTTTGGTTTTCATTTTACGATATATGGTATGTATTCATAACTGAAATTACGTAGACTTTTAAATTAAATTAGTTCACGATGTCTATATTTAGTGTAACATTCGTCTAGATGCGACATATTCTATAATTTTAATTAGCTTATTATCTATTTCACGATCTTTATAAAATTTTCGAGACATTTTGCTAATATATGTAATTTTTTTTGTTTAATGGAATTACATCCAACGTGATACTGTAATTCCTAACTCATATTTCTATAAACTCGGACAGCTTCTCTAGAAATACCGATATGTTCGGAAACATATGTAAATTAGGCGAAGAAAGGACAATACGTTATAAGGAGGGCCATTACAAGACGACGCGCGCAGTAATTCGTGGAATTGACTCATCACAACGACTACTGACATTGCATATATGCGATGCGAGTAATTCTAACTTGTCTAATGCTCTATAGACAACAATGTTAGTGAATAGATCTTTTATTGGTGGAAGCGATACCGCGCGTTTAGTAAAATATTTAATTATTTTCCACATCGGGTGCGATTGTTCGTAGGAAATTATTCCAAGGGGAGTATTTCCGGTTATATAGTAAAAATTTTGCTAATTTGTGCAGATAAACGCACACGACTCTTATATTTAGTATTTAGCTTAAGGTCAGTAATAATTTTTAAGAGAAATAATACTTTTTATGTAATTAGGAACATTATTTTGACCATAAGTCGTACGTAATGCTCATTTTGGAATATTACTGCGAGTAGCTGTCATAATTAATTTAGTAAAATTATTTCGTCTAATATTGCGAAAGTGGAAAAGCGCGCGATAAATTTAATTTTTCAGCGATACAACGTCCGAACTGACACCGGTAGGCATTTTTTTACAATAATGTTTTCTGTTTATTTCTAATATTTAATGAAGTTTGTATATATATGCAAGTATGGGGTTATGATTAAATTATGATAAATTAAGTTTAGTAATTTTATTGAATTCTTCAATTAATACAATATTTAGTACACTAAAGCCTTTGATGGATAATAGGTTGGATCGGAAGGAGATTAATTAAAGTTATATTTCAATGAAGCCTGTATTAAGAGATTTCCAGCACGGTTACTATTGTAACAATTTAACACCGGATACTTTGAATTTAGATCGTCTATAAAAACATTTATATAATTTCTAATGAATTGGATATTTTTAGGCCGTCTGTAAATGCGTGTAATCCTTAAACGCGGAAAAACTTAATTTACACCCGTCATCTGAAATTCAACGATGCTTTGAAAAAAAAATTATGACGTAAGAGTGCGTTTTGTTAATTATGCCGGCAAATTAAAATACGTTAACGTTCCCATTAATTTCGCGAGAATTTAACTAATAAACGGAGCGAATCGATTCGTTAAAATCTAATCATCTGCTAATAAATTTGGATAAAAAATCAGTAATCGTTGCTTTTATCTTGATGCACACCACCGATATAAAAGCCTTTATCGTCGGATGAAACATTTTATACGCGTATAGGTACTAAACACAGTCTGAAAGGTTCGAGTATCAAACGAGCAAATTCCGGCGTCTTTGATAAAAGTAAGTCGCTGAAATCGGACGTTGTCTGTAGATATTAATCTATTTTAGGTGTTAGCTGCTCAGGATAAATTTCCCGAAAGTAAACTTCCGTCTGATCAATTGACGTACAAACTCGAATTAGACGATCGGGTAATTTTCATCGGCAGGAGGTAGAATAGAAGTACTATCTATAGACTTCCGTCATTCGAGACAGTACTTTTGAAAACAACGATGATGCAAATGGATGAAAATCGTGCTCGGTTAGAGCTTATTGAATCGGGTGTAAAATTAAAACTGAATACCGAAGTGTGCGAACCCTAGTCAAATCAGGAATAGACTGAAATTTAGAACCCGAATAATAACAAATTCCAAGTTCTTTAGATTTTTTTTTTTGCAACGGATTTCGGAAGAATACAATTTGTTCTCTTTTCTTTCTCTGCGGTCGATATGCGACGTTGCACGTTATTAAGTTCTCTATTTGTTGTGAACATGGTTATTTTCGGTAAAGTACTAAATTGCAACGTTTATGTTTAATTTTAATTCCTCGTTCACAGATGCTCGAAATTTTTCCTAATTCATACATTTATTATTTAAACGAGAAGTATTTGTTGAAATTTATAGCTCGGTGGGCGTTACATAACGGCGATTGTAATTTTATCGTTAAATAAACAAGCTATTACATTAGTTTCGTGGTTTGATTAAAAAAATCATAGATTAAATCTCGCAGTTGCTTGTATATATCGTAATTTTAAATGTGAAAATAAGTTTTATTTGTAAGATGTATTTCTGAAAGTAACAAGATATCGATTATTTAATAGATGTATTTAACACCGTAACAGAGATTTCACGCGAGGAAGTTTCGCTCTGTACGAGTTAAATAAACAAATATTTAATTTCATTCGTGAAAACTAGCGAGATACGTTCATTCTGTATTAATGAATATTTTTCGTTTATTATTATTTGAGAAGTTTGATGCAAAGCTTTTAAACTTGCAGCTTTAAACTCCCGTGTGCGCCTATTTAACTTCTGTCGAACTAACGTTAGAGTTGTCGAAACCATTAAGCGCATTCGGGAATCGACGCGGATAATGCAAAATTATTCGGTGAAATAGATATTGCGCGTTATTTATCTGTATTTATATTTTTTCTTTTATTATTTTTTTAAAGTAGAAATTTTATTATACTAACCGTATTTCATAATTATTTATCAGTCAACGATGATAATTTAGTTTATTTCCTATAAATATAAACGTTTTATAAATCTTTAATTCGGTTAAATAGCAACTAATTAAGGGCGAAATGTTAATATTTGTGCATATTTTATTATTATTACTCTTTTAGTTTACGCAGAAAATTAATATGAATTATTTCGTAAGCTTTCATTTTTTTTTTTTTTAACGACGGGTAGATTATTAACAAAACAAAATAAAAACAAAGTTAATTACTATAAAATTATTTTTATCATTAATGATATAATTATGATCATTTTATTGATTTTATATTGATTAATAATTATGGAATAGTTCATTAAAAATGTTATTGTAATATTTATGAGGATAAAGATCGAATAATAAAATATATTATTGATGAATTAAAAAATTTATTATTATTAATAATTAATGTTATTATTATCGTATTGATTTCTATAAATGTCCATGTTATTAATCAATTATTTATTGATGATATTATTATAATTAGCTTATTTATTATTTGATTTATTTATCGTCGTTTTCGAAAAACTTTCTTTTGTGGCGCTATCTATAATGAGTTTACTTTACTACATGGTATCATGCAAGTTTTCGATAGGTAGCGGTACGGCGAAATATATATATAACGAGTCGTCGTTGATTAATTAAACCTTGATTTCACCTTTACATAAACTGTTGTAAAAATTTAACGATTTAGAACGAATTTTCCGCGTTTAAAATAAAATAAATTTTTATTTTTTTTGTATCCGAATTCAAGCTTTCGTGGTTGATTACCCTACACGTCCAAAATTTTCTTGGTGCACGCTCTTTCACCTCGTGATGTTTCGTAAACACATGTAGTTTTCATTTTTTGTGCTAGAATTATACTTAAATTAGTCATATATATTTTAGATCATCGTCCGTTTAGATACACATATTTGATTTTCCGAATAACGGATACATTACTGTAGTCATGTTTGTAGAATTTATGTATAGTAGAAAATCCGCGACAACTGAAAATTTTTTAACATTTTACATAGTTTAAATGTACATTCATGTTAGGATATTTGGTTATAGTTTAAGAATATTATTGTGTTGAAGCAAAAATGGTAATCATATATATATATTACAATTACAATAGTCATCTGTAAAGATACCATTTTTTGTTTTCAGGCTGGATGGTATATGAAAAGCATTTTTTGACTCAATTTGCCTAATTCATTGATACACAAGTTTCATTGGAGTCGTTAGGGTAATTGCTGAAATAAATCAACGAGGAACGTTTGGCATTTCAAAGAACCCAGGTGGCATTACGGGATGCGTTTCTGTAGATCATGTGGTTTGCTTTTAAGTTCTTTAATGCTTTGCGTCTGTTTCTGATGGAAATACGGCATTGATCAGACCACCAAGGAACAAATTTTTTTGGATTCGTTTTGATACATCTTGGTGAAAAGTTTACCATTGGACAACAGTTAAATACGTTGGAAATGGTAAATTTGTAAATTCTTCGATGGAAAGAATTGTGTTATTAACAGTAATGGCATTGAATGTTTCTAAGCAGAGGTTATGATATTTTAACCAATCTGTTTTTTTTTGTAAGAGTTCCATACTTCAGCACCAGCTTGAAGTTGAAACAATTTGTAGTAAATGATAATTGGGGCATGATCGCTTCCAGGTAGGTCATTAGCGAAATGAACCAATGTTTTGTTGGTTAGTTGAGATGAACAAATAACCAAGTCAATGTTTGACCATGTTCGATTAGATGAATTGTAATGCGTTTGGGATTTAGAATTTAGGATAGAGAGATTTCCATTTAAGAGAATCTTTTTCAAGATTTTACTATTTTGTTATAATAGGAACTATTCCATAAAGGACTGTGGGAATTAAAATCGTAACAAGGAATAAATGTCGGGGTAAGCTGTTTAAAATTAATGATAAAGAATCATTATCTAAATTTTCGCCCGAAGAAAAATAAGCGGTGCAAATTGTAATAGGATCTACTGAGAACATAGTAGCGCCTAGTATTTGTAAATTTGCTGAAAATGAAGGTTTGATTTTACTGAAAGGATGACACCTTCTTTACTACGTTGATTTATGTTAGGTGAATGAGTGATAGTATTATATCCAGATAGTCGACATTTTTGATTAGGTTTTAAGTGTGATTCTTGTAGACATATTACTACTAGCGAATAAAAATTTATTAAAACGTGAAGATCTTCAAGGTGTATGAGGAACCCGTTATTGACACGTCGTTATATCTTGTTCGGATAATTTTTTTGCAGCACTTTAAAAATTTCCACTTTCGAAGAGTTTTTAAAATTAAACTTAAATGCGGTAACTACGTGCTATTTCAGCAAGTTACACACTACGTAAGTATTATCTATAATTACGTTTCCAATGGAATTTTTATCGCTTATATAGATAATTAATTTTGTTGATATTTTATTTTATGTTTCAGAATTTTATTTTTATTTTATTATCGTGACAATTTAAATTTGTACTAAACACGCTTATCGATAATATATATATATATATATATATATATATATATATATATATATATATATATATATATTCGCACGACAATATTAAGTAAATTACACCTTGATATTGAATCCGGTTAGATAAATTATTCACGATTTCCACCGCAGAAAACTCGTCTCTTAATCGATTTGGTTATTTAACTGTATTTACCAAGTGGTATTGCACCTCCATTAATAAGCAGGATGGTGGCTAAAAATATAGAAAGAACCAAGCAAGGTCCGGACCCTCGACACCCTATGTATGGGCAAAATGCTGCAACTCCGCGTTTTTGAAGTCTAGAAGAAGCTTTCTAACTTTGACAAGCAGTATGGCATTAAATACTAACGCAGAAAGAGCACGACTTAGAACATGGCAAGACAAAGTTCAATCTCTACAATGTGAAGGAAAAACCAGCGGAAGTTTTCAATGAAAGCTGGCGAATATGGAAAACTTTTAATCGGATCCGATCATGGTGTGCCCGAATAAAACAGAACAAAGTGGTCGCTAGGAACGGGCACTGCGAATACGGCGAGATACAGACCATGGCACATCTACTCGAATGTGAATTGACTAGTGTTAGATGCACGATGAAGAATGCCATTGACGCGGACGAGGACGCTATAAAGTTGGCGGAATACTGGCCCGAGAAAATTTAATAAATGTTAAAAAGTAGTTTAAGGTATAATTGGCTCGCGAATAATAATAATAATAATAATAATTTAAAAATAAAAATCTAAATCTGTTTATTCGATCTATTTCTACGTCACCGTTTCAAATTAGCGAAATTCGACTTTAAATTCTTGTTTACTTTAACCGAACCGAGATGAAACATTATCTAAACGGGCAATATAATTCGAAGGATTGTGTGCCCCACACGTTAATGTAATAGTCCGATACGGCCGAAACTAAAGTCAATACTGTCGGAAATGGAGTCAATACTTCCGATCTTTTGTGTATTTAGTTAAATTAAAAAACGTCGTTAGTAAAACGTGTCAATTTACATCATAACGTACGAAATCACTTTCAACGCATATATATATATATATATATATATATATATATATATATATAGATATATATATATATATATATATATATTACAGATAACGTGTACATACATATTGCGTACACTATATATGTAAACATATACATACACACATACACATATATGAGTTCTACATAAATATATATATATATATGTATATGTTTATTTTATTGTATTAGGGAAAAGATTTACGATTAAATAAGTAAATAAAGCTTAATTAACCGATTTATTTCTCGTTTTTATTATTATTTTGCACGGTTTATTGAAATACTGATTTCCTTCGGTTCGATGTTTGTCCTAATTTTCATAGAAATACTTTTTATTACCATTGATTACAAACCGAGTGTTAACCGTTCTAATATAGTAAAACTATTATTCTATATAAAGCTGCGCGATATTTGTGTCTTCGTAGTTTTACGTAATTTATTAATTAAATTTAAGTTTTATTTAGAAAATTAAAAAAAAAAAAAAAACATAGTTAACATTTAAAGTCGAAAAAGGACTAATAATTGTCTCGTAGGGTGCGTTAAGGGGTAGAGAGGTTACAATACAGTCTTCGTGGACTTTTAAAGACTATCGCGTCGACCCTAAGCCTAGTCTAGTATATGTATATATATATATATGTATATATAAATATGTATGGGTATTTTATAAGAGCTAAAGATGTCGTCTCATTCCAGTTAGTCCGAATGTTCTATACTGCGTTATGTTCGGTGTTTTTTCTGCTGAATTTCTATCATCATCGGTGACTATTTTAATTTATATCGTTTGTCGACGTTCGAGCTGATTTTATATACTAATCTTCTACTTTGTCGGTGGTAAGTATATGGATATTTATAAAATTTAATAAGATAGTTTTTAGTTTTGCCGATAAAATTTCCTATTTTCTTCGTAATTACACCGCGACGCTTTGAAACTCGAAGTATTTTTTTCGGCTTTTTACCTTCTAGCCGGTTTAATCGAGTTTTCGATATTTCTACGTTAGCGTCCTTTATAAATTGATCTCTAGGTACGTACATTTTCGCGATATAACTGATTTAGTTTGTAGTTACGGGTGGGGATCTTAATATCGGTAATAGCTTTTTAAAGAATAAGCTCTTTTAATAATATATATATATATTTGGCTCTTCACGTTTTATCCGGTTTAATCGAGTTGTCTAATATTAGCATCCTTTATAAATTGATACGGATAAGGCATATTCTCCAGACAACGGATATTGTTATTTGTAGAACAAGCAATTCTAGATTGGTAATTCTTTTTTAAACAATAACGTTCTCAGCTATTAACAATTCCCAAAACTTCATATAGTGAAATGGTGTTGTATACGGTGTTCAAAAGGTAAACTTTTTTATTTATTTATGTTTTTTTTAAATTTATTTTAACCGTGCTATGTACCGCAACAAGGGCCAGACGCACGCAGAAAGGAAACTTTAGATTAGATTATATAGATTGCATGATTTAAGGAAAGACAGTTTTCGGAAGAAGGTACGTTTTGAAGGATTAGTGGAAGAGATCTAGGCATGTTTAGGGAGGAACGAATATTTGCATATAAAGTACAATTTTCGTTTTTAAAACTAGAGCTATACGAGATTTCTTTTACGAAATTATACAAGATTGCTAAGATTAGTTACAATTTCTCGAACACCGACAACGTGTGCCATTTTTTTAAAGACAGTTCGTAAAAAGTCTTTTATTCTTTTCATATTTTTTACATGTTTAAATTTGATGCTGAACTGAATCTTCTACACTGTAAACGTAAGATGATAGCCCCTACTTCGCCAGATGAGAGGGAGAACAATGGTTCGTATACTGATCTTTGGAGAACGATTTTTTAAGATCGTTAGTTACCGTTTGTTGAATTTTTATTTTTCCTTTAGCTATGATATATGTGATACTTATGAAAATTTTCCAACAAGAACTGCTTCATCTTAGGAATCGGATTTATCCGGATATATTTTACATTTTCACATTATACCGGTGATAAATGTAAGCGCCTTATTATCTAGTCGTATTAAGTCTCGAGTCGACTTCCATATTTGTTACTTTTATGTTTGGAAAATTCGAAAATTTAACGAATCCGACAGAATTAGCCTTTCTTCGGAAATTATTTACTAGTTGTACATTTTCGCACTATCATCCGGCTTGTGATAATCTATAAACTTTAGAGGTGTTCTCGTTCATAGAAGACACGGTCGTTCTATACGAACCTCGGGCTATTTCAGTGGATTCGTCTGTCTGTTGAAACTCTTAACTTATGCTATGTTGAAATACGATATTATTGGCTGCAGCGGGGTGGTTGGTTAAATTTTGATTATCGCAGTGATTTAAATAGACATCTAATAAGAAAACAAATTTTCGATCGATAAACGTGTGTCAGTCGGGCTAAAGTGTTTAATATGACTTTCTAGCAGAGTTGGTAAACTTTTATTTAACCGATATTTATTATCATATAATTTAAATACCCGTTAAACGGTGTTCTTTATTTAAATTTAAGATAACATTTATTCCTTACGTATGCCTATTGTGTATTATTAAAAGGGGGTTTATAGCGTCCAAACATGTACGAAGTGATTTTGGATCATTTCAAGCATATCGCTAACAAAACACAAAAGTATAATATTATTTTTTGCATTCATATTAAAAAACAACTTTAAATTTTTTTCGATCGATGTGTCGATAATCGCATCGACATTATTACGTTAGAAACGTCTTATTAATGATGTCGTTCCGATTGCGACACGTAATCAAAACTACGCTTTATCGATTTTTTAAAATTAATCTATAAAATTTGATATTAGCGAAATTAGATATTGAAAACGGATTTGGTTTTCTACGATTTTTGCAAAATCCGTTTAACTGAAAAATAGTTATATTCGATTTTCCCATTATTTGACCGGCGTTAAAAAAAAACCTGTGAAAATTATGACAAAACTTTTCTGTATTTGTTTGTCCACGATGTATCCTTTGGTCGGTGTTTTAACAGTATTCGGATTACCGAAGATTGTCGAGTGACGGCTATCAACTTTCGAGTAGTTCTCATTACCTTTCCCTGTTCCGCTCGTACGATCTGAGTTGGTGGAAACCTGTATCAAGGATGATCAGTCCAGTTAGTATGTATGGAGTGAAGGAAAGTCGTGTATGCAGAAGTTGCCCTGTATCAACCTGGTTAGGGAGCGTCGCTTGCTCGATGATGAGGGTCGTCTATTAATTATGTAATTTAGTAAAACTTCTTAAATAAATTTTAAAAGAACTACTGTATTCTCTGTGCATAATTTTTCGCCGAATAATTTCTGCTACATACATTACGTACATACATATATCTATCTATTTATATATTTAAAATTTGAAATATTTCTCAAAGACGAATAAATGGGACCGAAAAATGGGCACCAGAGTAAAAAAAAAGAAGAACTATTCAATTTCTGTATCAACCCCCCTTATGGATGTTTCGGCTGAGTAAAGGGGTTGCAATTTAGAAAAAATCCCCTGGCTTGAGGTGGCAGCTGCAAATTCCTTAAATTTATTCGAGTACCCGAAAGTATATGAAGACAATTTCAAAAATTAAATTTACTCACAACTTAATCTTTTACGGGTGCCATGATATAAATAATGAGTATTTTTTTCATTTTTTCAATAAGTTGAAAAGATAAAACAGTTTTTTATGACATCGCGACGGATATACATCGTGACTAAACTGTGGACGGATTTTTTGTTATTGTCGTAAACCTGAATAACTTTAAGAACATCGCAATGTCGAACGTTCATTCGCCGATGTTGCGACCGGCAGTGAGTGTGACCATCGCTCGCTGTAATTGCTTCACATTCGGAAAAGAACCGACATCGTAAATATTCGATATATAAAGAACATTTCCTGGTAGACACCGGTACTCATCCAAATGTCTTCTCTACATCGATACTTCATTCAGTAAAACATATTCGTTGTCAATCGGCAAAATACGTTAATAATTTAAGACGAACTTCGCGATCTGAATTCAACGTGTCCGTCGCGTTGAGAAAATAAACACGTGAAATTTTTCAAATCCAGATGCGTTATTAACAGACGGCTTAACATGCAGCTGAATATCGTATTCTGAACAAACTTTCTTCTACATTACGTAGAATTAGAACAAAATCCTGATCAGAGTTAGTTCTTAACTTAACCCATTCTGTCATACATTATATAAAACTTTGACACAAAATTATAAACTTTATAGCGGTGTTTATTATACAATACTGCTTCTTAGGTGTTACCTATAGATATTTTGTTTTACAGTATAAGTAGCGTACATATTTTGTTGTACAGTATAAGTAGCGTACAAGGCAATCGTAATATGACGCTAGCGTAGATAGGCACACACACACACACACATCCGGAAGAACTGGAATTGATTGTAATGGCTTTGCCGTCATGACATAATGCAGCCCCTCGTGTTTTTTTATAGTGTACTATATTATTACTAGCGCGCGTATGGTGTTGTGGTTTGCCATTACACGCGATGATAATATTCGGATTATTTATATTTTCATTTTCCGACGATAATTTTTGCATCGTCGATCGTATTCGAACTCGGTACCTCCTTACAGAAGTCCGTGCTTTAGTCACCAGGCTATCCCGACGATAATGTAAACTATGTTTGTATAAATATTTTTAAAATTAAGATATTTCACGTCAACCGGAAAGTAAAAAATTCTATTAACATTTAAATTTCGCGTACCATATAGTGGACACGGTAATTGAAAGGATTACGGTTAACGGAAGCATTATTCGTTAAACGAAAAGCTTGAGACAGATACCTGTTGTCCGGCTTGCAAATTGCGGCTCATTGATGGCAACTTAATTTATAGATTACATCACGTGGACTGCAACTTGAAACTATTCTTGGAAAACGACCATTGTGATATGTACAAGATAGTATCCGTGTAATAGGTACGTCAGTCGAGGGATTGAGAGAAAAATTATGTAAAATCGCGAAATTATTTATGTATTAATTGTTAATTACGATAATCTATTTAGGTTGCTGACTGTAGAACATAATGATGCATATTCGTACACCTGCCTGCGAACACATAACTTCCAATTAGCTCGATATAAGGGGACGTACGATTTTTATGTAAAATTGTTGTACTCTTTATGTTATATATATATATATATATATATATATATATATATATATATGTATATACACGAGTATATATACATATTTATACCCAAGTCTCGTTAATATTGTTCGGACGACTTAAAATTATATATCGGGCGTAGAAAACTAAAAGTTAATTTCTTGTTGGCACGGTTGCTTTCTTTATTTTCAGTCGGATCCGTTTAGAAAAAAACGGATGACAAATAATTCTAACGAACCGGCTTATTTATTTCGATATAGTGTTTTTAATTTTTCTTTTTTTCGAATTATGTTCCGCTGAGAACTCGTTCATTTTTTACTTTTTTTTTTTTTGCTAAGAAATAACAAATTAACGAATACAAACAAAATTATTATTAGAAAAGTAGTTTTTTTGACGGTTGTTTTTGTATGTTTCATACGAGGCTCAAGTGGTAACGGAAGAGTGGCTCAAGGCTGTACGCTTGTTCCTACTTTGCTTAAATGAAATTCTTTCTGTACGTAAACGGTCTCGTTTTGACAGTATAGGGAACATTTTTTGAAAATGCTTTAAACGATAAAGTATAAAAACTGGAATCGACTAAAACTAAATTCAGTAAAAACTCAAACCTACGCGTTTAATTTTCGTAACCGCTAGACAAACTGTCGTTGGTTAAAGATCAAATAAAATAACCTAAAACTAGTGTTAAAAACTAACACGGACTTGATCGCTCGTCAACGCTTAGACATCTCACTACGGTGAAGCTACAAAAGTGAACGTTAGTCGGTAGGAGACTAAAATCTGGACATATTTGTTTAAAGGTAAGTTTAATTAATACAACGTGGAACAAAATATTCTAAATCAGAAATTTGTTTTATTCCTCAATTCTCGTACTAATTGACGGTTAATAATTTCCTTATACAGTTAATTACACAGACGCGCCCGAAGCCTAAAATATATGACGATAGTGGGTTTGGAAATAATCGTTAACTTTTTAAATCGACATAATGATCGTTTATCGTTATTGTTGGGGAAGATGTGAGTAGTATACGATTGAAAATTGAGAGTACCTTATCATATACATAGTTCAGAGCGTGCTTTAGAAAAAATATATTAAAATTCGAAAGAACAGAGTTTTAAAGATATACTTTATCATTTGGAGCGGAGAAAAAATTAGCGGTTAACACTTAATTTTCATTTTTGAACATCTACTGAAGAAAACGACAGATCCACTAGAGTTGTATGATTTCTGTTAACAGTTCCGTTTCGCGTGCAACTGATTGTTTGCCTAAAAAAACCGATGTAGACATTCCATAAGTATGTATATTTCACTTTACTATATAGTTGATCGACTGGTATTTCGAAGATATGTATTCTTAGCCATTGTATTTCTCATTTCTTGCGTGTCTGACTAATCAAGGTAGCACCTGGTTTTAGTTGTTCGAGAGTATTTTTTTCTATTTTCAATTTAAAATTCGATTAATTTACAACTGTTGAAAAAATAGTTTCGCTATTTACTAATATACTATACAGCGATTTAAAGTTTTTAGTTGTCAGGCTTTAGTAGTTAGGTAGTAAAATTGTTATTAGTGTGAGACATCACCTATTAGTTAGAATAAACAAAGAAAATCAAAATGGTGTTTCATATTAGAAAAAACCCATATAAGTGTTTTTATATTACAATCTGTTCAATATTTGAACATTCAGTAATACTTTAGAGTAATTATATTAATTATATATGTTTCAGCCATTTCCAATAGAATATTCGTGTATTCTTCTATACGTATTATTGTTTGCTCAATTCGTAAGGTTTGATTCTTTGCAACCGCCTTAATTCGTCCTGCTGGATTGAAAGCTGCTTCGCCTCTGAATTTGTATAATTCTACAGTCTTAATTCACGCTTTTCTAGCTAGTTCCTTTATCACCAATGAGACTTCTGATACATGGATATCTCGATGGATACCATTGTTTCTTTCGTATTGCACGGCATTAATGATAATTCTAAGAACTTTATTTTGGAACGTCTCAACTTTTTTTTATGTTAGTTAATAGCTGACAACCATAACTCCATGTTGGTTTCAGTATTTCATTATATACTAATAGTTTATTGCTCAGCGAAAGAATACTCTGTCTTTCGGGAAGCCAATTTATTTACAGGATTTTAGTTGTTCTATTTTGTTTATTAATATGTCATCGTACCTATATATTTTATGTTATTTTTATACAGTCTTTTCGAATTAATTATAATCGGATAATACTGGACTTTTTTGTTAGTAAAATTGATATGCACAGATTTCTCCTCATTTAGTCTTATTTTCATTGTTTTGTCTATTTCCACATACTTTCGATGTGGGATTGTACATTCTTAGTTGATTCTTCTATACTATTTCCAGTAGCCATCACAGCGGTATCATCTGCAAACACGGCTGTCACGACTTGCTTGTTTATATAGTAAATATTTGTAACTATAATCAAGAACCTAGTTAGAATAATAATAATAACAAAATAAAATAAACCATAATAATAAATAAAATAATAATAATAATATTTAATAAAATAAGAAATGATTAAAATAAATTATTATACGTAGTTTATTTTTTATTTTAATAATAATCATCATAAATCGATCAATATATTTCGGAAAAATAAAGCAACAAAGGTATAAACATTTAGATATATATATATATATATATAACGTTCGCAAATACGCATTATGTGCACAAGTAACTAAATCAGATATAAATTCAAATTAGTCAAAGTTGTATAACGAAAGATTAAACAAAACAACGATATTTAAAATATAAATTATAAATATAACATTTTCTTACGGTAGATTTTGCGATAAATTATACCATTTTAAAAGTCGCGTGAGAATATGAACAATACATTTTTTTTATACGCAAACAATGATGAAAAATCATTATTTGGAAAACATTTTATAGAATTAAAACACAAAATAAATAATATTCATAAAAATTATAAAATTTTATATACAGAAAAACATTTTAAAAAAAAGAAAACTATTTGAAAAAATGAAAATAATAAAAGAAACCGATAAAAATAATTTCTTTCAATCCAATGGTAAATTTCGATGAAGAATTTATTCGAAGAAGTATATCATAAATTTCATTTTTATATCGAACGACTATTTTTTAATTTTTTAAATTTTTTATTATTTCTATTTTACTAGCTATTGTTTTCTGATTATTCATAAATTTCATATTGGATAACTATTTTTTAATTATTTTTACTGACTATTAACTTTTGTTTAATTATAAATTTTATATTGGACAATTATTTTTTAATTATTTTTTATTTTACTGGCTATTGCTATGTAAAAATGTTTATATTACTAATAGTTGTTGCGTTGTTTACCACATTCACTGTCAGATTGTTTTATTAATACTGTTCTTCATTTTGTCGATTTTTGTGAATTGTAATTTTAAATTAATATTTTTTCATTTTATATTTTTTATTTTTAAATATTCACTCGATAATGGCCTAGCAGATCAAAGGCCTTGTGATTTTTCGTAAAGAAAAATTTTTAGCGATTTTAACTTCTTTTTTCTTGTTTATTTTAATAAAAAATTATATATAACATACGCAGGTGTAAAAATTTTTTAATACATAAAAACCAGTATGTCAATTTATAATAGAAGCGAGAATGGACTAATTTTTATATTAAATATATCGCTCGAAATTAAACGAGGTAATTGAAAGACGCGATGAAAATAAAATCCCTACTATTGCAATCGAAGGTAAGCTAAAACAGTTCAAACATAAATTAAATTCAAATTCAAATATATAAATAATAATAGTGACAATAATTACGATATTATTATCATTATTACTATTTTTAATTTAATTACAAAAAGTAGTTAAAATCACTAAACGTTTATTTTCTTGAAAAAATCACAAAGCTTTTCGGCAATTACGCCATTATCAAGTGATACTTTACTGCTATACATTTCTGCAGACTTCGTTATTGTAGCCATCAAATTTCAGTTAAAATAAAGAACATGCCCATCCCAACATCGGATGCTGTGAAATATTTAGGAATAATTTTGGACCAGAAACTTACGTGGAAACCATACATCAACCAACTAAAAACAGAATGTACAAAAAAACTAAATCTAATCCGTAAACTAGCTAACACATTATACGGGTCAGACCGTTCCTCTTTATTGACAATCTATCAAACATTGATTAAATCAAAGCGCGACTGCGGCGCCGTAATTTAATCGTCAGCTAATCAAAACATTATCAAATCACTCAATACGATACATCATACTGTCATAAGACTCGCTATTGGAGCTTTTTCCACTTCTCCATCCATTAGCATTCTTTGTGAAGCTGGTATTCCTCCCCTCAGAAGTCGGAGTATTATAAATATGTGGATTCGACTCAAATCGTCGTCGAATCTTCCTTCATTAAACGCGCTTCTATCATTACCTCATACATCAGTACTAACTCTCCATAAGCAAGTTACTACAATGTTGGACCTGATGCAACTCACTTTACCATCAACATACCAACTAACTATAGCAACAACACCTCCATGGGTGAACCTACATGGGTGAACCTACATCTCAATATAGTCCTTCAGCTGCAGCAATTTTCAAAAAAAGATACACATATCAATACGATCCTTTCTGCGTATGACAGTTACAGAATATTCTTTACTGATGGTTCCAAAACACCTCAATGAATAGGTTGTGGAATAGCAACCGATAAAGAAATCATTCTCTGTTAGTCCCAAATCTATTTACTATTCTTTCAGCAGAACTGTTTGCTATAAAACTCGCTATAGAATATGCAATAAACTCTGATCCTCATTCCTCTTTCCTCATTTGCACAGACTCATTAACCGCATTTACTTCTTTCCAAAAATATAACTGTCCTCATCAACATCCAACAGCCAAAAAAATTATTCGCACTCTTTATAATATAAATGATCGTGTTTCGTTCGCGTGGATTCATTCCATCACATGTTGGAATCCAAGGTAATACGCTCGCGTACGTTGCAGCAAAAGAAGGCTCGCTGGTTTTTCCGATACCAAACATCAAAATACCACCAAGGGATCTTCAAACGCATGTAATGAAGAAGTTATTACAGATATGGCAACAACAGTGGACCAGTACTCCAAACACGAATAAACTACGCCAAATTCGAGACACCATCGAACCATGAAATACATCATTATCGACCAACAGAAGAAATGAAATAGTTATCACAAGACTCCGCCTAATTCCAAACTCACACATAGCCACCTCCTATCAAATCAACCTCTCCCACTCTGTTCCAATTGCAATTCTCACGTTACAATTCAACACTTACTCGTTAGCTGTCCAATTTATAATTCCCACCGAACACATATTCTTCAATCGTCCACCCTCTCCGAAATCCTATCTGATCATCATATTAAAGTTGAACGTTTCCTTCATTTTCTCAAAATTACTAACTTATTTCAATATATTTAACTCCTATATTCCCATGCCTCTGGCCTATCATGCAGTACACGGCATGACAACAAAGAAGAAGAAGAAAAAGTGATATTTAAATAAAAATAAAAATAAAGGCTTAAAAATAAAAACACAAAATATAAATTTAAGATCACAAATTTACAAGTATAAAATGAAGAATAGATATTTAAAACAATCTGACAGTGACTGTGGTAAACAACACAATCAACTATCAGTAATATAAAATATATTTACAAAGCAGTAACGGGAAAATAATTATTTTTTTAAAAATACGGTTGAACAGTGAAAAAATATATTTTATAATAATCAAAAATCAATGGCCAGAAATGATAAAATTTATTTACAATATAGTTTTTAAAATTAATTCTTCCTCAAAATTTACCATTGAATTTAATAAATTATTTTTATCCTTTTTATTATTTCCATTTTTTCGAGTAGTTTTCTTTTTTTAAAATGTTTTTCTGTATGCAAAATTTTATAATTTTGATTTTAATATTATTTATCTTGTGTTCTAATTCTATACACGCATATGAATTTAAATGTTCTCTAAATCTTGTTATGAATTGTCTGCCTGTTTCTCCTATGTATTCTTTGTATTATTATTATTATTATTAACTTTTTCAGTCATATATTATCATTTTTTTCTTTTTTAATAATATTGTATGATTTAATGAGAGAAAATAAGTCGAGAATGATGTGAAAATATAATGTAACATTAAGGGTGATTTTTTAAATGACTTGATAATTTTTAATGCGTTATATAGATTTTTTTATTCTGAGTATACTTTTATGTCTTAAAAATAATAACAAAATTCCCTAAAAAATATATCCTTAGTATTTTCGTTATTATCATCAAGCTTTGATGAAATTTATCTCTGATTACGGTTGTTACTGACTTCGGTATCTATGTGTGCAATGTAAAAATATTCGTGTACTCTTACGAATTTCAAAACGATAAGGGAAAGTATAAATTTACAACTGTCAATATGTCGTTTTATTTCCATAATTCCCGTTTTGTTTTATACAGGTAAACATACACACATACATATGTATATATATATATATATATATATTATGTATAATATGTGTCTACACAGTTAGTATACAGACTCTGTTTTCGTCTGAAAAATACTAATAATAAACTAATATAAAATACCAGCAACTTTCTTTCTACCAACCGTCATTAAAATACAGTGTATCGAGTAAAATGACATTCCACTGGGCATTTTTCTTTTATTTTTAACATATCTCTATGAAATGATATTAGGCGATTATGTTTTCTTGTGACAAGAAAATAACTCGAAAGGATTCCTGCGGTTTTAGCCAAATTTATCCTTTTTTTTCGTGACCGGTATTTAAGAAACGATTATTTTCGGAATTTTTATTAATCCCTTTAGCCGTAGAAGAAGAGAAAATAGAACGTTATTCATCAATAATAAACATATTTACAATATGGTAAATATATATACACACGTATAAAGCAGTAAGCGTCCATAACGATAGTGCTTATAAAATTATGACTATAAAATAGCAGAATTATATAAAAGAAAAAAAATATGTTTAACATAGGGAAAAAACTACCAAAAAAAAAAACAAACAACTAAAATAACATGTTCATTAAAAAAAAACAAAAAAAAACAAATATACAATATACATATATATTATAAAACACAGACAACTATATATAAGCATAGACAATGTATTCATATATATAATATATACACATGAACACACATAATTACTTAGTAGCATCTAATCTTAAATAATAGATTCATCAAATGATGAGTACACACAAGCTTTAGTCACCGGGTTTTGTACTTTTTATACCTAAGCCTTACAGACGCATAATCGTAATTATTTATGACTGGTAGGTCTCATAATTAACACGTTTCGTTAAATTGTTTAGATCTTCTTAAAATCTCATTTTGAATTCTCTGTATAGCTTTGCTCGTACGTTATCAATTTATGAACATAAAAATTATAAATTTTTTAAAGCTTCTAAGTGATAGGTAATGTTATTCTAATTTTTCCCCCCTTTTTTTCGGGTTTTCTCTCTTTCTCGTCTGCTGTTTTCCAGTTTCCTAATTTCGGCTTAATTTGATACAAGTGTGTATGTTCAGATTGAGTCTCCCAGAATTTTTGATATAATGTTTTAATTGTTTGTGAAAGGACTGCATATAAATCGGTAATGCGCGTTGATTTTATTGTTTTTAGGGATTTGTAGGAGACTTTTTAACTATTCTATCGATGTTTTCATTCCCGGCTATTCCTGAACGAGCTGGTGTCCATTGAAGAACAAGTTCATCGTTCTTGGAGATAATGTTATTGATTATGTGTTTTAGGTTGAAAGTGTGTGTATTTGTGTTTTCGATGTGCTGCTGAATATGTTGAAGAGCGCTATACGAATCTGTGCGCGTATTATATATTTATTTGGTTGCGCTTGCTTAGATGTGTATTTTAAAACTTTATAGATTGCAAGAAGTTCGACTGTAAAAACTGATACTGACTCGGGTATAAATGATATACTTGGGATTGGTCGGGTGTAAGATAGGCCGACGAAGTTTGGCTTATAGACTTAGATGCATCAGTGTATATATGCGTATATAATCACGGTACTTTTCTTTCAGAGAATGTTGTAGAATTTTGATTTGAGAATATTTGTAGGTGTTAAGTTTTTCTCTATATTTTTCCAGTTCTGTGTTTATTGTGATTGAAACCTTTTGTTCAACGTAAATACAGACACAAATAGATTAAATTGATGTACTCACCTATGAAAACGGTATACCGATAAGGTATTTGTTCTTTTCGTATTTTGCCAACCTTTTTATAATGATAAATCGCGTATGTATTTCTTATAAATTCAAGTAAATCGCACCAAAATTTTGCGCGCGCTGCGTTGTAATACGCAACAAATACAGAATGAAGTATCAACTAGTGTTTATTATTGCTACATCATGTGCAAATATTATCTCTGTATAAATAAATATATGAAACATCTAAAATTGGACGCGATAAATAAAATAAAAATAACACATAAATAAATAACAGCGCACAAATACACCACGACTGTAGTTTATAAAAAACACGTTTTATGTTCGACCTCGTCCTATGGCGCGTATATTTAATAGAGGGTGACTCGGAGAAGGCGCCGCGTGCTTCGAGACAATATCAGGGAATTGAATGATCGAGACAAGAGTTAGGCAAGATGCCGGAGATAGAAAGTTTTGATTGGCGATATACATGATCGCCAATGAGCTTCATAGAACAGACTGTCAGAAGCATACGTTATTCTGCCATTTTATAATTATCGTAAAAGTCCCATCTGCGCGCCATCGGCATTTTCAATCGTATTTGTAAGATTATCTAGAAGAAATGTAAGTAAATATATTCCACAGATAGGAGGTCGTTTTATTGGTTTACTTTTTTATAAATATTCAGATCATTTAAAGTGTTAAATGAAATATAGGATTACCCAGAGAAGACGGACGGTTTGATTTTTTTAAACAGCGCAGTTGATAACACTGCTACAACGCAAACCGCGAGCTCCACGTTTAGTGTACACACGAGAGATTCGATAACCTCCATACTGTTCAGAATGTCATTGCCCACCATCGGTACACCATACGTTAACAGAATGTGTGAAATTCCGTCCACAATGGAAGAAATATAGGGTGAACCAGATAAGACGCTCGGTTTTGTTTTTTTGAATAGCGCAGTTCGTAATACTGCTACATTTCTCAGTTATCATGGCATCCTATAACGGGAAAGAGAGCGCGTTTTGTGTGGAACGTTATTTTCGGCGTGAATCGATCACGACAGTGCAATGAGGGTTTCGAAAAGAATTCAAAGTTACGCGATTTTTTTGCGGGCTTTAAAAGCCGCGTTTCACGTGCACGAAATTTGGAAGATCTTAAAACTCGGATTTCTGAAGCAATTTAAAAAATTCAACGACCTCTGCTCGAAAGAGTTTTCGAAAATTTTGTAAAGACTGAATGAATGTATCATTGCAAATGATCTGAACGATATATTGTATTCCATAAATGATTGTAAGTTATTCTCTCGTTTTCCTATTTTTAAATAAAATTTCATTCAAAAATTGTAGTCGAGTAGTTTTTGAGTTATTAAAATAACAACAAAACCGTCCTTCTTCTTTGGGTCACCCTAGACGTAATAAAAATTAAAATTTTAAACTAGTTTTTAGAAAATTATAACTAGTGCACGTAACTTTAAGGTCGCCTGAAATCGTGATTTCCTATCGGGTTTCGAATATACGGTTTACTACGGGACGAATAATTTGTAAAAGAAAAAAATCTCAAAAATATTTCGGTACGCCTTTTTTCGAGGTTAGGCAACTACGTTGAAATTAGAAATTTTAGTTTCAAGATTAGAGTTTAGTATTAAGCGAAGAATTTTATTTTTGTAATCGTTGATAAGCGGAGATTAAGATGCTTCTTGGCCATTGGTCGGTAAGCAATCATGAGTATTGCGAGAATTTAAGAATGATTATTAATACGGTTATCGAAATTGAACAGCTTCGATCGAGACGTATTTTACTCGGTCAAGAATAGCTAATGTAATTCGTCTATATTTGAACTACTTTGGAAAATCGGAAAATTTGCCAGTTGACGAAGGATTCAGTTTTAGCCGGCTGAATTTTTTGCTTTGTGAAATAATAGCGTCTTATGGTTTGATCGAATTCTTTCTGCTGTTTATTACAAACAGCGTTGGATTTGTACGAAATATTAAAATGAAGTATTGTCATCAGCCAACAAATCAGCATTAACACGTAAGTAATTTTTGAAGATATAGATTCTGGATATATATATACACATATATATATATATATATATATATATATATATATATATACACATATATATACATATATATATAAAGGTCTCACCAATTCGAAAGTTAGAACGTTGTTCAAGTCGACCAGTTCGATGAATAGCTGTGTTAGCTAGGGGCACTTCTTACCAATAAAAAATATCGTTTCTGGTGGTATTTGAAGATCTGACGAGGCTAAAGTATTACCGGCATACAACGATAGAACCTTTTATGATATATATATATATATATATATATATATATATATATATATATATATATATATGAGTGTGTGTGTGTGTATGCATACATAAAAATGAAAAATGTAATTTTGTTCGTTCACCTGTTGATAAGTGCTGCCCGATATCATTTGGTCAATTTTCAACGATAGGATTGTGTGTTGATATTAGGGGACGCGTCGGCTTAGCCATTGAAAGTAGTTTGAAGTGCATTTGAGTACTTCACGCGTTACTCTATCAATGAGAAGTTAAATCGACATATCCGAACGTATACGTAATAATATTAAACATTCGTTAGAATCTCGGGAGGATGCAGTTAGCGAAAGTTGATTCTACTTGGTCGTCTATTCAAATTCTCTCTTATTCTATCATCATCGTCGTTCGTAAGTCTCATTCTTACGCTCTCGTCGTTATGCGTAATCTTCGGTTATTTTTACTTTATTTTTCTACGCTGTTCAACGATAATTAAACGGACAGTTAAACAATTCCACCGGAGGCGATATACGAAATTCAATTCTATACCCTGGGGAGATTTAATTTTAATCGGTTATATCGTGGATGAAAATGTCGCTTTGTCAGGCTGAATTATTTAACATATTTAAAACGACACCGAAATACGACTAAATTTAATAAAATCGGCTTTTTCATATAACGCAACTGACGCATAAGTTCTGTCGTTTAATTAGAATCCCTTCGTTAATTGTTGAAACGATAGAAAAGAATTGTTCCTCCCTCTGAAATAATAGATACTATAAATAAAGAAGGACGGAATACAAGGTGAAAATAAGTATAAACAAAACGAAAGTCATGAAATTTGCCGGACACGAAACTGGGGAGACAAAATTAACAACAATTAGAAAATGTGAAACAGTATAAATATTCGGTAGTTCTGATTACAGAAGATGAACGTGATAACGAAGAAATAATTTTCTTCCGAATAATAATGGTTAAATAAACGTTCGGAAATCTAGAAAAAGTTCGGAAAAACAGAAAGATGAACTTATAAACAAGAAAACGAATACTATGTTGCTACAGTTCGTCCGCGAAAGTGGGACATTAAATGCTGAATGCGAAAGAAGATTTTTTTGCGGATGTACTGCTACGGTGGCCATAGACGCCGCTTGTGATATTTATATTAGAGGAAAAAATTTAGTGCGTCTCAGAAATTGGAAGGTGTGATCTCGATCACGTTAGGATTGTTAAAGATAGTGGATGAAAATAAAGTGAGTTATGTGATAAGATTAGAGGGCAGGACACTCGTAGAGAATACGGTCAACAGGTGTAGTTTGCTGGCCAAAATAGCAGCACGATGAGGCGTCCCTTCGATCTAGGGTATGCTTGTATGTAAGGTCTGTATGCCCGATGCTGAGCCGGGTTAAAACTACTTATTCGCGACGCGAGGGTTGTGTCGATGTTTTTCAGGGAGTTGCGTAAGCTTAT
Source organism: Coronaproctus castanopsis (assembly GCA_032883995.1). Lineage (NCBI taxonomy): Eukaryota > Metazoa > Arthropoda > Insecta > Hemiptera > Monophlebidae > Coronaproctus > Coronaproctus castanopsis. The sequence continues at coordinate 207,765,665 of CM065053.1, read as the reverse complement.
TCGTGGTTGAGTGTTTATCCATATTTGCTTTTAGATAAACCCCCGAATCGATGCTTTCATCCGCTGCAGAAACAGCAACCGGTGGAATTGGAAACATAGTTGATGCACGCTGCTTTGTCAGCTATGTTGTTGCGAGTGACGTCTGAATGACTGGGAATTCAGAAGAAAATTACGTTTAGTTTTGAATCTATAAACGCAGTGTGGATTTCTTGACTTACAGGATGATATTTTGTTTTAATTAATTTGTGATCGTGGATACTTTTTATAGCTGCGAGTCTGTGAAGATAACAATATTTGAATATTTCATTTTTACCACTTGTTGTACGGCTAATTTTAGTGCAATTGACAGCACTGAGAAGCGACACGATAATCTCTCCAAAGGCGAATAAATCTTTCACCTTTTACTAAAGAAAGAAGAATTAACGCTGTTGAAATGTGGGCGTATAAACGTATGCTGAGACTTTCCGTGGGCAGATAAAGTGATCGAACAAGAAGAATGATAATGATAATAATAAAATAACTGCAGCTCCCCTTCTGCTCTGAAGAGGTTTGTTAGAAAAGTTTAGTTGATCAGCTGATGCTCAACTCGTGGCTAGAACGGATCGTCGGCAATTCGATCGCTAAGTTAGAGTCACTTCCATTCAGGCCACTAAGTTTTCCAACAATTAGGGGAAAGTTCCGTCAGTCACGCAAACAGTGTATAAGATTCCATCATATATATTTTTTTCGCATTACATTATATAACTGTAATAATTTCAATCGTGAGAATTTCGTTTAATAAATTTTCGAGTTATAAACAAAAATACCATTTTTGACAAATGATCACCGTTAATATTTTGTATAAAATTAATTTTTGTAATTTTTCGATAACATTATTTTTTCATTAACATAATTCTTTCATCCCCCCCCCCAAAAAAAAAAAAACATTTAGAGTGCGGTCCCTTTCTGATTCATATTGAAATATATATTTCACGAAAAAACTGGATTAAAAGAAATACCGAACGGTCAATAACAACAATAATGTTCTGCATATATTCGAACATAAGTTTATTCTTTATAATATTAATATTTGTGAAAAAATTTGTCCATGTGGTATAAAATAAATAACGGTGCGAAAAGCATCGCGCGCGTGTTTAGACTATGTAAAATGAAGTCATAACCACAAATGTCAGGTTCGACAAATATCAGAAGGAAGTACCTTTTACTTTTAGAGTATTCAGAACGGTAACTGAGATATCAAATTTCATTATATTTACCGACACATGTGTATTTAAAAAAATCATAGCTTATAAATCGAGCTCTGAAAGTTTCAACGTAGATTTAAGTAAGTAGCGAAAATAACATGATGTGAAAAATCGAAATTTCCAAAATTCCATTTGTTGGTGTTGTATCTGGGGGTCGGGCTCAAAATTTCAAAACATCAAAATTTTCATACAAGTCATTGTTAATTAATTTTACGCGTATGTACAAAATTACATTTTAGATATAGCTTGTTCGTTATATATATATATATATATATATATATATATATATATATATATATATATACATATAAAACGTTTTAACTCCTTTCGGCACTGTGGTACATAAATTGTACCACACTTTTTATTACACTGGATGCACGGTGGTGTAAAAAATGTACCACATACTATTCTTTCTCAGAGAAAGGCACGTAGGTATAAAATTTATACCAGGAGGTATAAAACGTTGCCAGACAGCTTCTACTACATTGCCAATTATTCGCTTCACAATTATTATTGTAGTAGAGGTTATAAATAGCGTATTTAAACCTGTTTGGCCATGCGGCAGCTTCTTAACCTCGTATACTGTTTATTGTTGGGTTTTTGTGCATTGTTATATGTTGTTGTGTTCAGAACATCTTCAGGATTACGTAAAATTTTATAAAACGGTGTCGGGTAAGTTTAAACTTGGTTATACTCATTTTTATGGTGGTTCAATATTTGTACCACCATGCAACATTATTCTGGTACATTCCAATTTTTATTATTCTATTGTATTTGCTCACAACTTTTACTTGTAAAGTAAGTAAATAATATAATACCTAAATGTAATTTCAAATTTTAATGTTATATTATTTTTAATTTTTAGAGTTTTAATATGTATCGGAACCTCGAAAACAGTGAAATTTTTGAGATCTTACTTGAATCAATTCCATCAGATGGTGAGTCAGATACAAATTCTGATACTGATGAGGGTTTGGATGAGACCGTTGAAGCAGTTGAAAATGATGATAGTGGGAACAGTGTAGTAAGTAACATAAATAATATGAATACAGCACCGTTATCGGAAGATATCTCAGTAAAATGGGGAAAATATGATTCCCCATCAGAGCCACCAACTTTTATATCAGAAAGTGGTCCTACAAATTGCGTCCTTAGAATGGAAAATAAATCTCCGTGTAATTTATTTAAACTGTTTTTTGATGGAGAAATATTACACGATATTGTTTTTCAAACCAATTTATATGCCCAACAAGAAGGAAAAAAGTACCAATCAACAAACCTAGATGAAATGGATGTATTTTTAGGTATGAATATTCTTATGGGTATTAAAAAATTACCCAGTTATCGGGATCATTGGAGCACAGCTCCTGATTTGAATGATCCCTTTATTAGTAAATTGATGACCGTCAATCGTTTTGGTTGGGTGTTATCGCATCTACATCTGAATGATAATATGATGATGCCCAATAGGGGGAGCATTAGCTATGATAAGCTGTATAAATTGCGCCCATTTTTGGATGGAATAAATCATAGGTTCGGAAAGTTTTTCTCGCCTAATCCTTGTGTATCAGTCGACGAATCAATGATAAAATTTACCGGAAGAAGTGGTATTAAACAATACATGCCGAAGAAACCTATTAAACGCGGATATAAGGTGTGGGTGATGGCTGACATGTCAGGATATGCATTAAAATTTCAAATTTACACCGGTAAAATAGGCAACTCTGTACAAAGATTTCTTGGGGAATCAGTTGTCATATCACTGACTGAAGACCTTCGTGGTAAAAACCACCTTGTTTTTTTTGATAATTATTTCACATCGTATCATCTTATGAATACCTTGAAAGCGAATGGAATAAATGCTTGTGGAACAGTGAATAGAAGCCGCAAGAACCTTCCTGTCTTCAAAGCTGATAGAGCTATGACACAGGGAGATTGTGATTGGTACACTTCAGGGTCTGTTATGGCCTTGAAGTGGAAAGACAAGAGATGTGTACATCTCCTCAGCAATTTTCATTCCACATGTAATATGAAAACGGTAAATAGGAGAAATCGGGATGGTAGTACACGTCAAGTTACCTGTCCAGAAGCTATTTCCGATTATAATCGATTTATGAATGGAGTAGATCATTTTGATCATATGAAATCTACATACGAAATTGATCGAAAAAGCAAGAAATGGTGGCATCGAATATTTTTTTATTTTGTTGATGCTGCAGTTACAAATGCCTATATTCTACATTCATGCCTTCCAGTTCCGTCATTGACATTAAAAAATTTTCGTCGAGAAATTGTTATGGGATTGGTGAAAACTAGACTAGTTGCTCTTGGTTCATCTTCGATAAAAGAAAATCTAATTCAGTTAAAAAACAACAAACCCTGGGTATCAAAGGAGGTCAGAACCCAGGGATCTGCTCACCAGCCTGTACGATCCACAAGAAGAAGGTGTGCAGTGTGCAGTTCAAGTAAGAAACAGATTAGGACTGACTGGATATGTACAATTTGCAAAGTTCCTTTATGTTTAGGGAAAAAGAAAAGTTGTTTTCAAAATTATCATAAGTGAATAATATTAATAAATATAATAAAATTCTTTTGACAAATTAATTAGAATCAAATTTATTTTGTATTTCAATATTTTATCAGGTATCAGGTAATTAAGTATATTGAATTTTTTTAAATCGATCATTATTAATTAACTACATAAAGTAATTTTTATTTGTAAGAATTGTGTAATATTTATTTTAATAATATAATTTGATATTGCTATGTATGATGTAATTTATTTATTTTATTTAGTGGGGCCTGGTACAAGATCATTAAAGTATATAGTGTAGAATTATTTCTTATTTGAAAAATACTAAGTCCAATGTTACGGAAATAGTTTTATTGCATGGTGGTACAAAATATGTACCACATTTTTCAGCTCCTGTAGCCAAAAAAATCAAAAAATTTTTGTAAATTTTTTTTAATAGGGCCATTTTAGTATATATTATAAGTTTCTTATCTTTGTAACACACAAACAAATTTCCAAGTTTTTCTTGTGCCGCTAGGGATATTCTTTAAGTTAAAAACTGGTGCCTGAAGGAGTTAAGTTGTCCATCTGCATCCTGGTACATCGGTAAATTAAATAATTATAATTTAAAAAATAAGATTTAATAAAAATGTTCATAATAGTAGAATATGTAGAAAATTATATAAGGTCGATCTGCATTTCACATATAGTACAGCACATAGTTATCGTCGAAATAGATATGGGCTAAAGTATCGAAATTCCGTGATTAACGATAAATAATAATAATAATAATTAGAACATATAATGGCGTTTCAAATAAGTTCAGCTATACATTGTATCGTTAACGTTTTGCTGGGGAATTTTGTACAGATATCGGAATGAAGAAAGTGTCTGTCTAGGAGTCAACCTTTTCGTTGTCAAGTTAGAGTCACACGTTAACATCGTAACGGGACGATTGTCAAAAAGTTTCATCAAATATTTATTTCGATAATAAAAACTCACGTATTCGTACTTACGCATTACAGTCGTACATGATGACCATGTCGGTAATATATATATATATATATATATATATATATATATATATATATATATATATATATATATATATATATATACATAGAGTAAAAGGTAAAATAATAAAATTTTGAAATATGTTTTGATATTTTCTAGTCTTTAAAGTTATTTTAAATGAAAAAGTTTCGATTTAATGGATATGTAATTTACCTTGGACGTTTCTCTATAAATAATGATTATTGCGTAATAATACTAAAGAAAAATATATTAGTCGAAGACAACATTTTTTTAAAGGATATATAATTATACCTATTTTAAAAATGCAAAACCAACAGAGACTTTCTAAAAATAATAAAATAATTATAAATAAAGACGATCGATATTTTAATAATCACGTAATATCGTTAAAGTGGTACGGATATCCAACCAATAAAGCAACGGGTATTTGATGGAGAGCGTACGCCTCCGTCTTCCGGCATCACAACAGTTCTTTTCCTGCGGTAATTGAAATATGTCTTCCTTGACTGTAGTTTTATTGTTTAATAACGTTTGAAAATATTCTTTCTATCTGTATTTAATTTCCTCTCTATTTAATAATAGTATTGAGCTTTGTGCGTCAGTTTTACACCTAGATATAGGGTTAATACCGGAATAGACGTCATTTCGTTTAACATTTCGGTATCTTTCATTTTATTAATGCACCATTGATTTTATAATTTTCTGATTTTACATTGACTTCAGCTTTTATCGAACCTTAGCAGCTTCTATATTCAATTTATTACCATGTTATGAAATATTTTCCTTTTTCATCAATGTTGTCAGGGATTAACTATATTTAGACCTTTTACAAGTTTCATCCGACGGTACAGATTTACCAAGATAGTCGAACTAGTGTAGATTGCGTAATTTCCTGCAAGTAAGGAAATACAGCGAGTGCTAAGGGAATTAGGAAGGTTAATGAAGGTAACAAAATAAAAAGAAACTGAAAATTGTAAAACAACCAATAAGAAAAGAAAACCGTTATTTGGGGGATCCGAATGACGTTTTATTTGCTGCTGGAGACAAAATTGGTAAAAGAAAATAAATGTAAAATTAGCACCAAACGCTACATACTGGATGCCACCTTCAAAGCCTTAAACAAACAATTGAAACTGATGATTACCAAATCCAAACTATTAGCTCGGAGGCAATTGATTAAAAATAGCACTCCATGCGGACGTCCTTATAAGTATATTTTCAATAAATGAAAACAATTTAACATTCCTGACGTAAAAGACATAACACCCTAACGATAACGATAAGTACAACACATCCCTAAATAACTTTTTCCTGCAAGTTTCTGACTGCTGTCTGTATCTGCCCATTCTCCGGTCCTAAATGCAACCGACATCAGAAACATTGTTATCAAAATTAATAATAAAAATGAATTATTGACAAAATTATCAAATTCATAAATTCCGACTACTCATAATTACTGCGCAACATAATCAATTAGTGTTTACGTTTCCAAGTTTTTCCCGATTGCTGGAAAGTGGCAAAAATAAAGCTACTTCCCTAGCCAGAAAAAAACCCGTCTCTTTCGGGCTATCGTCCTATATTTCTATTAAACCCTATTGACACAAAATATACGAAAGTGAAATTAATGAAATGTTTATTAAACAAAATATATTCCATCGAAATAGTTCGGCTAAAGGAGGAGGGTTTTCTACCGAGAGCGTTCTCCACAAGCTGCTTTCAGGTATTATAACTCAGAAATTCTGGCCAGTCTACTGTTGTTGTCTTCTTTGACATCGTGGGAGCTTTTGATAAACTGCGGGCGATCTTTCATTATTAAAATACTCAAATTCTAATATCATCTACGATAAACTTAGAAGAACACAACTTAATACTTTTGGAATGAAATATCATGAAAAGGTTATCCTGTAAAAGGGGCTAATACAGTCCCTCTACAGGGTGACTCCACTTTCTACATCAACAATAAAACTCTAAATACTGCAACCCGACACCACAGAAGATTCCTTCTAAATATTTCTTCTTTATACAGAACCTGTCCCACATCTGCTGCTAATGTAATTTCTAACATACTGTCTGTGGATCTCCTGATTAAGGAGTCTCTATCACTTCTAAATATAGGGTTGTTAGGGACTTTTTCAGTGTCAAGAATATCGATTTTATCAACGCTGACTATGGGTGTCAGGGCACCTGCCCAATAATTAAAACAGTCAACAACTTTATAAGTGGCACAGTAATTTACGACTTGGTGGAGGAGGAACAGCTGTCAAACCAGAAGGAAAACTTATGTGTTCCCCAAGGTCTTTGATAGAGCTAAAATTAAGAATTTAAATACAAAGTTTTACATCGTACAAATCCTCTCTGAGTGTAGCAAATTTTGCTCCTATCAACATAGGTTTCATTTTGCAAGCGACACTTTTTGCTAGTTGTGTAGATTCTTAATGTCGAAAACAACATTGAACATTTTATGTTTGAATATCTACAACTCTCTGATTTCGCCTCAGATTCAATATCAATACCACGTACCCCTTTGCAACTAAAAAAACAAAAACTTGTTCCAAGAGTTTTTTGTTGTATATAGAATTGGCAATGCTTGAATATTTAAGGCTAGCAACTAACTATACTCTATATAATTCACAAACACCAACCCAATCGTGAAACCTCATTTATTTCGTGGTACTTTCTTATTACAATAACTTAAACTTCTTTATTAATACTTCCTCAGCTTAATATAACTAATATACTTAGGCACATTTCATATTCTTTTTGTTAACAAAGATTACATTAATACCTATAATGATCCCATCTATATATAACCTAAAACCATCAATTGCTATATGCATGTAAATGTCTATATTAAATTTATTTATTACTATTTAATGTTACCAATATATAAACATCTACACACCTATCCTTAAGTATTCTATTTATAGTACTCATAATCTTTCAATTATCTTTCATTTATCTCCTAAATTGTACTTATATATCACACATCTCAGCAGACAAATGGACCATGTTCTCATTCCTCTGCCACTCCATTATTACAAGCGCATTTCGTAAGGAACTATATCACACACACACCACTTATAATTTTGTAATATGCTGTTATTCTGTTACAGTATATACACACCGAAAAACGCTACTATAAGCACCCTTGTTCCTTCCACCTTTATAATAACGTACTACTCAAATATATTGTTGAAAATGCGATACGCCAAAAAAAAACCTGCATATCTACAGATACCTGTGGATGCGCTCCATACTCCCGTCGGGGATATACACCCACCAAAACACAAAACATACACTCACATATAATGACGATGGTTTTAAATTTTTTTCGAAAATTTTCTTTGTTTCTATATATGTCTATGTACAATAGGGAAAGAAGTAAAAATGATTTTATACTGACGTGGCTAACGTTGAGAATAACTATTAAAGTGGAATTTACCTTTTTATTTCTCGAAAAATTACTTTTACCAAAGTTAAATAAAATGACTTAATTTTAAGCGTATAACGCTGTACATTAAGTTAGTTATGTTTATATAATTTTAAAAATCTCCTCCGAGTTAACGATTTATCATAAGTTATCGCTTTTTGTCAGATATCAAAATTTTAATATAGTATACTCAGATCTTTAGAAAGCCAATATATTTACATTATTTTCTCAGAAGTCGAAATTGCCAAACTTAAAACGATACATCATAAACACATGAAAAGTTTAAAATATAGCAATAATAATAATAATAATAATAATAATAATAATAATAATAAACGGCTACAATAATAAGAATATTTATATTGACATTATATTTTAAAAACAACAATAATACGAATGTTTACATTGACATTATATTTTGAAAAAACGAAATAATAATGAAAATTAAAAATGAATAATAATAATAATAATAATAAGATAAGAATATTTGAATTGGCTTTATATTAAAAAAATACAGTTTACCCGTAATATATGTGTGCGTGGTACCATCTCACACTTTGCAGAGAAACATATATGCGCGTGTGTAGGTGGCGAAAAATTGCTAAAAATATAAAGAACTGTTCAAAATTTAGAATTCAAAACTCTAAGACACATATTCACACTAGTACGTCAGGCAAGTAGAAGCAACAAATATATCCACAATATTTATTTTGCTATGTAAAATCACAATGATTTCTTTGATAAAACGGCTGTTGGCTTCAAAGACGCAGTAAATATTTGTCAATATATAGTTGTGAAATATATCCAGGTCCATTTCCCCAGCCATAATTTTGAATTTCCACCATAAAATTTATCCGTCGTCTGCGCTTCATCTGTGTCATTTTTGTTCTGGACATATTTAAAAAAACAAATAGTAGGGGCTGTGAAAATGGACACAAATAAATCTATTAGTAAAAAACACGCGTTTATACTTATTTCTTTTTACAAAATGCCGACTAAGAAAGTGAATATTTAATTCAAGACGACAGTCAGTAAGTTATTGTTATAAGGACGGATAATTTTGAAAATTATTTTGAGATTTCGGCTGACAAAAAATAATGACGTTTAATTTGGACGTTTTTTTTTTTTTTGAAATTACACAGTTAATAATTATATTTTTTCCCAAATGTAATATCCATTTTTTTTTTTAGCACTCGTTAATTTTCATATGAATCATTCAAAGTATCATATATTTACGAAGAAAATAGAAAAATATGTATATATATATATGATCACATGATCCTATATTTTTAAAAATTTTTTGTGTGAACTCGTGTAGTAGCTTATTTAACGTGTTTTTCTTTATTCTGTTTTACTTCTAAAGTATTGTTGCTGTTTTTTTCCCTTTGTGTTCTCATGCGGGGTGACTTGCTGCTACCCTAGTATTACATTATTATGATGGTAGGTACGCTTACTGATATAAGAAACGTTGATAATGTTAGGTGACAATACGTCGTCGATGTCAAGTGAATTCGTTCGTCTTAATATTTGTGAGAGCGTGAGGAAGTCTGATATCTGTAGCGTCGATAGTGACGATCATATGAATTGGCTACTGTTCGACATAATGAAATAAGTAAAACAGAACAACTTAATAATCGAATGTAATGTTTAATTAGATTTGTATCGTTGACTATCGATAAAAATAACGTCACAAATGGTAGAAATAATGATAATAATAATGAATTGTTATATAACGTGGACGATTTTTACCGTAAATATCTTGACATAATATTGAAGCAACTGTACTGGCTTCTTGGTCGGCACTCCAGTCTTTCTCTTGGAAATAAGGTTTTAATTTATAAAATAATTCTTAAAGCGCGTGTAGACATACGGCCTGATGCTGTGGGGATGCGCAAAAAATAGTTATATAAATGGGATTCATCTGTTCCAAAATAATTAGGATACTCATTGCCCTTCCTTGGTATGTTTCAAAGTACACATTACATTGTAACCTCCTCATTCCTTAAAATGCGTTTGAAGTCTCATATAAATACTCTGGCCATCAATTTATTAGATAACAGTTTTTAGGTACGCCGACTGAAACAAATCAGAACATTTGATTTATCCTAATTTATACTGGGATTCATTCGGGGAGCACTAATAATATGATAAATATATTTAAATGCGCCAAATTTTAAGAGAGAGTATTCCGTTTAATTCTGAAGAATGTATTGTGCTCCAATGAGTTGTAAATGATGGAGTTAAGAAACCAATTACTAATGTTACTATTAGTAAACTACCATATATTTTTAATTCACAGACTAGGCGTCCATCAGTGGGAAACAAAGCAGCGCGAGTAACACAAAACAATTGTTTTAATATAGTGAGGAATCGTGCGAGTAATATCTACAAACTTCAAAAAATTAATAGTAATGAATTTTTCTTTAAAAAAGTTAATATCATTACTCCGTGAAATTAATTTCAATTATATTTTTAATATTACACGGAAAATATTTTTAATAAGTTGAAATCTATTAAGCATAAGAGTACGTTTACAAAATTTCTAATTATGTTAGAAACATAGTAGTAGTTGAATTAATTTAATTGCCTATCTAGTATTTGTGTAGTTGCCTAGAATTAGAATTCCGAACTTTATAATAAACTATACCAATTTGCAGTTGTAAATTTAATTTAGATCATTACGTTTCCAGAAAATAAGTTGGACGATACATTTCAATTGAGCTTTCCTGACTACTTGATATAGAGAAGAGATGTAAGCTATAGGAGTTTTGGGGTTGTATTGCTTATTAGTAAGAAATTAAAATTTGAATTTTTACGAGTACATAAGCAATAAGAATAATGTAATAATAATTACGATCATAATCTATTTTCAATCTGTAAGTTAAATCCTATTAGTAACTTTGCTCCATACAAACCTTCTAAATATATATGACTCACATTAAGGGATACATTTTGTAATATGTTATCTTAATGCTATAAAGTAGACTACACACATTTGTTTCAGCAATAATAGCGTTGGGAATATTTTGTATGAAATATTCACGCGTTGCATTTTAGCATTACTGCGCTTAAAGAGGCAATCATTTTTTTGTTGGCGTAGGAATAGTGTTTTAAATATAACGATTGTAAAAAAATCTATCAATCTCGCTTCTTATTTCGATCGTTCACTTTAGTTCCGAATATAATCCCATATTTATTACTCTGTTGTTCAACCAAACAAGAAATGAAATTCGTACGCGAATTATTCTGAATTTAAAAACTTTGTATCTAAACGCATTCACCTAAATATACCGTCTAATAGTAAATTAGATATAGAAAGTCATTTAGAAAAACTTACAAATTCGATGCAATCAACAGCTTAGACTTTTGTACCTATAAAATGTATCATAAAAATGTCTTGCCGCTATTATACACTCGCTAACAAAATTACGTCAGGAGAATATATACAAAAATATATTTATTAATTCATTACGAAATCTTAAAATTATATTAAAATTTTTAATCAAATCAGCGCGTTACTGCGTGCACGCCAAAAAATGATAAATTTAATTCTCGTCTTCTAAATATTTCGCCTAAAAATAATAAACTATGGAGACAGTTCAGTCGACCTACTCTTTCCACTTCTATACGACTGGAATATTAATGGATACGTTCACAATAACGAGTCTGAACTTTTCGCTATAGAATATTCGAGAACACATAGTCGAACTATAAACCTGGAATCTAAATTATCAAACTAATCAAATTAGAAAAAATATCTATTGACTATGAACTCGTTTTTCCACGCATAAGTTTTCATACATACATACATATATATATATATATATATATATATATATATATATATATATATATATATATATATATATAATATCTATTAACGCAAATATTCTGTGGTACATGACAATATTTCTTCCGTCATTATTAAAAAACTGTCATTAAAAGCTGTGGTCTAATTCACAAATATATTGAATGCAATGTTTAAATTTGGACATTATTCCCAAGCCTGGAAAACTGCAAAAATCATGGCCTTTCCCGAACCGTATAAAGACTCGTCATAAATGAATAATATACATCCTATTAGTTCGTTCAATATTTTTTAATTGTCTTATTTTTATTAAAGTTTTTCTATCATTATCTCGTATAAATTGAATTAAAGGAAAATCTCTCTTATACAATTATCAGTATATAAAGGAATTATATCGGAATACGTACACTTTCAACGTAGGTAGGGTAACGATTAAAGATTTAGAGATTAATATTACAGTAATATCGGATGGAATTAGTAATTTTTTTCGTCCGATATACGTAAATAATCGTTTTTATCAGTAATAATATTGAGATAAAATTCATGACATCTTTTAAAACACGTCATTGGGAATTGCGAATCTCATAATTATGAACAAATGATGTTACTCGATTGTTATTTAGTGATAATATCAATATCCCATTCATGCAATATAATTATCCACGTGTATATATATATATATATATATATATATATATATATATATATATATATGTATATATATATATATATAATGTTACTTCAACCATTTTTAATAAAAGTAATTATAACTAAGAAACGTCATTTAAAAACTACTAATAAAAAAGATTTACACTTTATTTACGTATATCAGACGAAAGAAATTGCGGATGACGCATTATTACAAATATTAAAATATGAAAATTGTTTTATTCGTTTGCTATCAACTTACATCGTGTATTGTTCCTGGTATATTTCGGGTGATGTCCAGATAAAATTATATCATTAGCAGCGCTATCTGCCGTATATTTTTTTTCGTGTTTGTGAAAATTTATAATTGCGGTCAAGAAATACTTTTATCGGTAAAGCCTATAACGAAAAGGCGAAAAGGAATAATTTACCTCCGGTAAGTTAATTATATAATATATTCTCCAAATGTTAAAAAAAAATTTGAGAATACATATATATATATATATATATATATATATATATATATAAACCAAACAAAATATAACACCGTTTAATCACTAAAAATATTATATATTTATTGTGCGTGCTGGAAAATGACGTAACTGTCGAAAAGCTTCGCGATAAAAAACTTTTAACGGTGCTATATTTTGTTTGGTTTATAATTAATAAAATCACTACTCTCCAATATATTCAACATTATATATATATACATATATATATATATAGATATATATATATATATATATATATATATATATATATATAAAATAAATAAATAAAATAACGTAGTTGTTATTCGAATTTTAATGTGTAGTATTAAATAAGTAATTAATAATTTACCTGCTTCAGGTAAATTATATAATAGAATCAAAACATTTTTAAACAATTTGCGAGATGCGTATTATGCACGCACACACACGCACGCACACATGCATGCATATATGACGACACAGAGAATTATTGATTTGTATATGTCGGTAGCTAATAATTTACTTCCTTGTTGGAATGAAACAAAGGTGTATATATACAACAGCATTGTTATCATTATAAGTTGAAAATATGTATTATCAATTAATTTATTCGATGATAAAAAAATTAACAGTGTAAAATGATGTTTACTACTAGAGATATATATATAACTGCATGGGGTACGTATAATTCGGTACTGGTATATATACATACCTGTATGCGTACCACATGCATACAGGTATGTTTTACACTTATCTTGTAATATATATATATATATATATATATATATATATATATATATATATATATATATATATATATATATATAGGCATATGAATTATTATTTCAGATATCGCCATCAATTGTGGGGAAAATTTAATAATTTTACGCCATCCGTCTTTGTTCCATACGACACTACTTCCATCAATTGTCATATTGATAATTGCGGACATGTTGATATGGGTTTGGGGATAAACTTTCGATATTTTGGACTTTTTACGCTCGTCAACGTAGAAGAGTGCAAAAATAACTGGCATTTTAACTTTTCAGGTTTTTGGGGCTCCCCTTCGGGGAGAAGTTACCCCCTTGTGGCGAGTCTGTAAATAAACGATTGTCCTTCTTCATTAAACTATGTTCTACGACGACGTATATTAATTTTAATATATGTACAAGACCTACATAATAACGTACTTAGAAGAGTTTGTAAAATTTAAATAACAAAATTACTTCAATAATCAAACATTTCATTCGCTACAATAGATCCTTCGCACACTCCACAATTATAAGAAAACGGAAGAAAACCCATAGAAAAGATCTCCCACCATTCTGCATACTCTCACTGCTACTTATCATGTTTAAATGATATAAATGTAACGATTTTAATTAGATTATGCAATTATTATTATTATTTAATTAAGATTTTACAAATTATTTTATATTTTTTGAAGTGAAACTTCTACTGTCGCATCGTGTATGGACAGTTAACCCGATAGTGGGGAACGAAAATATATTTTGGTGTATATATATATATTTCATTCGAATGTACCTCCACTACCAACACCCGCCCATCAAACCACGTTTTGTTGTGTTAAGGGAATGCATTGACAAAATAACGGACGGATTCCCGTTCGCATTTATCTCCACTATCAACACCCGTCGGTCAAAATATGTTTTGTTGCGTTTGGCATTTCGAAGCGCAGCAGCAGCTACAAATGTAGTTTGAAAATTATTATTGTTCTTTTGGTATGCGCTTTCTTTATCGGTACGCGTTGATTCATAAATTACCAAAAAATAAATTTTATTAATAAAATAGTAATACAATATAAATTTAATTATTGATTTAATTTGTTATACCTCGCACTGCATTGAAAAAAAAACCTGTAGTTAATTTTTGGAAAACATTTTTAAGTTTCACTTATTACTAGCGCACATATGGTGTTCTTTTTGTGGTAGTTTGTCATTGCCTTCCACGTGATAATAATATTATATTTTTATTTTTTGATAATAATTTTTGCGTAGCCGGTCGGTTTTGTCCTTCTTGAAAGGTTATATAAGAATAGCGATATTTTAATATCATTTCTATGATTTTTATAAATGGTATATTTTTTGTTGTTTTATAAACTTTGTGAGACAGTTATCTTGACAGTATCATAAACTGTTGTTAGTTCCACAATAACTGTTCCCCTGATCTTTTTATCCTAATTACCGCTTTCTATATGTTGTGTGAGGTTCGTAATTCGAGCCCCACATGATTTACCGTTTACAAAGCTAGCTTGTTCAAGAATCAGTTGTTGATCTATTGTTTTATGGATACGGTTTAGTACAACATGCTCAAAGAGCTTGAAGGTGTATCATAATAATGAAATAGGTCTATAATTCTTGGCTTCTGCAGGGTTTTCTTTGGTTTGAGTAGCGCAAAAACATTTATATTTTTCCACGCATTTGGTAATTTATTTGCCCGGATTATACTGTTAAACAGTTCGGAAAGCCATGATTAACAATGTCACTCTCAGTGATTCATATACGATACATTTTAATGTCGGCAAAAATTTTTACTATTTACGATAAGAGGGTGTTCAACCAACACGGAATACTTTATTTCTAAACAACAAACAGATAAAAAAAAAAAGAATATTTAAAAGTCTCACCGACTAGAAAACTGGTAGGGGACCGAGTTTAAGTAATCTTCGTCAACTGGAACGTACAGGAGACCGATAAAGTCCTAAAACGCGTTATGGAAGTTTTTTCCATCCGCATTGATTTAGTTTTTGAGAAAAAGTTAAAAAAATTAACAATTTTAATTTGTGGTTACCGTCAAGTACGAGATAATTTAATTTTGAAAAAAACACCACTTCACCGGAAAAAATAACCCATTCAGGCCGACAGTGATATTCACACTTTTTAAGGAACGGCTCTCGACAGATCTCCACAAATTAGCCAATATTGGTTTGACGGTAAAGCGTACGTTTTACGTTGACTGTTTCAAACGTCGACTGTTTCAAACGTCGACTTCTCGTTTAACCATACGAACCATATATACTGCACACAGACATCCGTCAACTTACATAGGAATATAAATTTATATCATATGTGGTTAGGTGTGCATGTAACATGCATTTTATTATTAAAGTATCATAACGGGGGAGTAGAAATATTTCTAATAGTAGAATGCACGTTCACACTTTGGAAGGCATACACACTCTCACACACACACATATATATATATAATATATAAATACATATAGATAGATGGAGTTGTCTAAACGATCAGATAAAAAATTTTAAAACTACTCCATGAAGAAGATAAACGACTCTTGAAATGTGAAAATTTTTGGTTATTTCACTTCTCGTGTGTGTGTGTGTGTGTATATATATTTAGGATGATACTCTATAGTATACAATATTCGCTATGGTATATATGTAGCTATCTAAGTTTGTTTCGATAATGCATGAATATGTTGTATATGCACAAAACATGAATCATTTATAGCAGAAATTAGAAAATGACAAATTTAAATTGGGTGAAAAATGACATAAATTATTTTCGAATCGAAACAAACTTTTCATTTATTTCTCAATTCCCCGTATATATCATAGATACACACACGCACATATATATATATATATATATATATATATATGCATTGTATCGATAGCTAACAATATGTTTATATATATCATATATATGATAGTACGTGACCTAACTAAGGACGGAAAGAAACTATTGGATAATGGAATAAACGTAAGCCAGGATAAAAATAAAAAGTAATCATATTTTATTTGCTTGCGTAGGTTGCGGAGGAGTAACTGATATATGGAAAACATTTCGCCCCGAGAATTACAGCGTAATCGTAAATTCTGCACCACGAATAATTCTGCGGAACACGGAAGGAAATAGAAATGAAGATAGTTGCGAATGATTTTATACGATTGAACGTTCTAGGTGCCCATGCCGCCGAAGATTTTAGTCTCATAATTCCGAAAAAACGTAAGATTACGTCAGAAGAGTCAAATTTTCCAGAAGGCAAAAGTGTATGAGAATGAACGTTTAATGCTACACAACTTACCGGAGCGAATATTTAAAGGGTCCGATCGGAAAGTACCTTTCGACTGTGTGCGCACTATTTAGGTGATGTAATCATTGCGAAAAGTATACAGACTCCATTTAATGATCTAAACAGAAAGATGGACGAAGTTTGCGAGGTGACTTGTCGTTGTTATGACTGTGCACATATGATATGGGTCTTACTGTTCGGCAGGAAAACGCGTTTTGTCTGAATGATGTAATACGATTCGATAATATCCCTGGAAAGTAATTTACACACACATATTATAATATATATATGTATGTGTATATTATATATATATATATATATATATATATATATATATATATATATATATATATATATATATATGTATGTATATAAATTATCTACACACGGCATTATATCACATTGAAAATTCAATTTTATGTAAATTACTGACAAAATATAACTGTAACTAAATGTTACTGTCCGATGTTATCCTTAATGATTTTTCCTCTACTCAGTTTAATCGCTTAAAATATATTAAATTAATCGCTACGTGATATTGGAAACGAAACGAATAATTCCTCAATGTTGTTAAAATTGGTAAACAACAGCTGATTTGAAATATCAGAGGTTGTATTTATTTCATATTTTTTATTCTTGACCTTACAATTGATCTTTCTCTTTTTTAGGATGTCTTCAATTATTGGCGTTAAATATTCATTACGTCTGAAAATATAACCTATCCATTTGTATCTTCTTTAATGTTACTAATAAACTTCTATTTTCACGGATTAATCTAGATACTTCTTTATTACTAATTTTCCTATGCTATTTTTTTCACCTTCAACTTTGGCTTTTCATCTTTTTATCTATCGTCCCAGCTTCCGAACCATAAAGTAAAATGCTACGCAAGAATAATTGGACCAATTTCTTTTAATTTTTTATATTCGGTTAATCAATAATCCTTTCTTATTCATAAATGTCAACTTCGTCAATCCTATAATTTCCGTTTAGATCTTGTATACTGCTTTCATCATTTGTTACTACGCTTCCCAATTATATTCGTCTTTACTAGCACACCGTCTATTTTTATGTTTATTTCCTTATTTATTTCTTTTTATCGTATAACCGACGTCTTCTATTCATTTATCCTCGTGTTGCAGGAGATTTGATTCATTTGATTCAGGGCTCGTTTTAGGCCTCATTCATTTTCTCCTATAGCAATGTCATCTGTACATACGAAGATGTTTATTTCATTTACATCTATTTTCATTCTCGTATTACATCCTACTTTCCATTGTTTTATCACTTATTCTAGGTGTATATATTAAATAATTAAAGTGACGGAGATTCTGTTTGCCTTCATTTTTTTTCTTATTTTCACTTGTTTCTCTGTATCTTTTATCTTTATTTCGTTTTGATACAACGCATCTATATATCTCTTTTATCCATATTTATGGTTTTTTAAGTATATTTTTCGGTATGCTCCAATTGCAAAAGGCCTTTTCTAGATCAATAAAGACAATATATACAGGTTGATTCATTTCTATCTTCTTTTCTATTATTAAACTTAAAATTGCTTCCCTTGTATCAACTGACGGAATTTATTAAGTCGGTCGAATTTGCATGTATATTTTAATTTCGTTCGATCGAACACGCGATATTAAATCTACCGTCGGGGATCGATGATTTCGGCACGTGGTGTTATAATGAAAATTTTTCCAGCGATTATAGCCTTGAAGAATCGAGTAACGTAAAGAATATTCTCCGGAGATAACGCCGAAAATTAACGAAGACGCAATAAATCTTACACGAACGCGAAATACACGAATGATCGTTTCGAATTTTTAAGGCGCGTGACTTTTTTGATACAACGCTCGTGGGTCAGACGGCTGCCGTTACGTTTGGGTAATGTTTCTATGAAATAAGGAAATTTTAGAATACCCGAAAAGAGACCGAAGCTTCTAATATTTTAATTCGCGGATGTTTTGTTTTTAATAACTCAAAAACTACTCGACTAAAATTTTCGAATGAAATCCTATTTAAAAATAGGAAAACGATTACCTTACAATCATTTGTGGAACACAAGATGACCGCAATTTGCAATAATACATTCATTCAGTTTTTACAAAATTTTCTCGAAAACTTTTTCGAACAGTGGTCGCTGAATTTTCGGAATTTCTTCAAAAATTCTAGTTTTCACGTCTTGCAGATCTCGTGGATGAGTTTTGTAAACGCGGTTCTTAAGGTACCCCCACAAAAAAAATCGCCTATCTTTGAATTCTTTTCGAAACTTTCATTGCACTGCCGTGATCGATTTACGCCGAACATAACGATCCAAGCAAAAATGGCGTTCTTTCTCG
Source organism: Coronaproctus castanopsis (assembly GCA_032883995.1). Lineage (NCBI taxonomy): Eukaryota > Metazoa > Arthropoda > Insecta > Hemiptera > Monophlebidae > Coronaproctus > Coronaproctus castanopsis. The sequence continues at coordinate 207,746,122 of CM065053.1, read as the reverse complement.
TTATAACTTGACAAGAACTATTCTCTCGTGCTTAAACGTGGAGCATGCGGTTTGCGCGTGTTACCAACTGCACTATTCATCCGTCTTCTCCGGGTCACTGTCTGTCGACGGTATTCAAGCGAGTTATCCATTAGGGAGACATGTGATTATTTTTCTAGACGGTTGACATATCTTTTGGCAACAATTGCGATTTCCTCTTTTACGGATTTCACTTTAAAATCTTCGTGAAGTGTAAGATTAGTTACATACCATGAGACACTAGTAATATTTCCGAGGATTTTGTTTTGTATTCTCTGTAGAATAGCAATATTTTTTTTTCGCACAATCAACCATATAGCCAAAAATTGGCAATCAGGACCTGGTTGTATAATAACAGCTTGTTCTCGGTTGATAATTCAGATTTTGTTCCTAATAGCTAAAACATTTGCTTCCATTTGATATTGAGTTCATTGCGTTTTTTTAATTGTATGTTTAATCTATGTTAGTCGTTGATCTATTATCCCGAGGTATATTACTTCTTCATTTTCGGGCCCATTTATGGTTGTGGGCCCTGTTGAAAGAGTTATTCTGTTGGTGAATTAATTTTCAAAGTTTTAAACCACGTTGCTATGTTTTCAACTACTGATTGCAGGTTTGTGCATGCGTCTACAGACGAACTCTCTACACATAGGATAGCTGTATCATCAGCAATTAACGTATATTTTTACTTGTGATTGAATTAACGAATCCGACTATTGTATACGATAACTAACCGCTTTCTATCTGGAAATAAAATATGAGCTACGGCCTCTGCTAAATATTCCTTAACTAATTTTCCACCTGCAAGAAGTTTTAAATGTCTCGTTAATATTTTTGAAATCTCAAAAAACTCGCTTTCACTACTGATTCGGAAATTTTTTACCGTCGTTATAAATAAGCCTCGTCGATTCGTAAATTTCTTTTTAAAATCGTTCGCTTTATCATTTCTCGCGTGAAATAGCCGTATTTTAAATGTTTAGATTTGTAGTGTTTTAAAATTATAATCTTTCATAACACTAACAATTTCTTGGCGAATTTAACATGTTGCCTTACCTCGATCTTGAATAAAAAAAAAATATATATACATATATAAATCACCCCACTTACCTCGAAAACACCGTTCTTTAATTTTAAGTTTTTTTGTGCACCGACATTATAAAAAAGCACAATCGCAAAGACGTCAGAACACTAGATGAAGGAGGACAAGTGGCCTAACTAATAAATTCCAATAATATTAGAGTTAACTGAATTTCAATGTTGCTATTGTGAACTACAAACAATTGTGAACAGAAAATGGCGGAAAATAATTCCGCGATACACACGAGTTTATTAAATTGCCTGAATAATAATATTCTCTATTATGTACATACGGAACATAAAATATTCCGTAATAATTAAAGTTCGTAAATAGATACAGTATTAAATAAACGATGTGGGTATCTTATTGTTTAGTGCAACAATATTGTAAATACAAATAATATTCGATTTCATTAAATTCGAGTAAAATTATCGAGCAGCGAGCTGACTGCAAAAAAAAAAAAAGAAAAAACAATTTGTGGGCCAGGTTATGCACTCCTGGGTTAGATGAATGTAAAATAGATCGTCGATTATATTAAAAAGTTTATTTCCGAATAGAGACAATAGATACATTAAAGTTATGTTTCAACTATATTAAGCGTGTTTCTATACGTAGTTTTTATAGCTCAATTTCATTTATAATTTATTTATTAATTCCGCGTTATTAGAAAGTTGAGTGTTTTATTTTAATTTAATTAAATTATATATATATATATATATATATATATATATATATATATAGGTAGTTTTAGATTTTAATTTATCCGATAACGATTTAATATCTGAAACGTTTCGCGTATTTATTAATTATCCCTTTATTTTTAAAATAATTTCAATAAATCACGTTTCACATAATTTTCTTAAGCTAATTAATTACTCCGTTCGATTTCACAATTCGATCATAGGATTTTCTCTAAGTCTATTTTTAACTAACATTTCGACACCAGATGAGCTTGTTTATTAATTTTTTTCGAGCTCGTTATATTTTCTACGGATAGTTTTTGGTTTAAACTAATTTCATTAAGTCGATAATAAATTAATAGCTGAAAAACTTTTTTTTTTAAATTTAAAATTATGTAAATTACAGTACATCTCCTAATATACTTCATCGAATGACGTCACAATTCGGTAGTTGGCTTTTCTGTCATCTGGGCCGTAACAATAATATCTGTTATCTTCGACGCTTGTTAACAAGACGAAGGTAGATTTTCGTCGAAATGATAAATTTGCATACAACAACAGTCAGCTTACTTACGTTTTCTGCTCTACCTCCGATGTGGTGCCTTTAAAGTAGAGTTATCTTTAATTTTAAACCTCTAGAAATTCTTTCGATAGTGTGCGTGTATATACATATGTAATATATATATATATGTATTATATATATATATATATATATATATATATATATACTTATTAAAATATGCAAATAATCTAAATTTCCTGGGTATCTTATATTTACACATTTTATAAAGCTTATTTTCTCTTTTTCACAGTCTACAAAATTTTATTTTTTACACTTTCGATTTGTAAAGAAGTAAGTAAAAATTCGAAAAACAAAAAAATAAATGTCGTTCCGAATAATGTATGTGTATGTGTGTATATGTTTATATGTATAGACAAAATAAATTCGAAACGATAGTAAAAAATCGTTTAATAGAATTTTAATAAGCCTTTATAGTAAACGCCTGTTTTATATTAAATGTCAGTTTCCTCATATATATGGTTAAAAGGTTCGTTTACTTTTCGCGGATAATAATATGTGTGTTGATAACGACCTGGAAAAAAGAAGAAGTTTTGGATAGGGCTTACTAATTTCGATAGTAATAAGTATCACCATAATGTCCGCCTCCATATCGGAGGTAGGCGACTACTTACTATACATAATTTGTTGTACAGTGTCAGCAGCGTACAAGGCAATCATAATATGGGTTAGCGCATATAGATATACACACACACATACACTCGGGAGAACTGATTGCAATCGTTTCGTTGTCACGACACAATTTTATATAGTGTACTATATTGTTGCAAGCGCTCACACATGGTATTATGAGCTTAAAATAACGCAAAAAAAAACAACTGAACACGTGCGTTGTTTATATCGCATTGAAGCACGCGGAATAAATTGTAGCGTAAAAATATTTTAAATTAAAACACAGCGTCATCTATTGAAAACTTATAGAATTTAAAAGTGAAATCAATTCTCTCTATTAAAAAAAAACACATTAAATTCGCAATGAAAAAAATTGGTGGTCACTAATCGAGATAATAACTATACTATCTTTTACGTTGAACCAAACAATACGAAATTTTACTGAAATCTGTTTATAATGGTTTTAGAGATTAGCGTGGACGAACATCCTGAGATTTTTACACATAAAAATACATACACACATATACATATATATTATATCGACATAATCCGAGTTTCCTATAACTAATTGAAGGAAAAATGAAAGAAACAATATACAGAGGAAGGCCAAGGACTAAATATATAGAATTAAAGACATGGGAGCAACAAGTTATGCAAACCAAAAGAAGGGCAGAAAAAAGACAATTTTAGTTGAACTCACTAGGATCATTAAAGGTTATCCACCAATCTACGGATCGAAGAAAAGAAGATATATATATATACATAAATTATATATACATACATATATTATATATACATACATATATAGTTATATATATATTATAGTAGGAAAAACTTATTAATTTATCCTTTGTTAACGTATATCTTATTTTGAACTCATTGTTAATCTGTAAATTAATTTTTTTGAGAAGATCTTTACTAATATTAAAAATTATTTACTTTTTTCTAACATTAAAGATTAAAGATCTTTTTTTAATATGAAGATCCGTAGGCAAGATCCGAGTTATGGTTTAGATCGCAATATTAGGCGCAGTTTATATTAATTACAAATTTTCGAAAATTAGAATTTATGTTAATTACTGTTTAGTTAATCGACTATAATAGACACCAGCGCAATACGAGTATAACAATTGCACTAACTCTTTGTAGATTATTATCTCGGATTTATAGTTTAATCACCACAGTTTACCACCAATAGACTTAAACATATAATATTACATAACGACCTTATTATTTATGTATTTTATATGTTTATTGCACTTAAATGTAGTATTGTGTATAATGAAACCTAAGTATTTAATATGGTCGATTATTAAACTTTACCATCTAAATAAATTATTTATTATTAATGATAGTAAATGTTGTAATTTCGAAAGCAATGAAATTGAAAGCTTGAAAGCGTAAAACATATAATATGTTCAATAAGTATAATCACTCGCGACAATTGTATAAGATTGAGTGTGCACTCGAATTAAACGAAATTATATTATTACAGCGATTTCCTGTTTTCATTTCTGAATTATTTAAAATTAAACTTGTGTATACATAATCGCTACTAGTAGCCCTAAGCTAATTTTTTAGCATACTCTACTAGTTGATTATATTCTAGTATTAGTGCAACCGATTCTTGTACTACTTCGCGATATAATTTATGTATATAGGCTATATTTCGATTTTTTTTTTGTTGTAAATAATTTCACGTATTCATGTATATTCAATTGTGTGCTCAAATAAATAAATAAATATATATAGCTTTATAATTTATTAAATAATAGTTTCTTAACATTTCCATAAGAAAAGCGAAGGCCAAAACTAAAATGCATCGGATTTCCGACATTTGAAGTTTTTTTTATTTATTATCAAGAAAAAATTGAGACTAGTGTTATATGTATATGTGTGTTTGTGGACGAAAGGAAATGACGTTTTTTTAAACTCTATACACCTGTTGCCACATATTTTTCATTTCCGTTATTTCAAATATTTTTATTGTATTATTTAAACGTTTACACATCCCTCTTGTACGAATACTATTTCTGTCGTCTGCTCATGTATATGTATGTATGTGGTGTATACATAAATGCATTACATAAATTATCTGCCGAAAATATTCGTGTGGATATTTCACATCGAAATAATATGACAAATGTAATCGAAATAAATATATTGGAGTTTATTCGCATCATGGAAACCAGCGACGCCAGTAACTGTCGTTTGTATAAGCGTATATATATATATATATATATATATATATATATATATATATATATATATATACAAAAATAATAATAATAATAATAATAATAAAAATGGATGTTTCAGTAATTAATTTGACTGGTTCGATACTGTCGACAATGTCTTACACATTTTTACATCACACGCTGATCCCCTTAGTCTAGCATAACTGTTGACATTTGCTTCCATATCCAACAATGTCCGTCCTGTTATTCCTATTATTATTCGCCTACCTACACGAATATATATATATATATATATATATTTAATACTCATCAGCGAACAATTAGTTGCCCTTTTACCTATTACGACGATCGTCGCATTAAATGGCAATAAAGTTAGGAAATTATATATATATATATATATATATATATATATATATATATATTAATAGATTTATTTGTATATATATTCACAAATAATTATACATGTCTCAGAAAGATCGCTCGCTACAAACGCTAAATTAATTAGCAATGCATAAAATAAGGATTAATCATGATGTCGATGACGAAATATTTAATTTATTTGTTCGACGCTCAAATATGTTACTATAATTATTATGATTATTATTGTCCAAACCTGGTTTGAGATGAGCGAGCTATTGTCACACAATAATAATAATAATATAAGCTGAAACACCCCTATAATAGGCGAGTAAATTTAAAAATTGCTCATGCTCAAGCCAGCTGGTCAGTTTATGACAGGTCGAGCGAGCGGGGAATCAAAAAAAAAGAAAGTGAGAGAAAAGATGTTCGAGATGATATTAGTCAGTTTGTAGAAGTTAAAGAGTAAAAATGTGTTAAACAGTGAGTTTTTGATTTTCGGAGCTCAAGAAAAAGAAGATGGTTAGTGAGTTCAAGTTTGAGAATTAAAGAAAATAGTTAGCGAATTTATTAATGGAAATGCTGTGACCATCATCAAAACACAACATTACAAAGCAGGTTAGTTTCTATTTAATTTAATGTTAATACTTCTTAATCAATTAATTTTATTCTATTTAATTTAATGTTAATACTTCTTAATCAATTAATTTTATTCTATTTAATTTAATGTTAATACTTCTTAATCAATTAATTTTATTAGCGAACACACAAAATTGTATTGTCCAAATTATTCAGAGAAAATTAAATTCAGTCGTTGCGTGGAATTATTGTGGCTATCAAAAATGTATTTTTGCATATAATTTTTATCGCTGTCAAATAAAAAATAAATAGAAAACAAATAAAATTAAATTGTTCTCCTTTTATATATAGTCATTATTTCTGCAATTAGCAAGTGTTATAACAAGGCTATTTAGCAATAAGCTTATTGCAATGGAACATGAAGGGAGGAGTACCCAATGGTACCTAACCGTTAACCACAATCTTAAATAAGATTCCGCGGTTTTATACGATTTCATCGTCTTACATCATAAGCCCAATAGAAAGACAGTTACCTTTAATAACTTAAGATATTTTTATATATTAAACGTTTATTATCTAATTCACCCGGACCCTTTTTTAAAATATAAATGTCCAATTCTCTCGTTTTAGCCTGTATAGGCTATTTTCAGGTTAATCGATTGTCCGGATATAATTCCAAATACTTTATCGTGTCTACTTCCGTATTGTTAATCCTAACAATTGACTCTTCGACTTTCCTGTTTGTGAATTATATATTTACCGATTTACTTTCAATTGTTCGGAAATTCCGTTTCTAAAATCGTTTCATCAGCTGTAAATTGTACCCTAAGCACTTTCAGTGTTGCCTTTCGTACGGTCTAAATATACTCATCGCTTCTCGTACACTTTTAAACATTTTTTCGTTTAGTATTTTATATAATCAGGACATTTCGACCAAAACTTCACTAGCTCGAATATACCAAACATTTTTTTTCTTAGCACATGTAGAAAAAATTTAAATAATATATAACTAAAATTTAATTAATGTCCGACGAAAGGGGCGTGATAATTAATAAACGTCATATTTTGTGAATGAAAAAGTAACTTTAGCGATGTGCTCAAAATTCTTTTTATTTTCTCATAAGATATACACATCGTAAAAGCAATTAGTAGTAATATATATACACACACACATATATATATATATATATATAAATAATATATAATGTTTTTAATGTTGATGTGTCGGAGAGTAGTGATTTTATGATTTAATAAAACAAAATAAAAAACAAAATTAAACACTATAATTTTTTTTTTATTAATTCAAAGCTTTTCGAGTTTTCGACAATCCCGTCATTATGAAGCATATACAATAAATTTTATATATATATATATATATATATATATATATATATATATATATATATGTATATATTGTTAGTTTACCAATGTAAAGAGTTGATAAGATTTTCAACGGAAAGATAACGATTAGTAGTAATTGTAAATAAATAAGTCTAAGCATTTATGATTATATATATATATATATATATATATATATATATATATATATATATATATATATATATATATGTATATAATACATAACATAAAATTTTAAAAATGTATTGTGTGTAAACAAGAGTCATGGGCGTGTACCAGATGATGTATATTTGTACGCAGTTCGTTATGATTTTGTAATTTTACGTTATTTTTAGAATTAAGTATTGATAACAATAGACGATACATCAGTCTATTTATAAAATTCAGGTCATATAGTTCAATGTAATGTATTATCTACAATTATTTAGTTCAGTCTATGTAAATGCTATAATTGCGGAAATGGATAAGTAATGGCTGAGATATGACGAAGTAATTTTGATTCATTACTCAACACATATAACATACGCGCCAGTACACATTTATACCTATATTATACGTAAAAGCAGAATATAATATAGAAGTAATGCACATTTTGATAAGAATGTTAAATTCCAAGTCCAATTAATAATAACTCTTAATACGTGTATATATTTAATCTATAATTGTTATCACCGTGTATATAAATATTTATTTATATGCAATATATTTGTTAAATGAAATGAAAGCGCCGTGTGTAGTAAATGAGTGTGAAGGCAAAATGAATTATTCGAGAAAAAGCAAATGAGAAAATTCAGCGATATCACCTACACGGAATGAAATCTCAAGGGAATGTGGTCGGTATTCTTAATATTGATATGTTTAATGGTGGCGGATGAACGACGGAGTAATTTGAATTGACACGTTCCTTTGTTGTGCGAGAGATGATTGATACTTACTCTGTCATAGATGTAGTAGTGCTGTTTTTATTCTGCCCGTTTTTATTCAACAGGAATTTTCTATTTATGCCCGAAGTTTACTGGGTAAATAGATCGTTTCAAGTAGTTCCGGTTTAACGGTTTTAGGTCTTAGTCGATATCGATGTACTTGAGGTCCGATCTGATTAGAGCGTACCATCTTCGTCGTCTTTGAATATAATTATACTTGATTACTAAAAATAGTTAAAATCACTAAATTTATTTTTAATTATGCGAAGCTTTTCGGCAATTACGCCATTGTCAAGCTATATACAGTTAAAATTAATTAATATAAAATCATAACATATTAATTTAAAACTAAGTTTACAATTTTACACAAAAATAAATTATGAATACTAGGGTCAGATAGTCTAAAGTATTCATAATTCATTTTTGTGTAAAATTGTAAACTTAGTTTTAAATTAATATGTTATGATTTTATATTAATTAATTTTAACTGTATATAGCTTGACAATGGCGTAATTGCCGAAAAGCTTCGCATAATTAAAAATAAATTTAGTGATTTTAACTATTTTTAGTAATCAAGTATAAATAAAAATCACTACATTCCACAATCAATAACTTGAATATAATTGTTATAGGTTAGATTTCTGTATTATAAACAAAATAAACTCATAACACAGTTTAATCGCTAAAAGTTTTTTATTAAAAGTTTTTCACTCAAGCACATACAATAAATATTACATTATTTATTCTATACGCTTGAAAATGACGTAACTGTCGAAAAGCTTTGCGATAGAAAACTTTCAGCGATTAAACTGTGTTATGATTTTATTTTGTTTATAATTCATAAAATCACTACTCTCCGATATATTAAACATTTAGATTTCTGTTTCTACGTAATGCTTAAATCTTGTGAAGAAAGAGAAATTTTAGTGTAATAGATAACACTTCGTTCATATCTTTAGTCGCTCTCTTGCAGTCAGTTCGATACCACGGAGCTCGAAGAAATGTCATGGATAGTTACCGATTCGAAGCGCTTTACCGCGTATAAAGCTGGATGGAAAATATTTTTGACGGATACGTGCTTCTGTTAATAGACTGTTTATCGGTGTTCTACAAATTACTCCTGTACTGGACAAAATGGTTGTTTCGGAATCACATTCTAAATTCCGACGTAATTTGATTCTATACATTGGAACCGACCGCCGTGTTTATATTTCAAACGAATAACGAAACGAAAAATTTCGATAACTCCTATTTGTACCGTAATAAGTTTTTTTAATGGATATCTCGTTTCTTCGCACAGATATCGGCTTCGTTCATTCGTTCGATCTTATGGAGCCGAGTAGAGTAAATTATTATTTTAGATGTTTAATTTTAATCCCAACACTCATTGTAACGCGTTATTCGTGATGTTATGCACATCGTGTTTGTTAATCATATCATGATTTCGGGAAATCTTACAATTATATAAATGATCCAAGGTTTGGATCTCTCCACATTCGCACCTGGGATTCGGGATCATTTTCCACTTGTTTAAAGTGTAAGCACACCTACCCTGTCCCGTGCGAAATCTGTCTGCACCATGCCTCTCTTGGTAGGTCCATTCCCGGGGGTTCCATAGTAGGGTCGTGTATCAAGTCCGCATTAGTAGCTATGCAGTTTATCCACTCATTCTTCCATCTTACTTTCCAGTTTGGTGGTATACTCTTTATATGTTCTGCTGTTCTCCAGAGTAGCCATCTTGATTTTAATGCTCTTACTGGTGTGTATTCTTTATCTTTATGCATTAGACAGTTATGTGAGACTGAGAAATTTTCCCAAAGTTTGCTAAACGCATCTTCCCGCCTTATTTTGGGAGAAACGATATGTGCAATAACGTGTAGCGAATCTTTGTCGACTTTAATGTGCCGCTAATTATTCGCATCGCGGCTCTCAGCTGGACGTCTAAAACAGGCGCGCAATACTCTGCCACTGAGTAAGCAAGCGCTCCAGTTGTTATTCTTAATACCTTTGCTGTTGCTCTCGAAAGCTGAATTGTTCACTCAAAAGAATAGTGTTAATTTTACGTAAACATTTCTAAATGCCGTCAAAAATACAATCCTACAAGTTCGATACTTAGATAGACGACCATCTCTTCATCGCGCAAATAGTTTCCTCGAAGGTTGACCAGCATAATTCCGCGATTAGGGAGGATACGTTCGCTCGTGAATAATATCAACCGTTTACGGTGAATAAGTTTTTATAATAAACCGCCAGATAATCGTTTATTGTTATTGTTTTTATCCGTTAATGAAATATAAATTTCCGTCCAAATTCTTACTAATACATTTATTTCATTATTCGATACACCTAAACTGCGCAAAAAACTTATATAAACGAACGTATATGCCAATACTCGGATAGAAAGTAGGAGGTATATTTAGAAGAGGTATATGTAAAGAGTTAATTATATAGTACATCACTTATTGAAAATCATCCAGCTTTTCTCGAATGTTTCTGTCTTCTCGCGATGCACTGTATGGTTAACTCTTTACATATTCCTTTTCTAATCAACATACGTCCCGTACTTTCCATCCGAGTATAGAAACATTCGAGAAGGACAGAATGATTAGCATCTGAAATACGATGTCTCCGGGATGTGAGTAGAAAGAAGATGCGAAGAGATGCATTTTAAACCCTGTAGCAAGAAGACGATTTTTTCCGAAACGTTACGCACGTGAGGAGATAATTAAATAGCGAACGTGAGAATTCGTGTACAAGGAAATCGAGACCGAGAAACCAGGTTGGTTTAGTTTATAACGCGAATATCGTATACTTCGGAAAACTTGTACCGTATTGTTTATAATCGGATTTAATAATAGAGAGTAGGGCCATGCAAGGTGTGTAAGCAACAAATAATCCGAAATAGGACGAAGATTTAGCATACTGATAGTTTCCTGCCTGTGTGTTTTTTTTAAATACCTGTATTATTAAAATTAATGTTTCACAGTTTGTTTCATTTACAAAGGTAGTACACTGCACACCGGAAGTTTAGGCTTAATTAGTGTACTACTGCCTTTTACAATACTTTATAATATATAATAATATAACTACCACTCGTGCACTCGCATTTTCGCGGCATTAGCGTCAGTTTCACTGCCAGTCATCGAATGTCATACACTTATAACTCTTATACGAGGTCATATATTTATACTATAATTTAAGTGTACTGGATGCGTAAATGTGATAATTAGTTGAACGTGTGAACAATTAAACACATTTAAGCATTATTGCACAAAAAGGTTCTCACAAACATGCATGCACGTGTGAAAAAATATATTCGATTTTATGGTGTTCAAAAGTTTTTGTCATCGTTCCACAAAGTGTGTTAGTAAAAAAAACAAATATAATTACACTTGTTGAGGGCAGTGCATTCGTCTTAGGCATACAAAGAGCAGCATGTGGTTAGCAGTACTTGTTATCCTTTACTGAAATGAAAGCGAAATAGATAAGACCCAAATTTTCCACGTCCCGTTCATAATTGAGTAGTGTTGAAATCGGGTGATTTTGCGCCTCTATGTAATACGTTGATGGTTAAACTGCGGGTGTGTCGCCCAGTATTATCTTCTTCCCATATTTCTAAATAGTGTCTTTTTATAAGTTTCAGAGCAAAGATATATCCAGTTGTAAGTTCGTTGTGAGAATTTAGATTGAATTTAGAGATTATGGTGTTCGTTTCTTGTAAACTGCTCATTAAGATGTGGAAAAAATCCAAGTTTTTAATGGCAAACACGGTTGCCATACTGAACGTAAGAAGATCGAGAGGAAGTTCGTAAATAACCGCAGATGCGCTGTGTGAAATTATTTTGTACCCCATATGCGTTCATAAGAACTTTTTTTTAGATTTTATTTAACTATTTTAACTTTTAGAGGATTTAATAGGACGGTCTAATGTGTTTGCGATCACTATATAATACTATTCTGTAGTTGTAATTGAAGCTGTACATATTTTGACGGACATTTGACAGTACTTATATATCAAGAGTTTCCTCTCGGATAGCGACGTTTCTATGACCTTATGCAATCTTAATAGGAATTCTGGCACTTTGTGAACGATTAGCAATTAGCAATTTCTAGTGCCAGAGGATTAGAATGTTACAGCTGAGTGACAGCTTCTAGAGCCGGAGACGTTTACTACTTTTCGTGATAAATCAGTTAATTGAATGAAACGGTAAAAGAGAAAAAGTGAAATATAATAGCTACGGACTCTGCGGTAAATTCGTAAAGATCGATTTTTTAGTAAACTATAAACAATTTAATAATTCCGATCGAAAATTATGTAACCTCCGTCATGGGTTCGAATTCATGTCGACGTCATTCACCTGGTTTAGGACGGTCTGACGAGAGTTTTTATCAATTTAGAGTAGGCTGTGCATACGAAAGGGGTGTTACCGTAAAATAATTACCTCCAAGGTTATATTCTCCATTTAACGAGATTAACGCGCCATGATAGCGATTCGAGGAATCATTATGACCATGTTGTAAAAAATTAAATAATAATAATAATAATGCAATAACAATAATAATAATGCAAATGCAATAACAACAATAATAGTAGCTGTATCAATTAGAGCGACATTATCAACAACAACAATAATAATGGTAATTATAATTATAACATTTATGCTGATTATTAAAGTAGTATTTTTCGAATAACAGTAATACAGATTAATTATTTAATAAAAAAATATAACGTCAGCAGTCATTTTAATAACGATCTTGATTAATAATAACAAAAAATATTACTAACGACGGTATGAAAAACGTGAATTTTATTTTATCAAATATAGACGGTTAAATAAGTTCAACTTCTATTTAAAAAACGATCGGCTACTGTTTTTATTGCTATCGAAACCGAATTTCGATATATAAACAAGCGATTATTCCGTGTATATATAAACGAAAAATTCTTGTATACATTTATATGGAAATTTATGAAACGAAATTCCACGCGATTAGGTGTAGTTGTTCTTGAGATGATGAATTTATTTCTATTGTAAAACACTTAAAAATTGAATTTATGTACATATATATATATATATATATTACGACGATCGTCGTATGTTCACGTTATAATAAATCAAAATTTATTATATTGAAGGTGGAAAACTAATGTTTAATTTAATTAATATAATAAAACAAAATATATATATAATTATTTATTTAATTAAAGTAAAATATATTAAAATTATTATAATATAACCAAACCGGATTTGTAGTAGATAAACTATTACTATACAATAGTTAAAATTAATTTTAGTTAGTCAATGGAAAAAACCAGTAAATTAGTTTGACCAAATAATTTTAGTTAATACAGCCAGTAAAAATAAATTACAGCCAGTAAATAACGAAGAAAATACAGTAATTTTTGTTTAACAAGGCTTAAGAAAAATGTATAAAAAGGGATGGTTGTTTATTTTCGAGAGAGTTCTAGTTTTTGAGTTCAAACGTTCAGTCGTTAGTTTCCTGATCAAGATGGTTAGAATTAAATAAAGAAGGATGGTTGAAATAATTACAAATCCAGTCAGGTTAGTTTTTTTTTTTTTTTAATAAAATAAAATATTCCTTTATTTAAAAAAAAACAAAACAAAAAAAAAAACTAACCTGACCGGATTTGTAATTATTTCAACTATCCTTCTTTATTCATTTTTTTTTTTTTTTTTTTTTTTTTTTTTTTTTTTTAACGAGTAGTTATTGCCTATAAGGCTATTACTCCAAATATGAATTAATTATATATTATTACACAGTTTCGAATTTATTATGAAGTTGGTGAGAAGGAGGAGGTTGTTTACATTCGGTATATTTTTCTTCAGCTGATTGCACCGATATTGACCAAATTTCGGGCAGATAACCACGATATGGTAGACTGTTAATGAAGTACAGCACAATTCGCATATTGGTGGTGGTTGGGCACTCAGTAGATAGGAGTGCGTACTCAGCGTGTGACCAATATACACTCGGTTGACGGCTGTTTCCAACCTCGGTGAACAAATTTTACCAATCTTTGATGGCCAGGTTGTTAAATCCTTCTTTATATATCCAAGTTTACTCGGTCGAGAATGGAATGACCGATTCCATGCGTCCAGAATTTTCTGGCAATAATATTTTGCATTGTCTTCTTCCAGTACTGTCGGCAGGTAAGCTTGGGTAGGCCGTTGTGCAGCACGGTGTACCTCATCGTGGCCTATTATCCCTCGATGACTTGGAACCCAGACAAAAGTGATGCCGGTATTAAGTTCACTTAATTTGTAAGCACTGTACCATATTTGGTCTACCATGGACACAGTAGAATTCCTCGCTTCAATGCATTGTAACGCCATGGCTGAGTCGGTCAGTATAACATACTGGCCAGCAGGTAATTCCGCAATTCGTAACAAACACTGGAGCAAGGCTATCATCTCAGCCGCTAGAACTGATGACATGGTCGGTAAACTGAAAGAATGGATCATGCTGCCGATTGAGAAGGCACCGCCAACATATCGTGATGATTTTGATGCGTCGGTGAAGCAAACGACTGCGTTCGGTTGCTGTTGCAAGACAATCCTAAGTTTCCCATGGATTTCCACCATCGGTTTCATTTTAACATCTGTTGAAAATAAATCCCAACAGATATCCGGACTGAATTGGCTCCAAGGCGGTACAATAACCGGTATTCTACATAAGGTATTGCGTAGTGTCTTTAATGGGTTTTGGATTTGGAGCTGTAGTAGCAGATTCTAACCATCTTGATCAGGAAACTAACGACTGAACGTTTGAACTCAAAAACTAGAACTCTCTCGAAAATGAACAACCATCCCTTTTTATACATTTTTCTTAAGCCTTGTTAAACAACTGGATTTTCTTCATTATTTACTGGCTGTAATTTATTTTTACTGGCTGTATTAACTAAAATTATTTGGTCAAACTAATTTACTGGTTTTTTCCATTGACTAACTAAAATTAATTTTAACTATTGTATAATAATAGTTTATCTACTACAAATCCGGTTTGGTTATATTATAATAATTTTAATATATTTTACTTTAATTAAATAAATAATTATATATATTTTGTTTTATTATATGAATTAAATTAAATATTAGTTTTCCACCTTCAATATAATAAATTTAGATTTATTATAACGTGAACATACGACGATCGTCGTAATATATATATATAGACAATATTCTTCTTTCTAGTCCATATTTGTCAGATTGACGGATCGCGTATTCTGTGCACCCTTTTAGTCCACAATATTAACAATTCCTAATCGTCATGAAATTCCGTAATTTACGTACAGTCGTTATAACGTTTGTCAATATTTTTGTCTATATATCACGTTTTCGTGTCGATTGCGTTCATTCTTTCTCCCTTTTTGTTAGGTTCCTATTCTACACATAAATGATATTTATTAATTGCGGATTATACTCGATTTTATAATGTAAAAATTTTCTCTTTACATTCTAATCCGTTTGTTTACATTTCCTGAAATTGTCTAAAAGTCTGCTTTTTCACATTTTTGCGATTATGACATTCCCGCCTTCTAGTTTCCCCCCAAATGTTTAATAATTTGTTGCATTTCCCATACGCCTAGTGGTAATGAATTTGAAAATTTATAACTGGGATGTTGTTTTGGAAACGTTTTCCTCGATTATTCACAAATTAGTAGTTTGTCAAAATATTTTGCTAGCACTTGGCAATTATTTCGATTATTTAAAGGAAGCTTTGCTTTTTCATCTGTGAACTAAACTGGACGGTTGATATTTCACTATATATTCTTAAATATTCGATAGAATGATCTTTATTTGTTTCTTGAAATTCGTATAATCATCGTTATTTACGTTTTACATATATAATTTTTTTTTTTTTTTTAATATTGTTCACAAATTTTATTTCACCATCTATGTGTTTCTTATTTCTTTTAAGTGGCAATACATTAAAAGCTATGCTCACCAGTATTGTTTTAAGCGTGTCCCATTCTATGTTCTTTAACAGTTTTCGCTCTCGCGTGGTTGTGGTAAGAAATAGCCACATAGTCAATATGATATGTTCCTAAATTTAGATTTGGAGATTTCCGTGGTTTTCTTTTAAAACTTAATCGAATTAGTTTAAGATATATCAATCTTTCATCATTTTTATTTGTTCTTTCATGTACCGTAAATTCTCTTACACTTTTTATATATATTTCGTGATTTACGATCTTGAGCATTAAAATCTCCTAATAATATTTTAACATTACTCCTAGGAATTCTTAACATTTCATGCTCTAAAAGTTTTTCAAAATGTAACTTTTTAATGATTTTTCCGAATATCACTATTAATCCGAGCGCGGAAATTTATCAAGATCTTATTTGTGCATAATCGTAACTGATAAACGTACATTCTTCAAATGAAAATCTTTAATTAAATTGAATATATCTACAATAAATCCTGCCTCGAAGTACAGTATCTTTATTGTAGACATGCAATACCCTGACTCAATTATATCTTCGTCTGTGAATCTTGTTTGTTGAAGCGCTATGTATTGAAGTTGTGAATTGATATTTAATTTTTCATTTTGATATTAAGTTGAATTACTTTATTTACATGCTGGTTCGGTCTCTTAAGAATATATAGTAGCCCGGTTAACCGCATTTGAGTATTGAGGATTTTCTTTTCAATTTACATCCTACAGTAGTTTTACGAAAGAAGAACAAATAAAAATTTATTTAAAGATAAATAAATAAATACTTCAAATGACGAGTATATAAACTGCTGAGTATCTATTATAAATAGAATACTACAACCTCTAAAATTGATCAAACTAAAGTGAATTTATTTTTGTATTTTTGTACGCGGACAGAAATTATAATAAACCTGCAAGAGCAAATGCAAAAGCGTCAAATTAAAATTAACAGAGAGAAGCGTGTAAATGGTGAGATACACGTTTATTGTTTAGAATATAATGACTTATTAATCTATGTT
Source organism: Coronaproctus castanopsis (assembly GCA_032883995.1). Classification (NCBI taxonomy): domain Eukaryota; kingdom Metazoa; phylum Arthropoda; class Insecta; order Hemiptera; family Monophlebidae; genus Coronaproctus; species Coronaproctus castanopsis. Next base: position 207,728,759 of record CM065053.1, on the reverse strand, counting down.
TAAAATTCCAACATGCCTGTAGTTAGCGTAACGTCTGCGGAGTAAGGCCATATCATAAGTGTTAATAACTCGAATTGATTTACTTATACGCGTCTTGCAATTATTGTAAAATCTTAACGAAATGTTTTTCACAAGCGTGATGATATACAGAAAGAGTAGCTGAACATGTAAATGAGATATCGACGCGTTCAGCACTGATTTCGCACCATCTGTAGTTGTTTATAAGTGCCGCGGGATCCTGTACAAGGGCATGCATACGTTAATCTCGGTCTGATGACTGCTGTATATAATAGTTTTTTTATTTTATTTACGTTGTTAAATCCAGCTATTTCGCTAACTGAGATCGGGACCATCCGCTTTTAAATCTGAAGTATCTTTTTTCAGTTTTTTTTTAGTTTTACATTTTTTAACGGGAAATTTTTGTTCGGGCGTCGTGGGGCTTAATAAATTATAAACGGTTGAAGAAACGATTTGGTAAAGTTATAGTTACAAATGCGCATCTACTATCGCGGTAGTATACACACGAAACGAGTAATATTCGCAATATAGGCAGCTGTTTATTTCCGATCGATTACTACAAGTATGGAAAACTGCAATTATCTGTGATTGCTGTTATTAAAATATAAATAAACGTTTACCCATACAGCCGGATTACATACATTCGTCCGTGTATTACGGTTATTTATATATACAAAGATTCGTTCCGGTTCGACTAGTGTGCAGTAGGCCGAATTCAAACGTAAAAAAAAAAAAAACCAGAAGAATTAAAGTAACCATATCCCATTATGACTAAATTTAAGTCAATTTTTTTCCTTTATCTATATAACACGGTCGAATGTTTATATTTATTTTTGCGCTCAATTGCACGAAAAATGAAGGGAAAAAATATATTTATTATCAAGTGTGTGCGAAGTGCACGAAATGCGTTGAAAAGAGAGTGATGTATTTAAGAATGTATAGCTATAATTAGACGTGATAAACCTGTAGAGTGACATAGTTTTCTATAAGATGTACTTAATCTATCGGAAGAGGCAAAACATAGTCTCGATGTTAACCAAGCTTTATCTGAACAAACGAGTTCTGAAATATAATTCCACCGATTACTTATGTTTAAATATACATATTTAAAGTTATTAAATAATGTTAAAGTAAGTAAAACAAATTGATGTAGTCGAAGAAATCACGTCGCTCATGTAGGTTAATGACATCTCGGATTGACGTTTGAGTTAGAGGAAAACATTTATTTACTAATTATACACAAAACGACATATAACATTCATAGTTTAGTATCAATACATATTTGGAAAGTTTAATCGTCTATACATCTGTTGAATTTTTGTACCTAGCAGCATTCTACATAATTCTACAACACAAATTTTATACTAAATTCTAGACCAAGTCGCTTACATTTTTTCTTTTCTTATCTTATTACATTTCAACCCTTGCAGATTCTAATAGAACTAGTTTTAAGAATAAATATGTAATTAATAAGTTTATCTTTGAAATTACAAATCGCCCAACGTAAAGTGGCCCCCAAACTTCGAAGTTTTTCCTGAGCCAGCTGTTTATGTAGGTGATTTCAACAGTCACAGTTATGCGTGGGGTTATGGCACAGAAGATAAAAACGGTGAATTCTTACTACTAACCTCTGCATCGTCTCTAGTCAACTCATAAGCAACCCAAATCGTGTTGTTCGATCGGTTCTACCAGATTTTCCTAGAAGCCAAGCATAGGCCGGTCCTAATTGAAATATGTAAAAAAGTCGCAGTATGCTATTCAACACCAAAGCTAAGGTCGAACTTCCGTAAGGCAAACTGGACAAGGTTTACAGAATATATCGAAGACACTATTGTAGACATTCCTACCACTGTTAAATGTTGCAGTAAATTTGTTGACCTCGAAATCAGTGCTGCAAAGAGTTCAGTGCCAAGAAGTTTCCGTAAACAGTATATCCGGTGCTGGACAAGGGAACATGAGGATCTTTGGATAATCTATGAAAACACCCATGATGAAACATTCTTAAATCAATTATTAGATTCACTAAATCAAGAGAGACAAGCAAGGTGGCGATCCGCTGTGGAGTTTATAGACTTCACACACTCGGCGCGGAAAGCGTGGACATTACTAAGAAATCTGAAAGGCAAAGCACGTAATATGAGACCGCCAAAAGTTTCCCCAAACAAGATTGCAGAAAGACTATTAAAAGCGTCTAAAAACCCAGTAGACAAATCTCGAGCTCGGAGCATTAAATCGGAGCTACAGCATTATCCAAATTACAGGATGGCATATTAAGCACTCCTTTAACTGTAGAAGAAGTTACAAATTCCATTAAATTGGTCAAAAATGGCAAAGCAGCTGGGATAGACGGAATCTATCCCGAATTTATCAAGCATATGGGACTGAAGCAATTAAATTTTTAACAGAATTCTTCAATCATGTTTGTTCTACTGGAAAGTTGCCAAAACAATTTAAAGAATCGAAAGTTGTTGCGATAATCAAGCCTGGTAAAAATGGTGAGGATGCGTCGCACTACAGGCCAATATCGCTATTATGTGTACCATATAAGTTGCTGGAATGCATAATACACAGTAGAATGGTTACAATTGTTGACGAAATATTGCCAATAGAACAAGCTGGTTTCAGAAAAAACTTAAGTTGCGCCCATCAAGTAATAACAAACTATATTGAAACCGGATATGACAAAAAATCGAAAACTGGTGCACTTTTTATTGATCTTACGTCGGCTTATGATGCAGTATGGAGAGAAGGTTTACTTTTAAAAGCGGCAAAAGTAATTCCGTGCAAAAAGTTTATAAACCTGTTGAATGAAATGTTAACAAATCGAATCTTTAAGGCCACAATAGGGGACAACAGCAGTCGACCAAGAAGAACCAACAATGGACTTCGGCAGGGCTCCACCCTAGCCCCCTGCTGTTCAATTTATACGTCAGGGACTTGGTACACCACCCTACTATGGAACCCCCGGGAATGGACCTACCAAGAGAGGCATGGTGCAGACAGATTTCGCACGGGACAGGGTGGTTTTGCTTACACTTTAAACAAGTAGAAAATGATCCCGAGTCCCAGGTGCGAATGTGGAGAGATCCAAACCTTGATCATTTATATGATTGTAAGATTTCCCGAAATCATGATATGATTAACAGACACAATGTGCATAACATCACGAATAACGCGTTACAATGGGTATTGGGATTAAAATGAAACATCTAAAATAATAATTTACTCTACTCGGCTCCATAAGATCGAACGAATCTTTGAAATCGACTACTGCTCAAGAATTGTCGTCATGTGTTAAAGCTTGTGAGGATTTGAAGTATAAATTTTGGTGCCCCTTTAGTGTATTTTTTTAAATATCAGCAATTTTTACTATCGTCAACTTTTACTTCTTTAAGGTTCCCCGATTAATCCAAATTACTCTTCATACGTTAGTGATAGGATTGCATTAATTCCTGTAAAAAATATTACACATAGGCGATAGATTATTTTAATATTATATCTCTTAATAATCCTAAAGACAGTCTTATTAATACGCTAGATATCACGATGAAATCATTCCCAAATCTTTTATTCGTCCCCATCGGAGATCTCAATGTGAGACAAACGAACATAGAACCACACATTGAATATTCTCGGCCTGTAATTTATTACTTCAACTTATTTATTGAATTTACCTCATGATAAAAAATCATAAAACAACAACTTTTAATAATTATAATGGAAATTGTAAGACAACTTCTCTTCAGCTAAACTTAAGCTGCGGACGATGTTATCGTTCAAGCATTTAGATTTAAGATTTCACATAAATATTTTTTAATCCGGATAGTTATGCTTCTTACTTAGTAATTACATCACGCTTTTATTGATAATATTCCTGTATGGTAAACAGTTTTAATTCATGTATCTCTAATTTATCTTGTAAGCGGCCACTTGTCTATTGGGGCTCATTCTAAGGACTAGTGGAACCTAAAACGTAGACATTACCCTTGTTCAAAAAACAAAAAACAAAAAAAACCTAAATATAAAGGCGCTGTTAAATGATTCTTTATTGATTAATAATCCTAAGGGAACTCAATATTATATATAAGAAATAGATGTCAAAGGGTCAACCTGCACATTGGAAAACTTTTGTTGCATAATCTAGGGTAAAACAAGTTTCTATTAAAAAACGAGGCAGATTGGTTATTCCTGACTTTAGATCTGATCCGCGAATGATTTCCGCTGAAACTGACAAATGTAAATTCTTTATGAATCACTTCTACCTTAACGTAGCTAATCAGTTACCTACTCTTGTATCCATCGACGACTCGATGTAAAAATTAAATAATCAGAAAGAACCCTTTTTGATTAGACAATAAACTTTAATAAAAAATTATCCGCTTTCTTTTTTAAATACGTTGTGTTACAACTCCGGCTGATATTAAACCGATCTTCAAGCTTGAAAAAGTACCAGTGGGTTCGAGTGGGCTGACGGAAATTCGATTTAAATGTAGGTATCTGAACGAGTCAGTACATACTGCGAACGGTTTATTTCTTCCGCGATAAATCTGATGTAGATTAGGATGAAACGTTTTATAGTAATTAATTTCCTTACCGCTGAGCTTCACATAATACTTCTTCGTCGATGTTTTAGCGATATCATGTTTGTTTCCACAAGTAAATTGATATTTATATAGAATGCTCCGCTGCTTATTCCGAGTGCATTATTTAAGCTCCTTAAGTGTACTCTCCGCCGCTGTAGCGTATGCAATCGCATCGTAGTCCGTTTAATCTAACATGTGTTTTATATAATCGTAAATCGTAACAGCATGCCTCTGTCAGATTCCCACGACTTACCGTGCAGGATTTTTAGCAGGTTAAAAGTTTTTGTAGTTTTAGTAAATTAATCAGTTCGATTAATCCGTCGTAGGAGTATTTTTTCATACGAATAATTTCACTTATTCACGTAATATATTCGCAATATCGAAAATTAAATAAAAAACTACTTGTTCAAATTTATTTCATATAACGTTCGTCGACTTCAAAGTAAAATGCGCAAAGGACTATAATACAAGGCTTATGGTAATATCGATGTGATTGCTGGAAGTATAAAAATGTTAATTCGATGAAATTCAAACAGAGATAAGTATAAACTTTCTCGTTGCGATACTGCGAAACTTTCATTAAGTACGACTTTATATTCGATTATTTTGCATAATGCAAAAGAGCGCTGTTTTGTTCTGTAGCGTGGTTCTTTCATAAACTTTCATAAACTCGGCGGCCCATTCTATAGCGTACCTCCTTCGTCATCATTTGGACTTTTTGTTTAGTTTTGTTTATTACGGTATTTCCGACTTAAGGCTTTAGTCGCGATAAACGTATCCGTTTTAGCAACAGTCGCTTATATGATTATTTACAATACGAAACAAGAACGTTGATAGCGTTCATTAATATTAATGCGATATAACGAACGCTATTCTTCCTTTTCAACTCGGATTATTATATTATTATTATTATTATTATTGTCATTACTCTTACTATTACTATTTATTAATATAATTAAATAGTAATTATTATTATTGTGTTATCTGCGACTACTTCACACGAGAGCTATTAGCTGGGTATTTTAAACAGTTATATTAACTTTCGCCTAAGTAATTCTACGATAGTATCACCACTTAATGCCCGTTTTAGTAGTGGAACTTTATTTGCTATAAGATAGCATTTTAATGACCTTTCAAGAATATTATATTATGAAATGTATACTAGTTATTGTTTAACGATTACAAGATTCTATATTTATATAGGGTGACCCAGAGAAGACGGATGGTTTTGTTGCTTTTTGAATAACTCGGAAACTACTCGTCTAAAATTTTTGAATGACATTTTATTTAAAAATAGGAAAACGAGAGATTAGCTTACGCTATTTGCAATAATACATTCATTCAGTTTTTACAACATTTTCTCGAAAACTTTTTCGAGCATAGGTCGCTGAATTTTTGTAATTTCTTAAAAAATTCGAGTTTTCAGGTCTTGCAGATCTCGTGGATGAGTTTCGTAAACGCGGCTCTTAAGGTATCCCCACACACAAAAAAAACCTTTAAACTTTGAATTCTCTTCGAAACTCTTATTGCACGGTCGTGATCGATTCACGCCGAAAATTACGTTCCACGCAAAAAAGGCTGTTCTTTCTCGTTATAGGGTGCCATAATAACTGAAACTGGATGCGTAGCAGTATTACAAACTGGGCTATTCAAAAAACCAAACCGTCCGTCATCTCTGGTTCATCCTATATTTCTTCCGTTGTGGACGGAATTTCCCGCGGCGCTGACATTCTGCACAGAACGGATGTTATACGTTTTCAAAAAGATATCCGTGTGTTAATTTAATATGTCCGATTCTTAAACCAGATAAGACTACTTCTTCTCTACGGTTTTCCCGAAATGATGTACGTAACGGTTTGATGGTGTATATTTTAATTTCGTTGGCGATTTCAGCATGCTCGCCTAAAATTATTTACTTTTTGGCATAGGCAGGCGTAGATGTATTTTAACGCGATTTCGTTCACATTTATGAATGCGTTTCTGGCTGTAAAAACGGAGTGGTTTATATTTAATTAGTCGCATAATATTCTGGTTACCAAGAGATCTGGGCATAGTTGGTATTTTTATATATAAATCGATAAACGCGCGGTTGTATTACGGAATGTCCATGTGGATAAAGTGATAATTTGAAAAAGTATATCTCTTCGAATAAGCTAGATATAGGACTTGTTTTAAGGCTTCTTATAATGAGCCGTTGCTATAATTTGAATAAGATTTAGTTTTCTTAAATTGCTATTTTTACTACCGTTATTAGTGATAGGTCGATTTTTGATAATACGAAAATTCTGTATAATAACAACAGTAATTTTCGATCGGCACCCCAATTTGTGTCGGCTTCTACTTTAACAATATTTAACATGTTATGACAGTTTATTCTCAGTGATTCAATGGGGTTCTCAGTTTTTCCGTCAAAACCAAGTATTTTTATTTTGCCTTGTTCTCGGTATAGGTTTATTGTATATAGTTATATTGCATTTCGGTGTCGGATTGCGTTGTATTCAAAAACATTCACTTCTTATCACTGAGAATGGGTAAGCCTTGAATCTCTGCTCATTTTGTAACTTATTGGCGGTATGCTGAAGCGATGATTCTATAGCTCTTATATCGTTCGCGGACAGATAAATTATGAGATCGTCAACACAGAAGATATTACATTTTGTTCAATTCAATAATGAACAAGGTTGGACTGATAATTGAGTCCTGTGGGTACCATTCTCAAGCTTTCGAGCTTCGGACAATGAGTTATTTATCATTATTTGGGAAGTTCTATTTCGAAAAAATTCTTTTATGAATAGTACAATGCGACCCGTTATTCTCCCATTTAGAAAGGTTATTCAGTATTGTATATCTTTAGATTCTATCAAATACTCTTTCAAGATTGAAACTGAAGTATATTTTGTATTGATAAAACAATCGGATATAGATTTCTGCAGTTTTACAAGAGAATCTATTGTACTTGTATTTGGCCTGAAGCCGTATTGAGCCGGATTCATCAGCTGACGTTCTTAGACAATATTATAGATAGATAGATATAGATACATACATAAATATAAACATAGATAAATTGATAGATATATTGATGATACATAAACATAATACACGATAGAAAGGGATAGTAACGTAAATAAGATTGTCTCAACCATTCTCTTCATGGTATCTCTCAGATAATGTTAATAGGCTGTTTGAATAATCTTGCGGCCGCCAATTCGCATGTTAGGATTAACCTTCTAGGCTGCAGTATGCCATATTTTGCCGAATAAGTTCATCAACGTTGTTGTAATTTTTTTGAAGTAAAACTTCTATTACTTCTATTTGTGTGTTGTATAAATGGGGAGTTAACCCGTAAAATGAGCGAGCGTGCGAGTGGAAATAACGGACGAATATATATATATATATATATACCAACACCCGCCTATCAAGTCACGTTTTGTTGTGTTAGGTGTGTCAACGAAATAACGGACAGATATATATGTACATATGTATATATACATATATATATATATATATATATATATATATATATATACACCGTTCGCATGTACCTGCATTACCAACACTCGTCATTCAAACCACGTTTTGTAGTGTTAGGCGCGTCCACTTATAAACATAGGTAGGCTTATTCTCATGTATATATATATGTCTGTGTGTGTGTGTTCATATATACACACTATACACGTGTAAAAATAAAAAAAACTCTGTAGCGAATTTAGTTGAAACGTCTTTAAGTTTTACCTCTTTGCTGCGCTCGGAGGCACAAATGTTTTTTTTTTTTTAAATACATCACAAATACCGGATAATATTTTAAGCAATAGCGAACTGAAAAAATACTAGTTCTGTTTCCGTTTAAGAGTCATCAATTTCATTTTATACTAGCAATAACGTTCGCTAGCTCAATATCGTTAAATCTCCGTTTAACGTGTGGAGTTTTGCTAAAAAAAAATATGCGTAAAACTTTATGAAGAAATATTTGAACAAGCCCAGATGTTTAAATATTTTGTCCAAATTGTAACAGAAGATCTCTATTGTGATGCTGAAATTAATTATAGAATCGGACTAGCAAAACGTAATAACATATATTAAGACAAAAGTCAATACCGTTGAAGCTTCGAAAAAGAATAATATTGAAAATGTACTTGTGGTCCGTAGCCCTTTATGGTGCTCAAAACTTGGACCTTAAATAAAGTGATTATGTGAATAAGTTACAAGCGTTCGAGATGTGTGCTCGAAATCAAAAATCAACAAGTATATACTACGCAAATTGAAGAGAAAAGGTCATTATTAAGTCGGATAAGAAAATTAAGATTAACTCGGACGGGTACTTCGACATGGGGAATTATATTCCCGTGGGTAAAATCCGTGGAAAAAGAACCCGTGGAAGACCGATAAAAACGGCAAACACAACCGGGGTTAAACAACTACGCTGAACTAAAAAGAGGTGTGCGGAATATCGGGAAAGATGGAAGCTTACTATCGTGGCAATGGACCAGTTTTAGGATTATACTGGTGACGATGATGAATATTCGTCATCAGCGGTTATTTCTCCGTTTTTCAGTCACAGCGTGGAGAAAGGAATCGAAAATACGTAATCCGGACAAGAACAATATGATAGGCTGTTTCGATTTGACCCTAAAACGAAAGACATGGGTAAGATGCGGCTACACGTTCGTAAATTGGGGTTTCAAAATGATCCGTTACGTGACTACGGATTAGGTAACCGAACGATGGATCATATCCTGAACATGTTAATATCGATCGCACGATTTAAAGATGAAATAAACATGAGCGTAATCTTTCAACTTGTTTTGAAATTTGTCGCAGCGTTATGGTAGTTTTAGATCTTGATAATATGAAACCCGAATCGAGAAAATTTCGCTAAAGTTTTCAGGTCGTTCGGGATGTTAATGTGTTTTCCTGATGTAAATAACCAAAAATATGTTTTATCACGAAAATTACCATTTTTATATTTCTCAACGAATTCATAGTTTAAACTCGCGATGGGATTAATAATTTTTTCGTTTGCGTATGAGAAATGTGTAGGTGTATTTGTTATGATTTTTTGTATATACAAATATATATATATATACATATATATATATATATAAATGTGTGTGTACTGGGCTTCTTATATATTTTTAATTTTTTTTTTCGGTTTAACAACATTTTCCATAGATTATTGTCGTAAAATTTAAATGGTTTGTTTATACAAGGGTGTGTGATATCATTCGTAATCGGTAATATTCACACTTAGGCCTAAATATTTGTATTTGATACTACATTACAACTGATAGTATGCATATGGGAGACACAATATTTAATACGTAGGTCCACTATGTACACACACATATATACATATAAATAATGTATAATATATATATATATTTTACATTCAAATCTAATAAATTAATGCGCGTTATGCATCATTTGACGATTGCGAGAAACAATTAAATTCAACAAGATATAAGAAAAAGAAGGAACGACGCATTTTTATTATCATTATTTACAATCTTAATATCCCTATTTTCAGTATACAAGAAAAAACAATCAATATATTTGAATAAGTATTAAAAAAAAATTAAATACATAAAGCGGACGTTCGTTGTACTATGTTATTTTCAAATTATACACCTCACCACAATAATACAAAAATATTAATTTAATCAATATTGAGTTGTGTAGTACTAAAATTAGCAGTACCGTAAAGAAAGAAAAGGCAAGCAAGTAAATATTTTTTTTTATTTTTATTTTTATTACTGCAAGCTGACCAACAAGGTCGTTTAATAGTATTTGGGAGGAGAGCATAACAGTAAGGCTATAGTTACACACCTGGCAACCACGACCTCAGATTAGGTCCAGGGCTTTTCTACGTCTTAAGGTACCCAACAGTCCTAATGCAAGGGTATTTGGGTGATTTTCCAGCCTCACAGTATGGCTCTGTGCATATTGCTTAATGACCTCGAACACATAAGGAATGTTCAAATCATGGTGAATGATCTGGTTTGCTACATACGCATTTGTTATCAGTCGAAGGATTTTATTCTGGGCAATCTGTATAGTTCTTATGTTTGTCGGTTTAGGCGAGAAAAAATGTATGAAGAAATTTAAAGTAAAATAAATACATAAATGATTAAACGAAAAGGAAGGAATTAAAAAATATTATTATATTATTATTAATTTTTTATTATTGCTTTATTTTTTTATCGTATTTTATTTATTTATCAAACATAAAAAAGATAAATAACTAAAAATGTACAAATGAAATGCATGAACGAGGAAAGGTAGATAGGAAAAATATGTAATTATGATTAAATAAAACTATGTAAATAATTAAATAAAATGATTAAAATAAGTTAGTTAAATGAAAAACATTTCTGTTCCCACATCCACGATTGGGTTGAAATTACGTTATTATAATCGTTTATTTAAATATAAACGAATATGCGTGCATACGTCTCTATGTGTATACTTATGTATACGTTTTATTCATCATTGAAGTGAAACTTCTATTGGTGCCGTTTATATGGGAAGTTAACCCGCAAAACGAGTGAGTGAGCGAGCCGAATTAACGGACGGACATACATATATATATACCGTTCGCATGTACTTAACTACCAACACTCGTGTTTCAAACCACGTTTTGTAGTGTTAGGCGCTGCCACTTATACACATGCGTAGGCTTATTCTTATATATATATATGTGTGTGTGTGTGTGTTTATATACATAATGTGTAAAAATTAAAAAAAAACTCTGTATCGAATTTAGTTAAAACGTCTTTAAGTTTCACTTCTTGCCTACGCTCCGAGGCATAGATGTTTTTTTTTATTATGAGAATTGAGAAAATTTTCGATTAAACAAAGGATAGATAGAAGTAATTGCTTTAGTACTTTTAATGTGGATACAGGATATTTAATGAGCGATTTCGATGAACAATAATGACGCCGAGAAAACGTATTCCATTTGGCCAGTATGGACAACTTTGAGGATTTAAGACGGCTTAAAAGTCGAAAACCATATAACTTAGTAAAATAATGAATAAGAATTCGAGTCACTTCAATGGAAGTGTCACATATGCTTTCAACTTCATCATCGATATTGTCTATTAGTTGTCTGTCTAGATTCCAAGGCATTTGGGTATCGATTTATAATTTAATATCTTTATACTTACCGACTCATCGGATAGCAAGCTGAATTGGTTAAACGGCTTTTTATCATTAAAACTTCTCGTCTTTGATGGAATTTAAAGTCAGGTCGTGCGAGCAGAATATGAAAGAGTTATCTATATGCCAGGAAGTCCTCGTAGTATACGGATATATTATCCCTCGTATTTGTTAAATGTAAACATCATTAAGAATCGAGAATTATTTTTTGTTTTTCGAACATTTTTACTATCGTACCTCGTGTTTTGTGTTTTTTGGTGGATAGAAATTATCCGGGCATTGTTTCGACGATTAAAGAATTAAAAATAATTAATAGTAAAACGGAAAACAGGTGAGATACTTTACATAACGTAATGATATATTCATGAACGGATATATATATATATATATATATATATATATATATATATATATATTACCGTCGGCTAATGCAAAAGTGGCGCGGTTAAGTTAAAGGGAGGATAGGTGATAACGCGTTTTACACAGTTTTATCCTTCCCTTAATGTGTTGCAGATAAGGATACCTTGCTTTCTGCTACCCTTATTATTATTATTATGATTATGATTGACATTATTATTATTATTATTATTATTTATTACTATTATTACTATTTTTTTCATTTCTATTATTATAGCTTAACGTATACGTTTAATGTCTCTTGCTTCTTTCCGAGCCAATGTAGACGCGTAACGATATTGGTCTTTTAAGAACGCAGCCCATCATTTTTCATCTGTACGCGTGAACCGCATATTTTACCGAACGTCGAAATTTCAACCGGCACGGTTTTTCATTAAATTCCATCTTCGCTAACCTAATTCTCGACCTTCTCCTCTAAGGTAGTATACGTCTGTAAACGTTTCATTAAAATGAAACATGCGTTAAGAATGAGACGGTCTTATACAAATTCCTGTAAAAGAACAAAATGTCGTTAGATCGATTTTATCAACGGCTCATATCGCTAAAGCTAAACGATAAATTCCAGCAAACAGGTTAGCATTATTTGCTACGCGTGTCCCCTTCATTATTGAACTAAATAGAACTGAACACAGTTTTTAAATAATAAATTTATAATATGTTTTCAAATTTACGAAGCTCGGGGTAGGGTGTAGATAAAACACCTGAATCCAAACCGAAAATTAAGTTGTTTTTTTTTATGTAATCTAAAGTCACCATTGAACATCATGTATGGCAGTGTATATATCTCTTCATTTAGTAGTAAGGTGTTCTCCAATGAGACTCAACCTTAATTGTTACATTATGTGTAATGGTATTTTCCTTTTCAATCTTGGTGTCTGTTGATATCTCATTAATTAAGCCTGTTGCTAGCGGATTCGGATGTCATTTTAGACACTGTGTATATGTTTCACTGTATATTGTTATTACGTCTTTCACAATTTTTATTTTTAGGTCTCTCTCTCTCCCTATATATATATATATATATATATATATATATATATATATATATATATATATATATATATATATATATATATATATATATATGTCATCATTTCTAATATACTAAGTGCGTTGATATAGATAATTGGATGTCGTACCACATAATTGAATACCATACGACCATACTGGCTTAAAGATAGTTTTGTACAATGGCGATTTATTTCGTATGGATAATGGTGATTTTCTTCCAATAAGCCAGTGGTATTTACGAAACTGAATTTCCAATTGCTTTCGCTTTATATTAATATGTCTTTGCCAAGCTAGTACTTTATATAGGTGCATTCCTAGGAATTTTACACAATCAGTGGCTTGCAGTTCTTTACCCTTTGACAGTAATTTGTTCTGCATTATGTTTTGCATTTTGTAAACAGTATATAATAATGCGATTTTGTTTCATTGAGGCTCATCATCTACCATTTCTTAGTCAATTTTTCAATAATATTTACATTCTGCTGTAGTAGTCGAGTTGGTTCTAAAGGATTGTTGCTTATAGATAGTATAGCCGTATCATCAGCATATGTAGTAGTGATCGTACTTTGATAGGTCGGCAAGTCAGCTGTAAATAAGAGGTACAGTTACAGAATCCAGAACACTACCTTGTGGCACGTCTGATTTTATTTCATGAAGCGACATATCCTCTCATTCGTTAAGTGTCGCACCATCGCATTATAATTTCGTAATAGCACAATCTCTCAATATCGTCGTCGCGTTTAGTAAATTGGCTAATAAGTATTTCGTTTTGTTTATTGATTTTCGACGCTTCGCGCTATTATTTCTTTATAATAGTTCTGTTGTAAATAACTTCTACAATATGTGGAACTAACTAAAAAAATAAGACTTGCGGATAATACTTAAGACTGATTTTGGCCCTACTTCAATTAAATACTCTTCCTCCGATCATTATGACACCATCGTATCTAAAGTTTACTCAATTTCGAGCTTAAATCAATTTTACATATACCACACCTAATCGTTTCCAGATTTCCATTATAAATTCCAATATATCTCTTCTTCGGTATAAATACATTATTTTTGACGCGTGTATAATAAAGTTAATTATAATGTTAAATAAAATTAATCCCGGAACTTTCTACTACCTGTTTCACATTTTAGCGGCAGATGAATTATGTAGTCCGTATTAACAATCACGAAGTGTCAATTGCAAACTCTGTAAAATAAGTAAGTACACATATGAACTCAAAATTAACACGGAGAACGCATATCGAGCACAAAGCTGCTCAAATACGAAAAAAAACACGCTTAATGGCTCATTGGACATCATTCCAAAATGAAGCTACAGAAAACATGGTGTATAAAATCATCATACGCCTAATATGGACTTATACAATTACGGGGATGTGCTAAATCATTAAATATAAAAATTATACAAACCGCTCGGAATAATTTTCTTCGGCTAATCACCAGCATTCGTTAGTTTCAACAGAATTCATGCGAATTTTTACACATCAAAACGGTAAAAAAAATAATAAATGATTACCCTTTAAAAGGCCTTTGAACTTTTGTCAACCGATACGGACTTAGAAGCTTCAAGCATTACAAGCTTCATTATCTAGCCGTGATCGAGTAATAATAGTCAAGTGTAGCCATTTTTGGACTGTACCTCTGTACACGTTTCCGCATAACACGTGTATTCCTTATTTATATTTAATTCTAAGATTTCAAATAAAAAGTAATAATAATAATAATTGTAGTTCAAAAAATATATGCAGTACCTGTTGACTAGCATCTCAGTAGTCCTGAACTAGTTGTTAGTTGTTTTTTAGGTTAATTATATATTTTTCGTATATTACTTTTCTTATTTGTTGTTATATATTTAAATATTTTTATTTATTTTTATCTTAACTTGAAATGGCCTAACTGCCGGAAAGCTTTATAAATTGATTATTAACATTAGTGATTTCAACGTATTATATAATCTTTCCCCCGTATTAAATATTAGACGGTTGGTTAATATTAATTATCCTTCATTATTATTCAATTTCATCTTTGACATTGTTAAACTGTTGCCGTTTTGACAAGACTATATACGCCCGGACTTTTGCTTTTAAACGTATTTTCTCGATATTCATTGTTCTAAGGGAGGACTGGCATCTTCTATTATTTGACCCGAATTCAGTTCGCGTACGATGTATTTATTTTCGTTCAATTATAAACCGAGGTTCGTTAATTAAAATACCGGAACTGGCGGCAAGGTAGATGATATCTCTCACCAAAACGAAGTGAAAACATAAGGAAGGTCGATAAAAACTTGATAATAACGTCAGGATTTCTAATTTAATAACACATTTTAAGTTTCTACGTATACAAAGTATTATATTGTCGTTTGCAAGATTCGGGGTAACTACGTATGTCTGGAATTCGTTAGTTACATTTAAATTTGTAAATGAATAATGAGTAGAGAGCGACGTTTAAAAGTTTCAAGTTAAATATTAAATTAACGATTTGTTCTACTATTAATGGCGTTAAATAATGTTATTATTCTATACATTTTATACATTAAAAACAAATAATAAATAAATAAATAAATAAATAAATTAATTAATAAAAATGAATTTGGGAGTGACAATAAAATTCAGAAACATGTTTTACCTAGTGCGTTCCCATTGATGTAAATTCGTATGTTTACCACATCGATGAAAAAAAAATAAACAAAAAATTCAAATAATTATTAAAAAAGTAGTCGAATTATCTTACATAATCTGTCGAACGAGTATACACATTATTATTATTACTGTTGTTATTATTACTATAATTATAATGTGTGTATATATATATATATATATATATATATATATATATATATATATATATATATATATATATATATATATATATATATATATATATATGGAGTAGTGACTTTTATTTTGTAAAATTGATACAATAAATTTATTATTAAAAATCACTAATTGTTAATAAATAATAACAAAGTTTTTCTGCAGTTATACCAGTTTCAAGTTAAAATCGTAATAAATACAGATAAATAATAACAATGAGAAATTAATATACGAAATATCGAAATATATATAATAACATAATAATAATAATAATAATAATACCGACACTCGTATCCTAGTTATGACGCCTGCATAAGAAAAATAATGATAGGAGGAGGAAATTAATTAAAGGAAAGTGAAGAAGGTAAGAGAAGTGAAAGGAAAGAATAGAAATATGCAGAAAGTTGTGCGTGAATTGATAATGTAGGAGCAGGAGCACAAAACCATGCAGCCACATTTCAGCAACCGCATATGTTTTTATCCAGTGGCAACCAGAGGAAGCCGACCAGAAACATAATACGGCTTATGCTGAGAAGTAAAAGAGACGGAATCAAGAGAAAAGGGGATAAGAAGAAAGAAGGAAGGAAGACAGGAAGGAAAAGGAAAGGAAATACCGCTATTTGGGGGTGGCACCCTAGCCTCTCGCCGAGGGAGAGACAGTCATAGGATTTATGCAGACTTTTAGTAGACAGTTGCTCAAGCTGTCCATCTGTATCTTTGTGTCTCCTTACACTGTCACTACTGGAATTACCTACATGAAGCTTTCCACCAGTAGCCGCTGTTGTTCTGCGACTGCTTATTCGACTGACGTCTTATTCGCAGCTAACCTACATATCTGTAGGCCGTTTCACTATCCGCCACCTGTGGACGCATCACGTTCCGGTTGCAGCTCCGGATCCTTGAGAGCACCTGTACAATTACACGTGCCCCCAAGGGGATAAAGGATATTCGTTATTAAATGTTAATAGGTGGTTTATTATTACTTTCCGCTCTACCTAGATGTTGTTTAAAATTTCTAAAAATTTCCTTTCCCTCTACTTTGTCCGAGATTTCAGAACACCAGCGTCGTCACATGGTCCGTTCACATATGTGTGTATTTCTGTGTGTGTGTTGGTGATGTGAACGTAACATCGAGAAACTTAGTTATGTAAATAAATAATTATTGTAGATTTCAAATGTACATATTCTGTATTGTCTTAACCGCGTGTATGTTGTAAATATAAGACCATTATTATGTCACCTTTTAAGTTAAATATAATTCTAATGCATGCGAGATTAATTGTAGCAACAGTACACGACCCGGGTAAATGAGAGTGTATGTGAGAATTTTATGACTTTTCATTATGACAACACATTGTTTGATTAAGCTTAAGTGGCGGTGCAAGAGAGACAACTCTAATATATAAATAAAAATAAAATATAATTTACATCAGGTAGTTCGACAAATATAATAAAAAAAACCTGGATGTTTTACTTTTTAAATATTTTTAATATTTTATAAGCGTACTTCACCACATAATTAATTGACTCGTATTATATTCATCTATTATTTATTTATATTATTCTGACTTGAAAATGGCATAACAGTCGAATAGTTTTTTTTTTAAAATTAATTATTCCTAATTATCGATTTTATTTAATAACTGTATTGTTCATATTCTAATGCCGTTGTTATTATTATTATCAAGAATACGTATGTCACGGTTGGTTTAAAATTTTATCATTCGGATATAATATTAGATTTAAATGAAAAATTTTCCGCGACCGTATCTCTTCATTTAGCTTACGATAGGTTGCTATTTTTAAACGATCAATCAGCTTTCGAGAACTTATCAGGACGTATACCAATCACGTGATATCGGAGTGAGCAGATTATTTTACCTTTTTTTTCTACATATCAACGCGTATTAACGTATATTTTATTATTCCTTTTAAATAATGTTATAATCACTCTGTTATCGTGTAAGTATAATCTTAGTGTGGGGTCACTTAATTCGTTTACAATCGTCCCGATAATAGAGGAAACGGTTTTATTTTATTTTATCGACACTCCTTTTTTACCACGCCAACGTGTCAAGTTAATTTTAATTATTCGTCATTATTATTGTTACTATTGTTATTATTGTCATGATAAGAATGATTATAATAAAATGGAATTAAATCGAAATTTATTTTAATTTCAATAATACAATATATCAGCGCATTTCGAACGGCAGAAGGGTGAGGATGAAATAAAGAAATATAAAACGACAACCGTTATGAATCTAGAAGAACACGAAACGATAGTAATTCGATTAAAATCAATTAATGTCAAATTAAAATTTGATATTTACAAAATTAACCCAGAGAGAAATGCAAGAAATACAACCTTATTTCGGTTCCGAATACACCTTTCCAGCTCTCCTGCTCGAGGATTAGGTACAAAAGATCCCTATTTCGATTTCTAAACCTATCCCACATCCTATATTATATCTAAACTCCATTTACTGATTCCTGTGGTCGATATGAAGTATCGGGTACGTTAATAGATACAATAAAATACAATATAAGGCGGAAACTCTTCTATCCTATAAACGTAATAACATAACACAGATAAACTGGGAAGATTATATTAGTTATTATTAAGCATCTATATAAACGACGAAGAACAAATAGCGGAAACACAACAAAAAAGGGAAACCTACATAAATTAGTGAAACGGTCGGTACAGAGAAGAACTACGTAAAAATGATATGCAAATAAGTTTTGGAACATCATCGTACATTATTTCACCTGTGGCGTTTAGGAATTGTTGATAGCTCGGTTCGCGATTATTGTGGCTTAGAAGGATCGATAAAATATATAATATGGCAATGTGATAAGAAGAAGATTATTATTTTTAAAAAAAAGTATTCTCAAGATTAAGATTTCTGTCCTTAAGTGTTATATAAATAGTATAACGAATCTATTGTGTCGAAAATTAAATAATGCTAATAATGAAGATGTTTAAATATTTAATCTGGCCAAAAGATAAAAAACTGGGCCGAAAAAAAACAGGCTATAAAATTTGCGGCGACAAATTGATTAGAAAATTTATAGACGATGGAGTTTACACACCATTTTCTTTCAACTGACGATAATTTCCTTATGAGGTAGACGATAATTGCGTTAACTTCTTATATGCGGTACTCACAATTCTTCTTTAAATCCGATAAAGATTTGTTTCAAGAATTTACACAGCCGTACATACATTACACACACACACACGCACCACACATATATATCTTTGTTTTATATCGCAATTTCTCATAAGAATATATAGTTGTCAAGATGACAGCTTCCAAATTGTCCGTCACTATTATTAATGATGTAAATAGCACCATGGACGAATCTTGAAAATAGCGTGCGTATATTATCGAAAAATGCGACAATTTTATGTACCGCTTATATTACACTTCCTGTACTATGAGAAAGCATTTAATAATGCTGCATATATATATATATATATTAATAATGAGGCGAATGTACGTATTGAAGATGAAATATCAGAAGGCGTCCAAACTCAAAAAAGTGTAATAAAAGGGTATGTACTTTCGCCAATTTTGTTTTAATATATTTGTAGAACAGATAATGCGAAAGACTACTGAAAATTGTAACAGTGCTACAACAGTAGGCGAATATAGGATCACGAATCTAAGACATTCAGATGGTTTTATCGGCTACAACATAGGCAGAAATACTACACTTATCGCAGACGGTGGAAATAGTGACTCGAACTAAATAGGAATAAATACTCTATCATATACAGTCAAAAAATTACTATCGTAGTTTAATCTAATACCGAATAGTACGTCGGAACATTTCTATCTAATACGGGATCGTGCGAAGAAAAGATAAAACGCCAAATAGCAATGGCGAAATTAGTAACTCAAAAATATGGAAAGATAAGGGTATACGAAACCGAGTGAAATTAGATTTTTTTAAATCAAACTAGTATTTCTTACGTTACTATATGGATCGGAATCACGGGCGTTAAACAAATCAACTCGAAGAAGACTTAGAGCATCGAAGGATGTTAAGAATACCGTGCAACAGATATAGAAGGGACGTCTCGATCGCTTTATAGGAGAATGTTGAAATTAACATCGAAAAGATAATGAAAGATAGAAGGAAAACCACAGAGATACCACCGTTTATCGACCGGCTTAAAAAGATAACTGATAACTGACTATTGAATAAATTATGTATCAATGACCTGTAGCAAAAGAATTAATGATTATGTATATATATATTATATAGTACTTATTTAATTAACTGCTATCTAATGCTAAGTAAGAACTTCTTAGTCAGTAATAATTTTCAGCTTGCTATTTCACTCGCGTCATGAACACATCGCATACACACATTTATATGCAAAACCTATCTACACATAATGCGATATTTTCCTATGTGTTTGTACATATTTAATCATCATTAAGTGCCGTGTCTCCGTATCGGAGGTAGGCGACTACTTTTACCTATACATATTTTGTTGTACAGTATAAATAGCGTATAATCATAACATGGCGCTAGCGTAGCCGGACACACAATCCCGGGAGAACTGATCGTAATCGCTTTGTTGTCACGACAGCACCGCGTGTTTTTGGAGTGTACTATATTATTACTAGCGCGTATACGATGTTATGTGTGGTGGTTTGCCATTCCACGCGATAATATTAACATTATTTTTATATTAAATATTTCCCCCGATGATAATTTTTGCGTCGCCCCGTATGGAAGTCCGTGCTCTAGCCACTAGGCTATATAGCGACGACACACATATTTAATAGTAATAATAATAACAAATTATAGCGAACAGTAATAATAATAATAATAGTAATAATTATTGTAATAATAATAATATTAAAAAGAATGTGGCGATTATCTCAGAATTAGTAACGCGAGTTATTTTCTGAAGCTCTTCCTGAAGACTATTCATCGTAGAGCTTATAAGTAAATGTTAAATATTGAGAAATGGATGTGGCGCTAAAAGTATACTAAATACATTTATTTATTACAGTTTTACGCAATATTGTAAAATTGAAGGCACCGAAGATGATGAAAAATTATAATTTAAACATTTAAATCGTTTAGTTTGCTTAATCACATTTTAATAAAAAGTTCAATATTTGCGACGAAAAAATTTGTATTTTTATTGATGGCCGCGATGAGAGGCCTAACTTTAAATTTCCAGACTAGCTCGTAATTCACAAATGTAAATATTAAAAACCTCGATTAGTATAATGATGTTTTTATATTTTATATGAATTTGTTATTAATAAAGAAAATGTTAGCGAATCCAAATACCATTCTAATAAACGATTACGACTATTTTTTTCGTTACGGTTTTTCGTGTCGCTGAGCATGACGGAAATTTCGTAAATTCGCAGGGGTTGACCAGAGTGGAAGACGCATAAGAATGTCAATAATAAAATAATAATAATAATGATGCAAATACATACGCTATGCCTATCCTAGCGTATTTATTTGGTGTTATAAAGTGAAGTGAAACATAACTAAATAATATGAATACGGAAAAGCGGAAAATTTGGGGTTTGCAGTTGAAAAGTTTTCTCTGCCAAAGAAAAGAGGCAGAAGCTTCGTAAACGTAAACAACTTGCACGTGAAGTACATCTAACACGGTTCGAGAATGTGTATGCATGACGAGAGAAATGAAGATAGAGTTCCTAAATAGTACTGTAATTCACTCAAGTAGAGTGATTAAAAATATCATATAGAGTAGATGAAGATAGATATAGTAGAAACAAAACATCGAACCTTTTACTAGCGGTTGCAAAATTTTAGTAAATTTTATTATCAGACGTGAAAATGTGTGCGATGAAATAAATTTTAAAACTTGACCGAAAAATATAAACCGTTGTAAAATTGCGAGAAAATGAGATGGTACGCAATTGTAGCTGCACGCACGAGGTAGTGAAGCTGTGTATTAAAATAGGGAAGTAATTACAGATGAAAAACAGTTCATAATAGACCGTAAAGGATTACCCAATCGTTGATGTTGCGATTTCGAATACTCCTACTTTAATTACTTTAATGATTGACGTTCGATACGGAGATCAATATATATATATATATATATATATATATATATATATATATATATATATATATATATATATATATAAGCTTAGCTAGCACAAGACACTAAGAAATCGCTCTGGAAGTTATTTTAAATTCCTCATTTAACAGCCGCTGTTTATCATCGATCTACTCTAAGAACTATCACCGAAACGCTTTGATGTCAAATTTGTCTGGATTCCCAACCACTCGGGTCTGAAGTGATACCGTTGTTAGAAACATCCTGAAGAACCATTCTACTCGGATACATTAGTTAGGGACATTTTATCTCATATTAAGTTTTCGCACAAGGAATTTTAGAACTGTGCTTGGATGTATTGCGAATTATTCCGTACATTAATGTAGGCTGATATATTGCGAGAAACAATCGTCTCAAATGTATCGGCGAAAGATGTTGACTCAGGTAATAAAAAAGACAATTCAATTACCTGAGCCTCTTTGATAAGTATAGCGATTCAGCATTCCACGATAATTTAAAGTTTAATTGAACGCCGAGATATTTAACTTAATTTACTTTAGTTAATTTGAAATTATTTGTAAATAACACATTTACATCGCTCCATATATTCTATCTTGATTAGTATATACCATTAATTTGTAAACATTATTAATCTTAACCATGTGTTTTCTGTTACTTAGGTAACCACTAAACCAATCGTCACCCCTAAATTTTGAAATAATAATAATACTATTAATAAAATAACGTAATTATTATTATAATCATAATAAAAATTTATTTAGAATGTTACACCGAGTATACGAATGTTAGCATGGTATTCATTAAAACGTACACGTATATACGAAACTATAAAAAACATGGAAACATATTCACACACAGATACATATATACACGCACACACACGCGTCAACGCAATAATAATCTCGTATAAATAGAGCATACAAGTACATGTGTACACCTGCATTGTGCGTATCCAAAGGTACATATAAAACCAAAATGTATATTACGCATACACACGCTCACAGACATACATATACATGCATATGCGCACATGTGCATTAAGGTGTATGTACACGGTGATATATTCAAATAATAATAATAGTAATAATAAGTAATAATAATAATACAAAAGGCAAATAAATGTAGAGATGTGGCTATATAGAAGGCTGTTGAAAACAGAATGGATAAACAAGGCATCAAATCGAAGAGATGGCTAAAACTGAAAGAAGGTTAATAAAGTCAGTTATTCGAATGAAAATAAAATACTTCGGCCATGTAATTAGAGGAGAAAGATATAAACTACTGAAACTAATTATCCAAAGGACAAGTAGATGGGAAAAGAAGTCAAGGAAGACGAAAAATACACTGATTTGATAACATGAAGGAATGGACGAATACACATGGTCAATACAAATACTCATGCAAGAAGCTAGAGAAAGGAAATTTTGATTGCCATAAATAATTGCCAACGCTGTTTGTAGAGTAGGACATAATAATAATAATAATAATAACAATAATAATAAATAAATAAATAATAAATAAATAAATAAATAAATAAATAAATAAAAGTAAAATTACCAGGAAAATATGTAACAAGGAAGACGAAGAAAAAATCCCGTGTTTCGTAATGATGTACTAATGTTAAAGAGATTAATAGGGGCTTGTAATTATAATCACACGTTTATCAAAATACACATGTACACACACAATATATACGCATGTTATGTTATGCGAGTATATATAATGTGCGTATGTAATCGTTTTGTATTGCGTATACCTGCGTGTATGTTACATTTGCATTAATAATATCTGATTTAATATTAAAAATAATTATAGTTATAGTAATAGCATAATTTCAATTTCAATTTGTTTTAATATTACACATCTATCTTGCAAAATGTACATAATAAACAAAACAGATAGTAATTCCGGTTTTTATTTATCGTTTAAGATGATTTTTTCATTTTTTAGGCAGTCAGCGAGTGTCCCGATAGAAAGGATTTTAGAAAGAAATCTGAACTGATTAGTTTTCTTCAGTCAATCTTCGATTCTTCTTACTATTCTGTACGTCCATCTTATTAGTTCTTATTCACTGAAATTAAAATTTTCATCAATTTATACGCCCAACTATTTCATTTCCTTACTTATTTTATGTGGTTTATTAATCAGTATTCTATCTCTATATCCTACTTTTAATGTCACGTTTTCCATGTTTCCCGATTATTAGTATTGAATTATTTCCAAGTTTCGTAAGTTCGTTATTAATGTTGTTAATTTATTTATCTGAGGAATGTCCTCTGAGTATTTTTTATTCCTGCAATTAGTAAAATGTCATCCGCGTAATTTATCAGATTAAAAAAAAAAAAATGAGTCAAGAAACCGATGACCGCCATATGCTATATGGTTATATACAACAGCGAAGAAGACTGAAGTCCCGTAAAAGTTTTACGGCCACAACTAAGGCAATTAATGTTAAATTCGAAATTGCACGACTTAACGCTTGGGAAAAGAGTGGAAAACGGAGCCATACAGAGGAGTTTTCCGTAAACGCAGACCTAAACTATGCTCGATGGAAATCACTCAATAGATTGCGGACACAATTTGGACGAACCGGCGATAATTTGAAAAAATGCCGAATTTCAGAAAGTTCATTATGTACGTGTAACGAGGAGCAGGTTATCGCTCACTTGTTCTCGTGTAAATCCGGTTAAATGCAGTTTTGAAGACATCATGAAACTGGAAGGCAATGCAATTGATTTCTTGGATTATTGGAAATCCGTACTGTAAGCTGCTTTACCCGACACGAAGAAGAAGAAGATTAGATTTATATTTTCATAATGTTCGGAATTGTTACTCACGTTAATATTAAATAGAGTAGGTGCCAGACAGCCAGTGTCCTTTGATACACCGTTTCATTATTTTTATTATATTTCTCTGTCTATTAAGAATTTTTTTATTATTTCAATGAAATTTCGATCAAACTTACTTATAAACACTCTAAAATTTGTTGTCCGCTTTATATCATGCAAGGTAACCCCCCACTAATGTGGAAACTTACTAATAATATTAATTTATAATAACTTTTGTAATTTGTAGCGATTTCTCCATACATTTCGATATAATTTTTTCCGTTGATACATTTCTGATATATTCCTACTTTAGCGTTACATTATTCTTCAGTATCTCGTCAGTTTTATATTTTATTATTCTTTCGTAGATCTTTGCGTTGTTTGAAAGTAAAGCTATCGGTCAGTAGGATTTTAGCGAAGAAGGTTCCTTATCAGGCTCCTTTAGTAGAATGATTATTTTTCCCTTATTTAAACGTTTAAATAAAAATTGACGATGTTAAATATAATTGTACTACGATGTTTATTTGAAATTTTTATCATTATCTTCGAAAATTTGATCCATTCCATTAATCATTTTATTATTGGCTCTTTTAATTATATTCGTTACAGCTAGCTCAACTACTTTGTCTAGTTCATAAATGTGTAATGTACCGCGGAAAAATTATTAGAATCGGAACATATAAACAAAATAGTTTCGCTTCGGATTAAAAATTGCGATTAATTGTTTAGTATATTCAGATGACTATTTTTTTTTTTTTTTTTTTTTTAATAAAGATACGATCTTAACTCATTGAAGTTAAATAAGTATCAAATTTAGTAAAGTGTAGCTTACTAACAAGATCATCCTGTTAGCCAGCTTATGGGTTGAAGCCAGTAGTCCATTGACCATGACTACGAAAATTAGTTTTTATTAATCTATTTATGTAATAGAATTTAATGACTTCATAATAAGTCTGACGGGTGGCGCCTTTTAAGACGCCTGATGTCTTGATTATTATCTAATAAATTGGTAGCTTCCACATTGACATGTTGGTGTAGCCTCTTCTTGTGTGCTGTAGCGAATTTTCTAATCTCTTCGTTTACAAGCGAGATGTGCAAGTCTCGATGAATATCATCATTTCTCGAATAACGGCATGCATCGACAATTGCTCTTAGTATTATGCTTTGTCTAGCTTGGATCTTTGCTCTAGGTCTGAAGATTTAACATCTGCAGTAAAGCAAATTAACATCCTAAAATAGAAGCGGCAGAAAAAACTGATCTCAGGTTTTCTTCAGAATATACGAGACAAACTTCTCGATCCATTTGCATTAAATACGAGAAAGTTGAAAATGTAACAAATTTCAGGCAGTTAAATAGATTTGACGGAGAGTCGTTGAAAATGAATAAACGCGCGACGTATATAACAAACAGTCGATGTCGATAAATGCCAACATCAGACATTATAATACAGTTATTAACTCGGAGTGTTTATATACAGTCGAATAGTTAAATGACGTGGGGAAAATTGAAAAAAAAGGAAAGATTATAAGAAAAATTTTGATACCGCGAAAAGATGAGATTTAAAATTTAAAAAAAAAAAATGAGAAAGTAGAAAAGTTATCTGACAGTACGAGGGAAAGAAGATTGACATTTTATGCGCGTATTCAGAGAACGAGTAATAACAGACTAATAAAACGTATCTCTCAGCATTTTGACAGATTGGAAACCAAAGTTCGAGGTGGTTGTCGAACCACGAAAAAGGGCAAATATACAGATAGTAACGATTGATAGCGAAATAGAATTTAAAAGTTAAAACATATTACGGATTTAAAAGAACCGGTAATAGAACCGTATGGACTACTCTATGGGCGGATTATATGGGAAGAAAAAGACGTGTACGAAGAAATGGAAAGAGGGAATGTTTGGCTATTTTCACGTGGTGGTCCATAAATTCTGAGAGGAAAAAGTGTATAATTAGGAGGAAAAAGTACAACAGAAAATAGCGAGAAAAATAATGTTCATATTGTATAATGATGTAACAATGTAAAAGATTAATAAATGCTTGATGGATGATGAAATTGCACATACAAGTTCGTCCGTACATTATTATATATATAATATATGTTATATGTGTCTAGGTGTTCGTATTTATGTCTTCATTGTTTAAGACTAAATACCCAGAATTGTAATTATTAAGCTATTATTCATAAAAACAAGGACGAAATCGCGAACGCTAAAAATAGAACGTCCGTTTAAAAATAAAAGATAAAAATCATTCTTTCCTTTAACATCTGTCCGGCTGATTGCTAGTGTTACGTTTTATATTTAATTTAATAATAAAAACATGTTTTTAATTTTCTAGCAACTCTAGAACTAGCATTTGTGGACTATCTTATATGTATATATATATATATATATACATATATATTTCACCTTTGATACGTGTTATTTGTTTCGTTACAAGACATTATTTTTTTCGATTCTGTTATGTTCCTTTTATATTTTGTTACAACTTTTATATTTTGTTACATTTCTTTTAGATTTTGTTACATTTCTTACGAAAATGTATAGTACTTTTTTTCTGCCGTTTATCGCATTAATCCCCTTATTCTCTTTAACAAATTACGCGTAATATATATATATATATATATATATATACTTTCCTTATCTAGTCGAGCTAACTGTATATTTTTTATTCATTACTATGATTATTATTTTTAAACTTGGTTAATATTATTGTTGTTATTACGAAGCTATCAGTCGTTAAGAACGTGATTTTGATTATGAAGTGTTTCTTCCTCTTAAGTTTTATTTGAAGACGACGCGATTACGTTCCTTTTTAAAATCGATATTCGTCTGAAGAATTTTCTCAGTTACGATCGATCATCCGGTACGTCGATATAGTCGTGAAGAGTGTTTCGATTTTCAGCCTTTTTTACTTATCCGCGTGATTATTATTACGCCAAATTATTTTAATTCAACCGTTTTTTTTTTCTTTCGAGTCTTCCCTCAATTCCGAAGTCGAATAGATAGATAGCGCTAAAAAGAGCCGAAATCGACTAATCCGTCAAAATGAGTGTGTTAAAGGATCTGGATAATACTTGGTTAAGTAATTTCTCGCGTGCGAATTGATCGAGAACCGGTCGGCGAAGACCGATTTTATTTCAGGCGCAAACCAGTTATATACATAATATATATTCCATTCAGTTTGAAATATTCCGGGTATTTTTTTAGCAGTCATGTCAGTTCATATGGAAATTTTTTTCTGATAAGATCGAGGATAGCGACTTCTTAAAATTCGAGTATTCTATTTTCATCAAAAGGTACATATATACGCATATATATATATATAAATAATTATTGTTATTATTAAATGAAATTTACGTGTCGTGTAAAGCAGTTAAAGCTAGAGTGACGCTAGGAAAGGAGGATTCGATTGAGAAATACAGACCGGAACGGTGGACGAAGGTAACTAGATTCGACAATGAAACATGACCATATTTGTAGAGGAGATGAAGCGAAGGAAGAAGATTAACAGGCTAAGCGAGGAATATGAAGGACAGTCAACTAAAATATAGGAAAAAGAGAGGATAACGCTATATATATATATGTATATGCATTATTGATACACTTGTATATACATATATGTACGTAAATATGAAGATTGTTGTACAAGTAGATCGATCATTGTAATTATGATACACGTTTTTATTAGAAAAATTTCCACAATTTGTATATAAATTATTTCAAGACAATTATACAAATAACCACTAAATTTTAAAATTTTACGACGTATTGAAGTGTATGTACGCGTGGAAGTAAAAAAAGAATAAATACTTACCTATGTATTTGTACACCTATATTCGTGAGCGTACATTTTTTATAAGTTATTGTTAACATACCTCTTCTTCATACGAAATCTCGGTATAGATATTCATCATCATTACTGTCCATTATCCTAAGGACGTGATGGTGACACCATGTATTATAATGCAAGTTGCATTATAGTTTTTCTCCATAAATCTCTATTATTGGCAACTCTTATAGTGCACCCTGTTTATGTCTTTACTTGATCAATCTAGTGTGTATGGCATATGGTGTATATGTAATGTTCTTAATATAGATTTACTGGCTGTTGAGTATACCTGAAACCCATAGTTGATTCGTGATAGTATTATAGACTTATAGATATTTAAGAGGATTTAGGTATTTATATTATATTTTGGGTTGGATAAATAGTTCAGAAATGGGATCAGTTTTAAGCTCCTACTCTTGACTTCAGTTATATGGTAACGTCAGGTTAATTTGGAGTCGAACAATAAATTAAGGAATTTTACTCTTGTTTTGCCTGTTAAGGGAGAGTTATTTATACTTGAAGAAAAACTGAAGGATGATAGACGCCTTTTATGGAAAATAATGTGTGATGATTTGGATATAGAAAAATATATTACCGTTACTGCAAACGATCTATGTTTTTTTGTAGGATTTTTTGTGCATTAGAAGGAATACTGGATGACAAGGATATATTAAGATTGTCAATGTAAAGCCTAGCAGTAACAGGCAATTTTGTTTTTGTGTAATATGTACACATCCACCCGAAATTTTTATAATGAACTCGTACAAGAATTAAAAATGTAACTCTCATTGTTCTATCGGTTATTAATTATATATAAATCAAATATTATCGGCGATAGTTGATAGTAACCGAAACCGAGTACGTTTAACGTAAATAATCACGTGTAGCGAGTGTAGATAATTGAATACCATATTTAACTGTGTACTTCAATTAGGGGGTTTATTTTATTAGAATACTTCCTTGTATTCATTTCTAAATTATTTAAAATTAAACTCACACGCACACATGTATACATATATTATATATATACACATGTATACACACACACACATATATATATATATATATACACAAAGATAGATATAACGATACTGGTATCCATGAAATAATAATGAACGGCATTCAAGTTTATTATATTTTATTATTAATACTAAACAATATGTTATCTTAAACCAGCAATTCTTCTATTTATATATAATATATACATATCGTATGTGTATATGTATATATGTATACTCGGTCATCTCGAAAACGACTTTTCAAACGATTTCCATGAAATTTTGTACATACGTGTGATTTACGAAGGTCACCAAAATGCCCTGTTTAAAAATAACGAATTTCGGACTTGAAGCACAGCCCGTAAAATTTTGGGTTTCATAGAATTTTTTCTCGGCATTTATCTAAGTGTACGTTAAAAATTTTAGCACGATCGCATTGACCGTTTTCGAACGTTATAAGCTTAGAAATTTTGTTTTTTATCGCGTATGTCGGTTGGTAAATATAATTAAATTTTATATTTCGAGGTCCTTTCGATTTATTGGATCGTGTGAAAATGTTTTTTAATTTATGAAGGAATTATTCGAAGGAAAAATCCGATCGACAAATTCCAAAATATTCATTACCAAAAAAATTCTGATATTTGCCAATAGAAAACTGACATTCTTTGGTTATAACTGCGAAAATTTGCAACGATTAAAGAAAGGTATATTTTAATACGATTTCATAAATAAACGAAACAAAACATGCAAAACTCTTTCACCAGCTACTATTTAATGTATACATATAAAAGTAGTTTAAGATTTTTAATACTGTTTCGCAGATGAATACTAGAAAATAAAATTCGAATCAACAAATTATTACGTTTCAGATTTGTCGAATAATCCGTCTCGTGTCGGATACTATTTAGATAATCCGCGCGTTACTTTATTACGGATAAAATATGTCAGCATCCAAGAGTACTCTGCGTATAATCTTCTCGCTATGTTTCACTACCGGCATTGTATTCTCAAATAGTTTCGACACTAACGTTAGCGGGGGTGGCCTCGTTGCCGCTGCTTTAGGAAATAACGAAATATTCGATTATTACGAATTAGTCGACGGCGATGAAAATCTACAACGTGAGTCGGATTATCCGCAGATGATAATTGACGTTAAGAACAAACGAGAACCGTGGTTTTATCCGTTAAGGTCGATCAATCGAAAAATATTTAATCAGGTATTTATTATACATTAGTTTTAATACAAACATATTATATGTGTGTCTGTATAAGTGAATTAAATTTTATGACCGTTATTAATATACCGATAGATGAGAATAACTTTTCATGCTGTCATTTGTTTTAATTTCTACTAAATGTGTACATTGTTGTCGTCTACCTTCATTTTCAAAGTTATCCACTCGTCACTGATACTTCGTATTGTACAACACGTTCACGCCCGTTATTATACCATTATACGAATTAATAATGTGCACATGCATATGCGTAATATCTATATGTACGTAGCGAAGAAGGTACTTCTATCAACTCGAAAATTAATAGAGATCAGTTTTAGATGACGCTTCTTTGGCAAGTACTTTTGGAATACCACTAAAAAAATAACATTGAAATAAGGTGCAAGACCGGGTGATAAATTACAACCGAAACTGTTTATTGCCGCATTACAAACCGTATTTAGGAAATTATACTGGGGCTGAATATTTAAACTACCTAATATTCGCAGACGATGTAGCACTAGTAAGCAAGCTTCAAATTATGTTAATGAATTAAACATACATTCAAATAAAATAAGACTAACAATAAATTTGCACAAGACTAGAGTAAACACAAATACTCGAGAAAGTGCGCGAATGGAGTAAATAATACAGTATTGGAAACAGTTAACCAGTACATCTTGGATGCAGACAGGAGTACAATGGAGAATATCATTAGCACGGGTGGCTTTCGGGAAATTAAGTGACGTATTTAAGAACGACAAAATACCGACATGTTTAAAGTGGAAACTATATAATCCGTGTTTTCTGCCGGTTTTTACATATGGCTCGCAAGCATTGACTTTGACAAAAATAAATATTAGAAGGACGCACACAGCGCAGGAAAGATTTAAAAAAAAAATAGTCGGTCCGAAGCGAAGTAGGTACTCGGATAAGGATGAAGACTGGACAACGTGATGGAACAGATGGCAAAATTGAAGCGGACCTGGCCCGGACATATAGCAAGAAAGAAGGATAATAGATGGACAAAACGAGTGCTGGAATGTGACTGTTTTATAGGAAAAGAAGCGGACCGTTGACTCGTTGATATGACGATATAACTCAGGTAGTGGGGAAGAAATCGATTGAGGAAGCTAAGAACCGGAATGAATGGAAGATTGGACTGATATAGGATACATATATAATATAGTTAAATTGTGGTCTGAAAATCAGTTCACGTTCTTTTATTGATCTATGTTAGATCTATAATAACTGACTTTTAGTCCTTCATATAACGTATATACATGTATAAATCATCACTGATGATTATTACGAATTAAACAAAAATTTGAAATTTAAGTTACCATATAAATAATGCGCTAATATTACTTTTAACGGCCACAGATTTCCCGGTTCACTTTAATTATTAGAATTAATTTTATATAAAAGCCTTTACACTTACACTATATCTGTGTAATATAGATTTAGGATATTTCATAAATCTAGTACAACTAATTTGGTAGCATACGTTTTGAACAGGAATTTCCGGTCGATAGTATTTATGTCGATTTCAGTAAGCCGTTGATGGGGTAAATCATTTTGCCTTGTATAACCTACAGGGTCACTCGGACTTATTCGAATCGTATCTACAGTCTCGTAGTTCATAATTGTTATGTAACTAGCACTCTAAAAAATATTCTCCCATTATCGTTGTTCCACATGTTTAAAATTTGAGTATTCTGTTATAATTTTTAATAATTATTAATGTAATACTTAACCTCAGCTGTAAATTTCTTTTTATTCTTTGATAATCTGGAAATTTCCACAACTGTTTGTTATAATAGCACTTTTCGTTTTGTTATAAAATGAATTTGTTTGAATACACATCCATTGTACAGAATGCTTATTAAATATGTCAAAGCAATGGAGAAAGCACGGTCAACATTTAAAAATACTTACATTATCGCGGTTCTGCAAAAGATATTAATTGCGGTGTATGTTAGGTGTAAAGCCACTGAGTTATTATAGGAAGTTATCGAAAATTCCTGTACGATGTATGTTCAAAGATATTCCACTCAAACATGTATACAACACAAAACACATACATATAAAGCCGCATATGGATAAGTGTATTTTTTTATTAGGCCGATAATAGAGCTGAAATTGCGCGTGAACTACATGTCAAAACTATCATTCTGTCTCCTTGTACAAATATCAAATACTGCATGCGGTTCGATGGCAAGGCAAATGACAAAACGATCGACATATAGTAATTGCGGCGAGGGCGAAGCAGGTGGAACGGATACAAATGTTACATTGAAACTGAATGTAATATAGCGTTGAAGATTATGTTATCAGGCAGGTATGGCGGATGTACTCATCAAGAAAATGGTAATCAATAGTTCCAAAATACAAAATCTCACAACGACTTTATAGTGTATCTGCTTATAAGTGTTGTAGCTACGCAGCACACCAACTGCATGGCTTCCAGTTCTTACGAACATTCAACCGCCTCATATTCGAAGAACCGACTCGTTGAAAAAGAACTCAGCAAAATTTAAAGAAAATGAAAATTTACTAATTACAAAATTTATAAGAGAAGCACCTAAAGTTAGATTAAAATCTAGGAAATCCCCATGGACAACTTTGGATCAAGCACGATTTGCATTCGATTGGAAAGAACAATGGACCAAGGAATGGAATTCGGTGCGTAATTCGTTCATAAATGGATCCCTCGTCGAAAACCCTTCGGAGCAACCTCTAGGAATGGAACTTCGACGAAAGGAGTGGCGACTCTTGAACAGAATCCGAACTGGTCTAGGTAGATGCGGTCACCTTCTGCAGAAGTGGGGTATTTCTGATTCGGCTAGTTGCTGTTGCGGACATCCCAAGCAAACAATAAAACACATCGTCGAAGAATGCGAAGTATACTCGGAAAATGGGATTACGGTTGAAGATGTACATCATCTGCGCGGCGGGAGTTTAGACTGGCTTTCCCTTTTAGAGCTCGATCTATAAATCAACATCATACGATACGATACGATACGATACGAGTGTTGTAGCAATAATTAACTGATGTATTTCTCTAGGTCTTCGCATTTTTTAAACACGCTCTTTCCAACGACTTCGACATTTAATAACCTGCTTAAACATTTTTCTCTATTATTGCATTACACGAACTGGTGATGAATCGGAAATGATATTTCGCTTACTGCTCCTCGAACAACTTGATTTCGGCTCACGTAGGAGGTTTTTTTAACGATGAAAATGCCTCTATCCAATTCAGGTATCCATCCAACTGGTTGGTAAATGATTATCATCGACATGCTGGGAAATGAATAAAATTGAAAAGAATGGCAAAGCAGCCTATAACGACTTGCCGATTCGTCGTTTGGTCGGAACTCTTTTAATTTATTCTAATGAGAATTTGAGTCGATTGAATTTGTGATTTTAACTTAATATCAATTGTTTCCTGTAAGAATTATATTTTGTATATACGATATTTTTAATATTATGTCGTTGATGCAGGTCGACGCGGAATTAGGGAAACGTACTAACGACGGAGGTCATTACGATAATTACGATAACATAGTCGGCGTCGATTATCGGGATGAAAACAACGGCAGACATACAAATGGTTTCAACGATTACGGAAATTTCCCGACCGGAAAACTAACAGGAGACGGTGGTAATAGTATTAGTAGTGATAGTAGTAGTGGTAGTTTAAGCGGCATAGTTGAAAGTGCAGGAAGTTTCAGTAGCGGACATGGTTTAAGCAGTAACATTGGTCGGACCGGCGGTCAAACAGCCAAACAGTTGAATAAACCCGGAAGTCCACCATTATTGTCTATTACGGCGCCATTGGACGTCCTCAAACAGAAAGTCGCCATAGCGGCTGCGGCCAGAAAGGTCGAAAGAAACAGACAACTGATGGATCGTAATGGCAAAAGATCAGTCGTCTCTTATTATCCAACAACCGCGTATAAAGATAAATTTTACCCGCGCAAAAGCGAAACACTGTAAGTAGTATTAATATGTCGCGTTCCTTTTTTTTTACTTACAGCATACACGCAAACGTACATACATATACATTCATACGTATTCTTCTTGTTATTGTTTGTTTGTAATCCCATTGCAGGTGAGATGATTATTCTAATGACTCTACGATTATTCTTCGTCATCTCTGCATATGTGACATACTGGACAAAATTTTACGCAATCTATAATTTGCAGCCATTCTATTGGTCTCAGCCTTTGCATCTATACTCGTATTAACAAATATTCCAGTGCAGTTTCTTTTCTCATGATGTATCCAGAATTCTAGATGAAAAGACTGATTTTCATCTTTTTAATGCTCGGATGTCTGAAAGATCATTCGTAGTTCGTCCTCTCTGTTTATTCTTATGACATACCAACTCAAAAGGTTCCAAAGTAGCCTTATATGTAACGATACAACGAACTTTTCCAATGATATTGATCCCGTTTTAACGTCAAAAAAATTGCAATCTGAATTGTATGTCTCCTAAGACTGCGTACGAGAGTGAATGATGAAATTAAATACTTCAAAATTCATTCAACAACTAGACCTCTCCTCCAGTTAGCCTTGATTGTATTTTTTCGGAAAACACGAAAGAGCTGTGTTCAAAGAAGCATATTACTAAAAAAACAAAAAAATAAAGAGCTAAACATGATCAGAAATTTTGAACTATTTTTGCGCAGTAAACTTATTATCACAACTCATCGCAAGTATTAAGATTAGTTATTATATATCACGACTTGAATGTGCCGCAAATAAAACCTTTAATTTAGAGAAATACAACAAACTTCACTAGAGAAACATCGTAATCCGCTGGTAGTCTATTAGATAACAAAGAGAATGTTTGACGATTACATCGATTAACCCTTCTTGATCTTCCTTTCAAGTTTTAAACAATCGTTAAAGATAGTTCGGAATGACATCCACGTATGACATTCTGTTACATTCATTTGCAGTGTAGGCTAGATTGCATTTATAGTTTATAAAGCCACTGCCGACAAATTACAAACGATTCTGCGGATTGGTAATTGGAGCTAGGAAAAAGTTCATTTCTCGCGGATTTCGGAAATTCTACATACCTGGATGGAACGATAAATGTAACCAATTGTACGAAACACACAAGATAGCAAGTGACGCTAATTCCGTTAATAAACTATCGAGGAATTGGACAATGTCCGTAGAGAAAAATGAGCAGAGCTTGTCGAAAATACGAATTTCACACATTCAAGTAAGAAAGCTTGGCGGTTGATGAGAAGACTCTCAGGGAAGAAAGAACATACAACGATGAATAAAAAAATCGCAGTAACTCCAGATAGCTTGGATCACCCCGTAGTAGATGTCACGCATGCTCCTATTGACAAGCTTGT
Source organism: Coronaproctus castanopsis (assembly GCA_032883995.1). Lineage (NCBI taxonomy): Eukaryota > Metazoa > Arthropoda > Insecta > Hemiptera > Monophlebidae > Coronaproctus > Coronaproctus castanopsis. The sequence continues at coordinate 207,692,392 of CM065053.1, read as the reverse complement.
TAGTGCACGAATCAAGAAAGAGCTATCGGAACTAAAGAGAGCTGCTGTAGAATGCTCTGAATTGGCACAACCATTTGATATTGATGAACCAACCGTAGGAATTAAATCTATGAAGTCAAGGAAGGCTGCAGGCAAAGATGGAATATTTCCGGAATTGGTGAAACAACTGGATATTAATCCTTTTCAATGAAATATTGACGAACAGGGAACTACCAAAACTATTTAAAACGTCTTTAGTGATTGCGATATTGAAGCCAGGAAAGGACCCATCAATAGTTGACATTTATATGCCAATATATAATAAACTGTCCGAGCGGATGTTTTATAACCGACTAATTACTCTTATCACATACCAGTGGAAGCAGCAGGTTTTAGGTCCGGTCGAAGCTGTACAGGTAGCGTCTTTCACTACATTTATCGAAAAGGGCTAACAAGAAAAACTTAAAACGGCTGCTGTTTTCATCGACCTATCATCAGCTAATGATATGGTTTGACTGCGTAAATTTATGCAGCTATTTCCCTGTAAAACACTTTATGCTCGTGATATTGACAAACCGCTTGTTCACTGTGAGGTTCGTGAATAAGGAATAAACAACGGTGACTAAACGATGGAACACTACAGGGGTCAGTGTAGGCTCCTATCTTATTCAACTTATACACTTACGACCTGCCACAAACTATCGCGCCGAAATTTATTTTTGCTGACAACATTGCGTTGGCAACTCAAAGCAGAGAGTTCCGAAAACTAGAAGGGCTTGAAGAAGATCTTGGAAAGATCTCGCAATACTTTAAACAATGGCGGCTCCAACTCAATGAATCTAAAACTGTGGCTTCATGTTTTCATCTTACAACACAACTGGCAAATAGGAAGATCAGAATTCGCTGCAACGGTAAATTGTTAAAGCATAAAATATTACACAAGTATCTCGGTATAACCTCGGATAGACAGCTAACGTTTCGGAAGCATATAAAAAATTCTACTGCAGAAACGAAATCTAGATCCAGAGGTTAACCGGTGTTTCTTGACGCGCATCTGCATCAACGCTCAGAAAGGCAGCTTCAGCTCTCGTGTACTCAGCTGCGAAATATGGAATCATCTGTTTGGCTTAAAAGTCACCATGCCTCAACTCTGGATGTGCAGCTAAATACCACAATGAGGTTAATCACAGGAGTAGTTAAATCTACTCCTGCTGCATGGTTACCGATTCTAAGTAACATTACACCACCCAATATACGCAGGAAAATAGCAACCATTAGAGAGTGTTAGAAATAAAGCCGATTAACGACTTCCTGTAAATGAATATATACGTTTGAAGCAACTAGGCTAGAATCAAGGAAACTAGTCTGCATTATGATAAACGCCCTTATTGCAAAGAACTTCAATGGCAGAAGAAGTGGCGAGAAAAATTAATTCGATCACATTCAGACAAACGGAAATTGGTCACATACTCTGATAGGTAAACGGTTTTAAACTAACCCGAAGAGAATGGGTACAATTAAATCGCATTCGGACTGAGAATGGACAATGATTTTGCTAACGCGATGAAAAATTAAGCATGATGCAACCTGCCATTGCGGATACTTTCGGTAAACCACTGAGCACATTATTCGTGGATGCGCAAGTCGCGCTTTTAACGGTACTTTTAATGATAGTCACAAAGTAGCGCTGACATGGATACGTAATCTGGACGTGATGTTGTAAGCAGTCTTTCCGCATCGAACCATACGAATGGAATAAGCGAAAAAAAAAACAATTTCTTTTTCTTATCGAAATGCTGGTGGGCTGAAGTCCACGGTATTTGAATAAGCCAAATTTATATCATACCGAGAACACCAGCGATGGATGAGGTTTATTTTAATAAATCGTTTAAAAACTGCTTGTTTTACCGAATTGTGTTTAGTTTTACAACTGCGAATCGTACTATTTATATATTTGACGTTTTATTTTCAATGTAGAATTGCCGTCGTTATAGATTAATACTCCCGAATATATATCTCACATTCCGATAAATTCTTTCCACTTCACCTTCTTTATCTACCACTATTATGTCCGTACTTTTGTTTATTTATATCTAGATTGAAAGGCTGACTGGTGTACTTCGCATTTCTGATATATTTGTGATCACTTGCTCATCGATTGTTTTTCGTCTATTATTTTTCATCATTATTTAATTCTTAATTATCACGGAGAAGGGAATTGCAACCCACACCGTATAACATCATATGCACGCGCATCTGTGTCGCATATAAATAGTGCCTTGAATGCTACCTTATTTTGTGCGTAAAACGTACAATAACTAGTCACGACGTTTGGCAATGAACAATACAACGATGATGATATATATATTTTATATATATATATATATATATATATATAATATCCGTCTGTTACTTCAGCTCGTTTTGCTGGTTAACTCCCCATATACAATGCGTCAATAGAACTTTCATTTTAAAAATTAAAATAAAAATAAAATTATATAGAAAAATAACAATTAAAAGAAAGCTGTCATAAGAGCACATGTAACGAATAATTTTAAAAATGAGGTCAGTGAGAACGTGTAATACTTATATAATAATTAGATGACGCATTAATATTTATTATAGTATACTTAAATGATGAGAAGTTGTTTATCATAATACCACGTTTGGACACTGAGGTGCAAACCATGGAATAATGGTTGAAGTTTGCAGCTGACCTGATTCGTACTAATATATATATATATATATATATATATATATATATATATATATATATATATATATATATATATATATATATATATATATGTAGATAGATAGATAGATAGAGATAGTGCGTGAGAGAGAACGACAGCAGGCAGAGAGGGACAGACAAGCAGAGAGAGACAAACGATAACAAAAAGAGTATATTTACGATTTTTCGAAAAGATATTTTCTTGAATTTCGGTGGCCAGAAGCTAATGTCACGTGATGTACAAATTTTCGGTTGTGTTATAAAGAATTTAGTACTTCAATGCTTTATATTCACGTTCCATTCTGCAATACAAAATGTTGTTTCGAAATAAGAAAAAAAATATCTGGTCGTTGCGGTGTCCTCAGAACAATTAACCTGTTCGCACAAATCCCCCTGCGTTTCGGTACATTAATTTTGTACAGTTCAGGCTAATATTCAATCAGCCCCACACTGCAAACATATTCGACCTTAACTTTCATATTAATCGATTAATTTTTTTGTCTATTTTTTCGATGATTTTTGTCATATTTTTTTCTTATTAATACTTACTAAAACAAGATCATTTAGCAGTATTTATGCGAAGGACATAACGGGAAGAGAGTAGCACCCGCTGGTACACACCCGCTAAATATGACCTTAGATTAGGTCCAGAGGTTTTATCTCGTATATAAAAAACGAATTTCATAAAACGTTCTAATTGTTTCTTTTTTCACAAAATTTCGAATAAATCGAACAAATATGTAAAAAGAATAAAAATCAACGAGATTTCACATATAACACTTTAAATTATGACCATTATTTAATAATAATATTACTAATAATTTTATTATTTACTATTATTTTGTTTTATCGAATTCGTTGTTATATTAGACTATATTTCTTTATTTTAATGTTGTTTTGTTGCAGGTTCCTGTAAATCATGATTATGTTTCCTAATGAATTTTTACCACCGGAATTGAAATATTAATTTTTATTAGTAGAAATTAATTTAAGATTACGATATGTTGAAAGAATTAAAAAAAAAAAAATAAATGGAGAAAAAACGTATTACTACACAACTAGACCTCCTATCCTATTTTAATAAAATATACGATTTTATTTTGCATTACACAATTTTATTTATTCTTTTCCGACAACTAATAACGGAGTTTTCTACGTTAGTGGCAGATGCGCATTCCCACAGTTTTACTGCATATAACCATATAGGACAATTGTAAGTTTTAGCTCGGTATTCTTAGCTTTCATATGTTTCAGCCGGGTTAATGTTCGATCTAAATGTCAGTAATTATTTGTAGTCAACGACAAAATATTGTGAAACAGACGATTGCATTAAAAATAAAAAAATTGTAATATAAGTTACGAAATTAATAAAAATCGAATTATCTAGGTTAGCGTAGTTATTAGCTTATGAAATATGGTGACAAAAGGTAGTCTTTTCTAGACATATGAGGAAAACCCATAAACATTAAACGATGAAAAAATAGTCAAAATCACTAAATAAGAAAAAATCTTTTCGGCTATTAAACCATTACCAAACGAACATAAAAAGAAATAAATATAAAAATATGGAAAATTGATAGAAAATGTAAAAGTATAAAACAAAAAATAAAATAAAATGTAAGAAAGTACTTAATTTAGATGTGTAGAATTGCAAAAAATGGCAAAGTGAAAAAAGAGTCATTTATAAAATAATCTGATGGTGATTTTTGTAATTTTTCTATTTTTATGTAATATTGTACATCTAAATTAAGTGTATATTATTACATCTTGTTTTATTTTTATTCTTTTTATATGTGTTATAAATTATATATATATATATATATATATATATATATATCAAAATGGCCTCTCGATATTCGTAGGCAGTTCCTACTAGCTTACTTTATAATCCAGTTAGAAGCTTCTGGATTATTACTTCATAAATAGCTTCTATCTGCTATCTCGTCCTTTTCCAGACAACCTCAATCGATTACAAACATCTTTAACAACATCTTATCAGAAATAAACATTCTAAAACCGCAGATATTAAAACATTTTATCTCTGCGCTGCCACAGCGGATGGAAAGTCCAATGAAGTTGGATCTCTCAATCATCAGTTTGAGGAAAGACGGTCTACCGATCAAGGATATCAGCAAAAGAATTTTTGTCGCTCACCATTGGTTTGGGTTTTTATCGTCATGAATAATGTTGTTATTATACGGTATTCGCTTCCTCAGTCATTTTCAACCCGAACTTTATGCGATTTACCTCGCCATGGACTTCATAATAAGCCCTAATACACAACAGTCATCGGTTGTATGTTCCGACTCTCTCTCTCTCAGTTCTCAAATCCTTATACGATGTATTTAGCAAGCATCAGCTTAGTTAAAAGGAGCCAGTTAGTCTCGGTCCTGTGGATTCCAGCTTAAGTCGGGATTTCCCAGTTTCAGCTATTGATGTATATAATCACATCAAATCCATACTTTTGCTTCGTGGCAACAAAATAGGCAGTCGATCGCCTCATTAAATAAGCTTCGCCAAATCAAGAATTCCGTTACCTTGGAAAACTTCGGTTCCAAACCGTGTAGAGATGACGTTGTCCTCAATATACCGCAGCTGGATCATACAAGACTCAACCAATTGTACCTGATCAACAGAACTACGGCTCCAAAGATAAATACTCCTCCCTAACGAACCTAATCATGTTTTTACGCATGTCTCGTTTCTACTCTCTGATTTAGCTTCATCTCCCTCGTTTTTCTAGCCTTAGTTGTGCACACGGCGCGTTAATTTAAACTAATAATAATAATAATAATAATAATAATAATAATATATTTTATTTTCTTACGTCCATATTACTTAATAGCCGAAAAGATTCGTGGTAAAAAAATGTAGTGATTTTAAGTAATTTCTTGTTGTTTTAGTAATTGTTTAAAAATAACTATTCCACACAACTTTCTAGAGTAAGAACATTTTTTCGTTCGTTTTTATTATGTAGCCGGTGTACGGATCATTTGACAAATTCGAGGATAAAAGAGAATGATGAAATAGTAAAAAAGTCGAATAAACACCTAAAAAAGTGACGGTAGAAAGAATACGTCCAGCAAACTCGCTTAGTACGTACGCGTTACATGTATTAGTTTGATACTCCGTACATCATCTGCTCGATTTCTCATACTTTTCAAAAGGCGTTGTATATTTTTTTTTTTAGTTTAGTTCATACATTTACTTTTTTTTTTTAATAAACCGCCGTGAAAAATGAAGACTATCCCTAATCGAATTGTCAATTCAAACGAGTGTTTTTTTTTTTTAATAAACTTGTTTAAATTTAAAAAGTACAATTTCTTTATTAATATAAATAATAAAACTAAAAAACAAACTACCTTCAATATTCGTCGAAGGAAATCTCCGCAAATAAACAATTATAAAAATTAGCATTTATTTATTAATTATTTTGCACGTAAAAAGAGGTATAAGATTTGTTAGTATTGATGGAACCTAATCAACTAAATTACAAAGTTAACATAATTATAAAATAAATAATTAATGCCCTGCAATATTATCATTTTCGGCTGTTTCGACATATGCAATCGTCCTGTTACGTGCTACTTAAGTGTGTAAAGTGTGGTCTTGAACATGGAAGTACGAGTTGTACCTCACTTCAAATTAAACGCGCAAAAACTGCAATTTGTTAAATGTTTCCAGTTCTAAAGAATCTGAAATAAGGGCATTCTTATTCAACTCGATTTTCAATAATAAAATTAATAATATATTTTTTCTAATAACAGTAGTAGTAACCGTGCAAATAGTTCTAAAACATACGCGGAGGTTTTCAGCCGTAAGGTCGTTAACCGTCAAACTAATTAGGAGACTTATACAGAGCAGGATTTTTCCTTTTAATAATACTGAGCTTCATAGCAGATCGTCTTTATTTGAGTTATTTAACTTATTTAAAAAAATGAATATTCCTAAAATAATGACGGGTTTCAACAAATTAACAATAAATTATCATCTTCTAAAAACGTGAATGGACTTCCTAAAGTTTTGATCGTGCTTGAAACCATATTGCTAGCTTGATCTCCATAAATGTGTTACCAATTGCAGATCAGATTCTGAAGACGAAATCCGAATTCAATGTGGAATAGCTAAAGATGTGTTCAGAAGACTCAGCAATGTATTTCTGCAACCGAAGTTTCTTTTACCGTAAGGCTAAATGTCACTAATTGCTAGATATAGACTTTATTATATATATATATATATATATATATATATATATATATATATATATATATATATATATATATATATATATCAGTGGCGGCTTGTGCATAAGGGCTGCAGGGCTGCAGCCCCACCTACAAAATTACCAGTATAATTTTTTTTTCATATTCAAAAATAAATTAAAATTATCCAAAATTTTGAAATTTTGTTTAAAAAAGTAATTTTTTCTCTTTGGATGCCCATTCTAGAACGTTGGTGAGGGCTACGTATGATACAGCTCTTGTTGGCACGTTTAGGAAACAAAAAAAGTGTGGTTCCGCGAGAAAACTGTTAATGGCGCATGCGCAGTGGTTTCTTTTTAACCGCGTTCGGGCTGCATAAAAACCAGCCCAATACAGCTCTCGTTTACGTGTTTAGGAAACATAAAGTACGTGGAAACGGAACCGGACGATGGTAAAAGGGCATGCGCAATAGTTCTTTTTTTGCCCGCGTTCGGGCTGCATGAAAACCAGCCCAGCCAGTAGACTTGTATTTAAAATTTTCAAGATTAATATTCCAACTGCAGAATGAAATGTTGATGCGCGCGTTCTTCTATTATTGTTGCTTATTTACTTATGTTTTATTGATTGCATAAATATATTTATTTATAAGGATTTTATTACTTCGATTGTTTTGGTAGAGAGGCTAACTTTAATTATGGCTGGAAATAGCATTTTTCGTGAAAGTGAATTGAATTCGGTTTCGTGTTTGCTGAATAACAAATTTTCACGGTTATCGTTTGCAGAAAAGTGTAACGTTAAGGCTCGTGGGAGGCCGAATCCGCAATTGAATATTATACAAACGTCATCTAGCCGAAACAATACTTTTGAAAGAAAATTTAAAGCGGATATTTATTCAAAATGTGACTGGCTTTGCGGTTGTGAAATTAAAAACGCTTTCTTTTGTTTTCCTTGTCTACTTTTTGGCGGTGAAATTTCTTGGACTCAAACTGGTGTGGTAGACTTGAAACATTTGAATGAAAAAATCAAGAAACACGAAAATTCAGCACAACATATAAAAAATTCGATAGATTTTGGTAAGCTGGGAAAATTAATATCGCGACACAGGTAAGTGAAGCGTATAAAGTAAATATCAGAAAGTTCAATGAAAACATCAAAAAGAATAGGGATATTTTATCAAAAATCATCGACTGCCTGATATTTTGCGGTAAATTTTTGAACTTCCGCTACGAGGACATAATGAAAAAGCGGATTCCGATAACCCTGGTATTTTTCGAAGACTGTTAAATTTCGCAAGGAAATTGGATGAAAATTTGAAAGTGCATTTTGAAAATTCTACAGTGTTTAAAGCTAACTCAAAAACAATTCAAAATGAATTGTTGGATTGTATGTTAGACATTTGTCGAACTGAAATTTCTAATGAAATTGAACAAGCTCAATTTTTGGTTGTTATGTCCGATGATACGACTGATATCTCTGAGAAAACACAGGAGGTAATTGTTTTTCGTTACGAATTCAATGGAACTATATACGAAAGATTGAGTAACAAGATGCAGAAGGATTATTGAAACAGATGTTGGAGCAGTTGAAAATTGTTTTAAAAGATAATACTGGGAAACTAATTGCTCAAACTTATGATGGCGCCGCAGTTATGAGCGGAGCGCGTGGCGGTGTTCAAAAAATAGTAAAAGAAACTTACGCAAATGCCCATTTCATTCATTGCTATGCTCATCAATTACATTTAGTAATGAGTAAATCAGTTTCAACTAATAGAGAAGTACGCATCTTTTTTAGTAGCTTGTCAGGAATTCCAGCATTTTTTTCGCGTTCTTCTCCGATATTAACTGAGCTTGAAAATTGCATGTCAAGAAGAATTCCACGTGGTTCCGATACAAGATGGAATTTCAATTCAAGAGTCGTAAATACAGTTTTTGAAAACATTGAACAGCTGAAAGAATGTTTCGAAAAATTGCAGAATTCAAATAATACCCAAACGGTTAATGAAGCATCCGGTCTTCTTCGTCTTCTCAATGACAACAACTTTATATTTTGACTTGGCGTCTTCCATCCTATTATGCCACACGTTGATTTACTATACGATGCATTTCAAAATCGCAACATTAATTCTTCGAGCGCTTTTTCATCACTGGAAAATTTTTATCGCGCAATTTCTTTAATCAGAGAAACGAATTTTGAAAACTTGGTGTCCACAAATACTGATTCTATGCCCGTATCTCGTAAGAGGAAATGTGATGAAAATCGAAACGCCGCTATCAAAGAAGTTTGCGACACAATATGTATGCAAGCTAGGGTTAGATTCGAATTTACTGGTCATCTATCTGCAGGAAAGTTGCTGTTACAAGAGAAATTTGAAACGTACTGCAGGCAAGAATTTAACGAAACTTGCCAGGCATACCCCATGCTAAATAAAAATCGTTTGCAAACTGAACTTTCTGTTCTATACGAAAGAAATTCACAATTTTCCCTTGCATCGGGAGTTGCGCAACTCCACAAATTGTTTTGAAACACCTGTATTTACAAAACACTCGGCGAAGTATATGTTTTGATGAAAATTTTGTTAACGTCTCCTATGACAACTGCTGAAGCGGAAAGGTGTTTTTCTTCCTTGAAAAGAATTAAAACATATTTACGGAGTACAATGCTGGAAGACAGAGTTTCTGCGCTTGCCATGATAAGTATTGAGAAAACTCTTATCGATATAATTCCTAACTTCCACAGCAAGGTAACTGAACGGTTCGCGAAAGTGAAAAACCATCGTATGGACTTCATATACAAATAAATTTTGAAGTAAGTGCTTTCAAATTACACATTTTTTAACATTTTCTTAGAATGGCCGATTCTAAATTTTATTTTTGTTTAGAAAATTTAGAATTTTAAGTTTTTATGAAATGGTAGCCTAGCTGTATGTTTTTTATAGAAAAAAAAATTCAACTAGGTAAAACTTTCAGCCCCTCCGGTTCGAAAACCCACGAGCCGCCACTGATATATATATGTTCATTATACAGAGTTGAAAACGACATATTCCAAACATTAAAAATGTTGTGTTGACGTCGAATGTCGGACATTTATGTTGGACGAGTAAAGTTAGCGGGGACGAATTCGCACAAAAGATACATGATCGACTCAAAATTGGAAATACAATAAACAAAAGAAGAAATCAAATTGCGATAAACTTGAATGGAAGATAAACTATGCGAAGCCAGACAAAGAACTAGTTATAAGGGAAATACGTCGATATAAAAGCACGAATATGTTCCCGAAGATGGATCTAACTTGTCTATACTGTTCATGCACACCAACCCTAAAGGTTGAGCAGAGAAAGAAGATGTGGGTTAACATGTTTCTAACAAATAATTTAGTAATATTACTATAATATTTTTTAAAAAAGTATATAATTTGAAATGTGTGCAATGTAGTGATTTTTAAAAAATAAGCAACAAAAATGGACATAAAATCGTTAAACTTTATTTATTGTTTATTTTTAATGAAAATTCAATGTGGAATAGCTAAAGATGTATTCAGAAAACTCGGCAATGTATTTCTGCAACCGAAGTTCTCTTTACTAAATAAGGCTTCTTCTTCTAGTTGATTTTTGTGAACAAAACAAATTGATCATAACAAACACATGGTTTAAGTTACCAAAGAGACGTCTTTATACATGGAAAGCTCCTGGGGACAGTAAGGAATCTGTTATTAGAAACCAAATCGATTACATCATAGTGAACGATAGATTCCGGAATATGGACAAAAAAGTGACGACCTTTCCAGGAGCTGATATAAATTCTGATCAAAACCTATTGGTGGTAAAACTTAGACTGGATTTCAAGAAGACACAGAGAAGCAACAATCATGGAAATAATATAGACATAAACAAATTGAGATCAGCAGATGTGAAAACTAAGATGTCTGAAGAGTTACAATTCCGCTAGATTAGTAGACAAAGATGGCGTACCGGCCATCGAAAAGGACAAAGAGAAAATCTGGAAGTTGTACTTGAAGAAACTATTTTGTGATACCAGATCTAACAACTATAACTGCAATAATCGCTCAGAGCAGAGCTTACCAATTTTGGAATCGGAAGTAAGATATGCAATTAGACTGATACAACCGAAGAAAACAACTGGCCCGGACAAAATTCCAGGAGACATAACCAAATTGTTAAATGATGACAGTATTAAGAAATTAACTGCACTTTTCAATCAAATATATAGTTCTGGAGAGATTCCAGTGGACTGGCTCAAATCCTCATTCGTCCTGATACCCAAGAAACAGCGCCCAAAAGAATGTGGAGACTATCGAACTATTAGCCTTATGAGTCACTTATTAAAATCTTTTCTGAGGATTATTCATCAGCGAATTTGATCAAAATGTGAATTTGAAATTTCAGACATGCAATTTGGATTTCGTTCTTGTGTTGGGACTAGAGAAGCGCTAACAGCAATGAACATTTTATTACAAAAAAATAGAGAAATGAATAAGGATACATTCATTTGTTTTACAGATTACGAACGGGCGTTCGATAATGTTCAACATGATAAACTAATTAAAATCCTTCAAAGTATCGGAATTGACAAGAATGATATGCAAATTATTAAAAACTTATATTGGAATCAAGAAGCAGAATTAATATTGGGACCGGGTCAAGATAAGATAAAGATTGAAGTTCAACGGGGTGTTAAACAAGGATGTATCCTTTCACCATTATTATTCAATCTTTATGCGGAACAAATATTCAAAGAATCTATCTCTGATTTACCGTGTGGAATTCGAATAAATAGAAAAATAATTAATAACATTCGTTACGCGGATGACGCTGCTATTTTAGCAGATAATAACATTCAAGACCTTCGTTACAAACTTAACTTAGTTTGGAAAAGGTATAATCTAAACGTCAATGTAAAGAAAACAAAGTGGATGGTGGTCAGCAAGAAACAGTTCAATCAGGCCACACTCAGCATTAATAACAAAAATTGTTGATAGAGTAAATACGTTCAAGTATCTTGGATGCTACATCACAGAAGATCTCGATCATAATACCGAAATTAAAATGAGATGTAACTACGCCCGAACAGCCTTCAATAACATGAAAAATCTACTGTGCAACAGATCTCTATGCCTAGGCATCAGGCAACACATTGTACAATCATACGTATTTCCAATTTGGTTGTACGGCATAGAAGCAGTAACGCTAAATAAAAATCAAATTAAACGGTTAGAAGCAATTGAGATGTGGCTCCATAGGAGAATGCTAAAGGTCTCATGGGTCACCAAAACATCTAATAAAAGAGTCCTGGAAATGGCAAAGACCGAAAGAAAACTAGTTAAATGCATAATAGATAAGAAAATTAAGTATTTTGGCCATATCATCAGAGGAGAAAAATTCGAGATCCTAAAGCTCATTATACAGGGGAAGATTGATGGAAAAAGAAGCGCAGGAAGACGAAGAACAGACTGGATACAAAACATCAAGGACTGGACCAGTACGAGCTCTATCCAAGATCTTATCCAAGGAGCAAAAGAATGCAAGTTCTAGCTGCCATCTGATCGCCAGCGGTCTGGGAAGAGTATGGCACACAAGAAGAACTATATAAGGCTAAAGATCATTAAGTGCTAGATATGGCCGGTACTACTATACGGTGTGGAGACATGGTCGATAAAGAAGATATTTGAAAAGCAGCTAATGGCAATGGACATGTAGTTCCTGAGAAGTCAGCCTTTGGACGGAAAAAGTCACAAATGCGCGCACACACAGACAGATATATATATATATAATTAATTTTATACGTAATCGAAAGTTCGATTTTATATATGGAGTTCATCGTATGAGTAATTCTATTCGATCGGTTGACTTTATACTGTTTTTCATCATTAACCCTTTCAGTGAATCTGTCCGAAATAACTTTAATGTTAATAATTATAATATGTTCGAGTTTTTTTAACATAAAATGATTTTGTACGATATTTTACAATACAAAGCTAAAAAAAATTATTTATTAACATTAAAGTTCTTGTACGATATTTCGGACAGATTCACTGAAAGATTACTTAGTGTTTTAATTATCATTTGAAGAAGAAATTTATTTATTTGGTAAGTAAAAGTCCTATATTATTTACTTATAAATTATTTTTATACATATTTCATTATGAACGGAATATGATTTTTTTAAAAACTCGTGTCCGAAATTTCGCACAAATCTAACTCGTGGAGTGAAAATAGAAAAACATATCACATTTTGATTGAAATATTTCTCAGCATACAGATGAAATGTACAATTTGCATGTAAAAAAAATATTTAAAGAAGTACTAATGTAATTAACTTAGTCTAGATAGAGTAAATAATATGAAACTATTGCCATATCTAAAGAAGTTAGAATTTTCAATACATCCGATTTACTTTCATTTCCGAAACACGATTTTCTTTACAAATTGTTGCAATTGTTCTAATAATAAATAATATTTTAGATACAATGGCTCTTGAGGAAGATGAAATTTATAGGATATTAATGGATGACAATACATCGGTGATTGGATCAGGTTCTGATGATGATTATAATGATAAACAGGAGTTTTTTGATGAAGGTAAATGTATAAATTTCTTATATACGTTTTTTGTTTGTAGTTTTCACTGAAAATACAATATAATTATACTGTAGGATAAAATTAATATGTACATATTTGCCCTTATGTGTGAATATTGAAATTAATTCTTGTTTTCAATTGTATTTCAGATGTTGAAAATATAGATATAAAATATAGATAAAATTTCAGGCAACGTGTAGCTGAAGATTTCATATATCCACATATACCTACAAAACGAGGAAGACCAAGCATGACTAAAGTACCATTATCGGGACCTTCTAGTACTTTTGAAGTACAACCGATTCCACAAATGCGTTGTGATGGTGAACAACACTATCCACAATGGGATGACAAGGATAGTGAGACAAGATGTAAAATGCAGAACTGCCAAAATAAAACACATATCTTTTGTATGAAATGTAAAGTACATTTGTGTCTAATGAGGAAACAGAATTGTTTTTATGAGTTTCATAAATAATTGCATATTTTACATATAAATAGATGTTTTTACTAATTTATTTGTAAGATTTTTTAACTTTCACTTTATATATATATATATATATATATATATATGTGTGTGTGTGTGTGTGTGTGTACCTGTTTTATCCTTATTTTTTTATATATTTAGTTTATAACAATAAAAATTACAGTGTATTATATATTGTATCTTATTCTTTATCCTCATATGTAGTTTATAAGGTGATGTTTGTTATTATAAATTATATAATATACATTTCATTTACATATTTATTTTCCTTTATATACATATATCCAACATATTTGTAGAGAGATAGAGAACGATAAACGTTTGTATGTTGTGCAAGTTTATGTATATATTTATATATATATATATGTGTGTTGTTTATGAAATATGTGTGTGTATATATATGAGAATTGTACACAATAATAAATTGTTTTAACAGATTGAAAAGTATCCTTTTAAAATGTACATACCATCTAAGCCAAAGAAATATGGAATAAAGATATTTATATTAAACGACGCAAAAATGCATTATTGTATAAATGCAGAAATATATTCTGGCCGGTCAGTTATACAACCAAGATCTAGAAACGAACTGCTGATACCCACTTCAGTTGTTTTGCGTCTAGCAGAACCGATTAAAAATACTAATCGAAACATTACTGGAGACAATTGGTTCACCTCGATCCAGCTGATAGACGAGTTAATAAAAATGGGTTTAACATATGTAGGAACCATAAAAAGGAACAAAGTGGAACTGCCAAATCATTTTACAAGTAGCAAGAATAGAACAGTCGGTTCATCATTATTCGGTTTTGCCGGACGACATACTTTGGTTTCATATGTTCCAAAACGTAATAAAGTTGTCAACTTGGTCTCTACAATGCATCACACAAATTCGATAGACGTAGAATCAGGTAAACCGGAAATAATATTGTTCTATAACGAGACTAAAGGCGGTGTTGACGCGCTTGACGAAAAATGTAGCATCTATGCTACAGGTAGACGCTCAAGACGTTGGCCATTAGCCTTATTTTATGCTATTTTAGACGTAGCAGGAGTCAACGCTCATATTATAATGTCTCAAATAGCCAGCATCGAGTGCAAGAATATGGATCGTCGAAATTTTTTAATGAGACTAGGTGTGGAGTTAGCAGAGCCACATATGCGTAGACGATTATTAGCACCAACTTTACAACGAAACATAAGGGACATTATTTATAAAATTATAAATATAGATGAAAAAAAAAATATTCAGCCTATACAGGAAGCTGCAGCATCAACACCGTCAACTTCAAAGAGAAAAAGATGTTTTGTTTGCCCGGCTAAAAGAGACAGAAAAGGAAACAAAACATGTCGTAAATGTTCTGCAGTTCTTTGTGGCGAGTGCGTCCAAGTGATTTGTCCAAAATGCGCTGACGATTTGTTGTAATTATAAAAACTGAAAATAAGTACTGGGTGAAATTTCTGTATTTTTTGTAAAAAGTTTGGTCCGACATTTTTCCCCTTATTATTGTAAATATTATATTTTTTGGGTTTTTCTATTTATTATTGTGCCAAAATTAATTTCCATCATTTTTATAATTTTGTAATTTGATATGTGATTTTAAAACTGCTTAAAATAAAAGCATTTTTCAAAAAGAAACATTTTTTCATGACTATTTTTATATTCTTGTAATTTTATATTAAGTTTAATAATTAATGTTGTAAAAGTTATTCCTTAAACTATTATGTTTATAAATATGCTCTGCACCAATATCTCTCATTTTTTAATTTTTTGAATTAGTGAAATTACTAAAAAAAGTTGGTAGGTCACTGTGACCCAAGTATGTGTTAAAGTTAAGTTTTTTTTAGTGTGTTACTTACGGGTTAAAAAAAAATAATAATAATAAAAAACTTAAGTTATATAACAAAACTAGTGTAGGCGTGTAGTGTATATTGTGTGAGGAGTGCATGCGTAGGAAGTCATTGAGAAGCATAGACCACACTATTGTTTCGGTTTCACGTTTGAATCAAGTGTTAAAGAAAAATAATTTATTACTGTCCGGATTTAAACTTCTTACACATGGCAGACTCCATATACAACAGAAGATTTTTGGAATTAGATTTGTTAATGGCCATTGGTTCTGTGGAATTAATTCTGAATTGAGACCGAAGTTCAGAGAAATAAGGGCAGTGATATAATAAATGTTCAATGTCATCGACGGCACCAGAGGTACACAAGGTGCAACAAGGGTCACTTATAAGATGGAACCTATGTAAATAGGAACCAAATTTTCCATGCCCTGATTATAAAAATTAATGTTTAAATTTTTCAATTTCATTCGATCGGAAATTTTCGGAAAAAACACATAGGTCTTCCTTCCAGTTTTACATCTATCCCATCTCTCTTGCATTCTGCAATGAGTTTTTAATGAATTTTTTTAGAATTTTAATATTAGGATTGTTCCCTAAGCTAGAGGTTTCAACATTTAAGAACTGGAAACTTCCAACACAGGAAATATCCCCAACCACCCTGTATTCAGAGATGATCGAGGAACCCGTGACAAGCAGATCCAGTGGAAGAATGTTAGAGATAACATTGGCAGCAGACGTGGGGCAGGTTCGATATAGAGATGAAACATTTAAAAGACATTTCCTCTGCTGCCGGTTAACAAGATTAATGGTTCTTTTATTGATATATATGAGAGAGCCATACCTATACAGAGACTCAATAAGCCCCTTATAAAGGATGACCCTTTCACTATATCGCAGACCGAAAGTGTTAGGTTGAAGACGTCTAAGTTTATTATAAACGCAATCACATTTACGATGGATATACTCTACATGTGGTAGGAAAGTAAGTCTATAATCCAAGATGAGACCTACATATTTCAACTGTTTAGTATGAGGAATTTGTTGGCCAGATATTATCCTAAGTTCTTCTACTTTCTTTACTATTCTCTGGTCACCAAACACAATAAATTGACATTTAGGAGCAGAGAAAGCAAGACCTAATTTGTTAATAATGGATTCCAGTTGTAGACATATAACTTCAATTAATTTGAAATCATAATGCCAATCAATACTGAAGGAGATGCATAAGTCGTCTGCGTAGGAGACAAGCTGAATATATTTGTTCGTATAAGAAATGAATTTATCTATTTGAAAATGAACACGAGAATAGAGAAGATTCCAGAGTGTGGGTCCTTTCTTTTATATTTGTAGGGTGTGTAGATTTATTGTACTGTGTGAGAGATAAATCTGTTTTTGTCTCGGAAGGGTCCCAAGGAGATTATATTGTAATTCAATGTTGATTTTGGGATGGAGCTTATGTGATAAGTTGATAGTATTCTAAGAAGGTTTGGTATAGGGTCATTTGGAAAAAGGGGGTTAGGGGATGTACATCTTTTGGTGTATGCAAATGTTTTATTGTAGCTAAGCAAACGGCTTAAGTAGAGATAAGTGTGGTATTTTCTGTAGTATGTAAGTAGAAAGGATCCTGCTAATGCACACAAACTCTTTGATGGTGATGAGGGATGTACTGCAAGAATGGATCGAAGTCCAGCATGGTGTACTGTATATAATGTTCTTAATATAGATTTACTGGCTGTTGAATATACCTGACATCCATAGTTGATTCGTGATAAGATTATTTAAAATTCACTTATTTTGTTTAATCTCCATAAAATAATTAGTACTTTTAACTATTTTTTTACATCATCAATTATTGTGCTGTTCTGAATATTTCTGGTGGTTGTGCAACCGTGTAAATTTTATGTATCAGCCGCCACTGATATATATATATATATCATAATCATCATAATTTCTCCTCAACCGCTAGGTTGGTGGGCAACATTACCTGCAGCTAAATAAATAATTTCTTGGCAAGAGCAGTTTCTTTTATCTTCACATAATTCTGTTCTTTTATTATGGCGTCCATTCGGGTTCTTGATCTTCCCCTTATTAATTTTCCATTTGCTTTTCCTTCTATTAAGTTTTTTATCCATTTACAATGTCTGATTTAATGATCGATCTCCCTTTTCAATCGTGTTTATTATCTCTGGTTGGTCTTCTATTCTTTTGAATACCTCCTTCTTTGTGATTTTATCCATCCATGATATTCTCAGCATCCTTCGATAGCACCAAACTACAAAAGCTTGAAGTTTTAATCTTTCTTTTTTTCGTAAAGTCCATATTTCACAGCAGTACAGTGCAACGCTCAAGACAAAAGTTTTAACGAACAGCTGAGATATTTCACGACGTAATAATCGTTCTTTTTTTAATAAAAGCGTTTTTAGTCTGCGCTATTCTTTTTCTTACTTATTTTTCTATTCACCCGTTGGACGTTATTAAACTTCCAAGATAAGAAAATTAAGAAAATATATACATATATATTCTCTTATATATATATATATATATATATATATATTTTATTATTGTAACTCAATCGTTTCCGAGTATGAGTGTCTTTTCTAATGATGTCTGTTTCTGTTAAATAATTCAATGTCTGAATCTTATGTGTGATATTAATCCAATTTTATAATTAGATTTATAACTGCAGTGTGCACATTCATACTGATCTGCTATGTTTCTTCTTCCTCCTTTTGTGCGATTTTTGGCGGTGTGAACACCTGCTAATCTTGCTGTGTCATCGATGAATATTCTGCATTCTGTTCTATTCAACGCCCATTCTTCCCAAGTCTTATTTTTCTTTGAATTAATACCGTTCTTTTTGATGGAATTTGATAGCACATCTTTAAATCTTAATTTTGGTCTTCCACAACATCGTTCACCAGTGTGTAATATACCATATAATAATCGTTTCGGTATGCGATTGTTATCCATTCTGATAACATGACCAACCCATCTTAGCCGAGCTTTGGTTAAATATAGTATTGTTTTATTACAATTTGTCATTTTAAAAATTCTTTCATTTGACATCTAACCTTTCCATGTTATTCTTAAGATTTGTCTGAGCAATCTCACCTGACAAATTTCAAGTTTTTTAATTTGATTGTTTCTGATTGGCCATGTCTCACAACTATACAACAAAGTTACTGCTCTATAAACATTTAGTTTCGTATTAGTATGTAAATTTTTATTCCTAAATACACGTTGTGCCAGTTTGTTGTAGGCGATCATAGTATTGTTTATTCTATATTTGATCTCTTCATCTACTTCATTATTATTGCTAATTATACTTCCAAGGTATTTGAAGCTTTTGAAAATTTTTATCTTCGACCCGTTTATATGAAAATTTTCTTCCGTGCCATTCAATATAATTATTTCTGTTTTATTTGTGTTTATACTTAAAAAAAATTGTTAAACTTTTATCTTCATATTTACTCCATACACAATGATATTGTGCGATATGTCGGACATGATATAATTTGAGAGCGGTGATACATTACAAAATTCTGTAAAGTGCAAATTGTTTAGGATGAACTCATTATCTCGTATACAAAAATTCAGAATTTTACATCAAAAATTGAAAAAGATTCACTGAAAGGGTTAAATAATAGGTATTTTTACAAATTCTTCAAACAATTATAAAAATTCTACGTTAAATTATACATGTAATTGTATATTCGATCGATTGACTTTATAATCTTTTTCAAATTGAATTAGATATTTTCATAAATTACTTCAAACATTTTAAAAATTCTATGATAAATTATACATGTAGTTTTATAGAAAATTATCTGCGTTAGATCGACTGATTTTATCATATTCTTCGATCGTAAATTCGTTAATAATTAAAATCGTAGAAAATTGTATAATTTCTACGAGAATTACTCGCTTCATTTCGCGAACGCAGTGTACTGACGGTATCATCATCATCATCGTAGAAATATGATCATTGACTAAAAAATGAAGGTACTCCTGTATTTTCTAATATATATACGGGTGTAGACGCTATATTTAGATCACATTAGTCGTAGAAGTCCACTGTATCTGAGCATCGGGCCACCTGAAAAAATTATTCAACGATGAAAACAAAGCTTATTGTTCTTCAGTATGAGATCATAGTTATAGTTTTCTCAAATGTATGGAATTAGTGCAGAAATAAAATTAACGATACGTATAAATTCACATACATACATTTATATGTTTATATAACATAGGCTACATTGTGGCGCAACGTTAATGATTTTACGTTCTGCTCGTACAAACTGTGTTTCAATTCAAAAACCAACGAGAATTTCTACCTTTAGTCTACTCAGCTATTTATCCAATCGATAATTAAACGAATGCCATAGTAAAATGAAGCTGAGAAATAGCGAACATATAACAGCACTGGCTTGCCCATGGCGCGTGGCCGGTTATCTATTATTATTCGATTTGACGATGATATCGCTTAGATGATGCCCGGTATTAACTTTCGATTTGATGAGACTTTATTATATATATTTCATTATACAGTGTTGAGACAAGAAAACGATATATTCCAAACATTAAAAACGTTGTGTCGATGTCGAATGTCGAACATTTATGTTGGATGAGTAAAGTAACCGGGGACGAATTCGCACAAAAGATAAATGATTGACTCAAAATTGGAAATACGATAAACAAAAGAAGAAATGAAATTGCGATACACTCAAATGGAAGATAAACTCTGCGAAGCCAGACTAAGAACTAAGAACTGGTTATAAGGGACACATAAAACATGGTGATAATTACGTCGATATAAAAGCACGAATATGCTCCCGAAGACGGATCTAACTTATCTATACTATTTATACACACCAACCCTAAAGGTTGAGCAGAGAAAGGAGATGTGACTTGTTTCACACAAATAATAATAATAAACAATAATAATAATAAAAAGTATATAATTTGAAAAGTGTGCGATGTAGTGATTTTTAAAAAATATACAACAAAAATGGACATAAAATCGTTAAACTTTATTTATTGTTTATTTTTAGTGAAAATCACACAGCTGTTTGGTTGTTAAGCCATTATCAATTGATATAATATGCTTAGTTGAGCTAATCAATTTTAGTTTGGTTTTCTTATTTTAATCCTTAGTGCGTGTACTATGAATTCAAGTAGTAAGTGTATATATATATTTTAATCTAATGGATTGATAAAGGGAATTATGCTTATTTGTTTTATGTTTATATGTATGTCGGTGTATTTATAGGTATTTGGAAAAAATGTCATGATAGTTGGTTTTGATACATGAGAATAGATCTGACATTGTTTATAATGAGTGAGCAGATGCAGATTGTTTCTGACTGGCAGCGTAGATGGTGATGTTGAAATTCTATATCGATTTGATTTGATTATTATTATTATTACTTAATATTATTATTATTATTATTAGTATACTTTTTTCTTTTATTCTATTGTTCGATATTTCTTCATTTCTTACAATTTCCACTCGCAGTATATTTTCTATTCTCCCCGCAATAGCAGATTTCGAATGTTTACTCAGTTCATTTATTAAATATGTGTTTCTACGAATTTCAAGTTTCTCAACTCAAGGATAGTACGATATGTAATCCGTTTAATTGTTCTCTAATATGATCATAGTTATAACTGAAATTATTTAAAATGAAAAATCCGAATTTTCGATCGTACTAAATTAAACGGAAACTAGTAAATAAACGAAATTTAGGAATAGAGTTTTCGTTATACGTGGACGAATTTCGTTATGGTATAACTTACTTCGTATGTATGACTTTTTCTAGATTAGATGTTACAGTCGAAGAATTTTCCTCCGCATTAACGCTTGTAGCGGTGAAACTATTTCTACTATCTACCGATAGTTGATATTGATTACCGCCGCAAGTGTAATAAATCAAATCGAATCTGTCGCAAATAGAATTTCGTTAGTAGTGCATTAATAAATCCGATAAAATGACGAATTATATTCTTAATTTTCTCGTATAATTTACACGAACAGACGAAATGAACCGAAAGAACTAATAATTAAATAAAACTATTATTACGAAATAATAATTTAATTTCGATAATTCAATTCATTTCAATGTTACTCGTAATTGTACAAATATTAAATAAAAAATAAAAATAGCATTTAGTATTAAAACAAAAAATAGAAAAAGAAATCATTAATAATAAAATATAATACGTAAAAATAAATAAACCGATTATGTGCACAACAACTGCAGGAACGCCGGTTTAAGTAGGCACAAAAATTGCAAAAAAAAAAAAATTAATAAATATTTAATTGTTATAGCTTCGTTTAATCGTCTTTTTCTTCATTAGACATTATCAGTCTGCTGCTGGATGAAGGCGTCCCCTAGATCTTGAGCTTCTTCCGGCTAATTTTACCTCTCGAATTCCATCGGTCCAACGTATCCTTGGTCGGCTTAGGGCTCGTTTGCAGGTTTCCATGATGTTACACCGTATGTCTTCGCCTCTAGTCACATGTCCGTACCATTTTCATTTACTATTTTTAATTAATATTGTTAATGCGCTTTTTCGTCCATTTGTCTATCAGAGTGATCTTCAGCATAGACCTTTCCATTTTCCGTTGATTAATCTTTGTTCGATTTTTTTCTTTCCTTGTTAATGCCCACCAAACAAATGAACAGTTGTCGTACGTAATTAAAATTGCACGCTTAAATTTAAATTACGAGTGAGAAGAAAATTTAATTAGAATAATGTGGAATGTAAAAATTTTTTTATTAAAATAAACAATAAAAAAGAAGTTAAAAAAACTAAAAAAATTTCTTTATGAAAAATAACGAAGCATTTCTACTGTTAGACCATTATCAAGTGAATATTTAGAAAGATGCGAATTTAAAATGAAAAAATATTAATTGAAGATTACAATTCACAAAAATCAACAAAATGAAAAACAGTATCAATCAACGTATTCACTGGCAGATTGTTTTATTAAACTGGTTTTTATTTTGCTGATTTTAGTGAATTGTAATCTTAATATTTTTCCATTTTAAATTCGCATCTTTCTAAATATTCACTTGATAATGGTCTAACAGTCGAAAATCTTTGTGATTTTTCATAAAGAAGAATGTTTTAGTGTTTGATTTCAAAATCGTCAAATTATATTTCCTTTATTCGCAGGACACCGCAGATATACAGTCTGTTTGCGTTCTTTTAACAGCCGATTGATACCAGCCTCCCAATATAGTCGAGAAATAGTTTTATATATACAGGAAATATGCTCTTCGGTGAATCTTGACATTTTGTGAATATTGTTTTACTTTTTAACACGCAGGAAACACTTAATTGTTTCCGTAGAATTCTGCCTACTCTCTCTATGATTATATGAAATAAATCGGTCGCGAACAATTCTTTATTGATGGAGTTTTTTTTATTTTTTTACCAGCGTATTCCTTTCATGTCAAAATCAATGATGATCGTTTTAAATTTTCCATTTTAGTTTTTTTTTAGGTAGTGAAAATTAAAACTATAGTTGTTACCCAAAAAATGTTACGTAATGAAAAAGTGATAAGAAGTTTAAAAGTGTATTCGTATAATAATAATTATATTATAATAATTATATAATGTAATTACATAATAAATATTATTACTATTTTATTAATATAAATAACGATATAATAAGTGTTAAATTTATGCGCGTATGTAGACAATGAAGGAAAATAGTATTTTTGGCGATGTATCGCTATCGACGGAAACGGTAATCGATAATGTTTTTTATTTATACAAAAACGGAACGGATAAACAATGTTATTATTATTATTTTTATACGGGCGCCGGCTGCACTAACGGGCCATATGCGCCCACAGGCTTACTGTGGTCCTAGATCTGATTTAAGAGGCTCAGTGAATCCAGGAACAGGAACACATTATGAATATGGTCAGTAGATTCAGATAAAAGTTGAAAGTTGAGATAACGAAGGAGGAAGGCTGTGCTGGATTCTTAATGTTGTGAGAGCATGACAGGGTGTTAGTATGTGGGGTATGAGCAGTTGAGACATTTGGCAAAAGGGACAGAGTGGCGGGTCTGTGCCATGAAGAAGATAGGAATGGGTAAGGTTTGAGTGGGATATACGGAGTCTTGTAAGGATAAGATTTTTCCTTTCTTGTTTGGAAAGGAAATGGTAGTTGGGATAGTGGATTAGGTTTGATTAAAAGGAGGTGGTTTTGTTCATCAGAGTTCCATGCACGACACCAAGATTTAGTTACGAGAGATTTCAAGAAAGCTTTAACAGAGAGGCGAGCGGAAATGTGTGGACGCAAAGACGCCTCTCTGGCAGCTCGGTCAATAGCCTCATTTCCAGGAATACCGATGTGGCTGGAAATCCAAATGAAAGCTATGGAAACTTGAGATCTAGTAAGGAAGTCATGGACAAGCAGAATGCGATGTTAGATAATACTCCGGAGAAATAAATTCGAGCATGTGAACATATTTAGAAAATAACATCTCTATGTGTCTTCTCTATTCTCGAAAATCGTTTCTAACGAGCTCAACTTGGTAAAAGAAATTTGTTATAGAAATTTAAAGTATTGACATATCTTCCACAAACTTTTTACTTGGTTAATTTTTTCGTTCAAAATATTTGGTCGTTATATTTTAAAGAAATATTTGCCGGGAAATTTTGTCGATATTCGTATCGAGATTTATCTTTTTTTTTTATTTTTTTTTTTTATTTTTGTGGGTTTCTTTCGTAGTAAAAAATTACGAATGATAAAATGATTTTTAGAAAAAATAAAACAACTGGATGCTTTCGAGACGACGATTTAATCGTAAAACTGCTAAAATTAGGAGGTAAAAAATGGAATAAAAATAATTTTAAAATTTTAAAAAATTAATTATCTAAGCCCTTTGTTTAAATAGTCGTATGATATTAATGATTACGTAGTAATATTAACGGTTACGTGGTGCAAAAGGTATACATACGTAATGCATTACAAATGTGAGGAAAAACAAATTTTTTAGATTTAAAAATCAGCATTATTAACTAGAGAATGAATATATAATATATATATATTAATATCTAAAAATTTTTTTTCTCAAATATGCGTGAATTTACCAAGTTTAAGGAGTCTTATCAATAGAGAATACAATTTCAACAGAAAGTGATAAAAAGTAAACGAAATATATTTGAGAAAACATGCGGAAAAGATCTTACAATAAAAGTAAGAATTATTTAGGTTCTATAAATTGTATACGAAATCTATAAAATAATAAATATGTATATATATATTTCATCGTACCGACAAAAATTTGCCATAAACAACGGTGATCACGTAGGAGAAGAGAGAGAAAATAAAAAAAAAAGAAAAGAAGAAAAGAAAAAGAAGGAAAAGGAGGAAATAAATCTAACAACTGCAACGAGCATGCCAGATTCTTATATGAAAGAAAAACATCCGATGACATATTGTCTTCCGTTCGTTAATATCTAGCTTTCAGTTATATAAACCATCGTTCTTCAAGTGATTGGAAGCGCGTCACGGCACCATTTCCTTCTTTTTAGTCTCCTGTTGAATTTAGTTGGTAGATCCACCTTAGATCAATGGATTAAACTCGCATTTTCTCGAAGAAGTTTTTATACCGCTGAACATAGTAATCCTCCACAAACGGAACCTTCAAGTCTGTATGCATCGTGTGGTTTGACACGTAGTACGGTGCAGATGTTATTGTGCGTAATAACTTTGACTGTTGCCGTTGAATTTTTGAGATGGTTACTGTGACACGTTGTTCCGTACATTCCATAACGCCAGATTGGAATCGCGAGATATATGTTTCTCTTTACTGCCAGATTGAGGTGCGATGTTATTCGTAACAATGGACAAAATAATCTGGCACGAGTAAATATCGATTTTCTCGCGTGATCCACATTAACACGCCACGTTAATCTATCAATGTGTATTCCAAGATAGCGTACAGATTCTACTTGTGGAATATTCCTGTTAGAAATTTTTAACTGGGAGCAGGTCAGTAGTTTTTTTGTAAATGTGTTGACATTCAGCTGGATTAAACGATATGCGCCAAATATGTGCCCATTTAATCGATTTAGATGATTTTGAACAGCGATGTTAGCATATGTGGCATCTGAATTCGATGCGAGGATTGCGATATCATCGGCATATGTAGCCAACAAAGTTTGATTGGAAATAGGGAGGTCGGCCGTATAGGTGGAATATAGTAATGATCCCAGCAGGCTGCCTTGCGGTACAGAAGATCTGAAGGTTCTTTCGAAAATGAATCGTTTATTTTTATCACAAACGACCGGTTACATAAATATGATTTTAACAATGAATAGATCATACAAATATTTGAAACATGAAACATAATTCTATAAATAAGGAATAATAACACATTTTTGAAATCGATCAGTAATTATGTGTTTACATACATAATGTATACATACATACGTGTTTATATACATATATATATTTATAAATGTATAAACGTATACATACATATATATATAAAATATTGTTTATATACAATATGTATACGTACATATGTGTTTATATGCATGTATACTGATAAATATATAAATGCTTACATACATATATGTTTATATACGTGCATATATATATATATATATATATACGTAAATAAATGTATACATATATTCAGAATATATATATATATATATAACTGTGTGTGTGTACATGTGTATATATATACATATAATATATATATATATATATATATATATATATATATATATATATATATATATTTACAATTGGGAATGCCCTTGCAGCTTACCCAGCGTGAGTGTGTATGATGTTGTAGAATAGTTGAAACGTCTAAATGCATTCAATGTGTAGGGCCAAAAATAAAGGGAAGGTAATCGTAAAAAAAATAAAAAACACGAAAATAAAACCATAACATCGGAATAAGTAATTAATCGATTAGACGTGATGACGATACGTAGTAATAATAGAGAGGTGTCCGTGCTTTTAATATTGAAATAATAATTTATTTATATTATATATATATGGTTTTTTTTTGGCTTTTGCAGCTAAACTAACGACGATATTATTAGCGTTCTGTATTTTGTACCTTCTTTCGGCGTGGTAATTTCTTAATAATTCTTTATTGGTGTTGAAAACGACTCCGAAATGTCCTTGACAGCAAACCACCCAAATGGGTAATGTGGGCGTTTTCAATCTGGATCCAGGCGGTGAATGATCATTATCGTTGTTTTCTTCGTACAATAAAAATCCTATTTCGCTGCGAGACAATATACCGAAATGCGGATTCGCCTATGACCATGTGACCGATATAATAAGAAACAATGTACATACATATATATATATATATATATATATGTATATATACATATATATATATATATTCGTAATTTTTGGAAGTATATATATTTTTTCAGTTGACACTACAACTCGTATAGGTAAAGAAAATGTTATATCTATTCGTAAATTATCGCCGTATTTAATGAAATTTATGTTTTCATAGTATTTTCGCAATAATAATAATAATAATGATAATTTTTAAAATTGTGGAAAACTAATAAATGCCGGAATAGCAAATCGATTAGGGTTCAATTTTTTAAATTTCAGATACACTCTTGAAACAATGACTTTAACTTACGTTGGTTTTTTTATGACATCGAGTTTTTCATCATCATTTTTTACATCCCCACTTTAAAACGAAAATCATATACATAATTCAAAAATAATAGTAACTAAGAAAACGATAATTTTCAATAATACGTACGTTATATAGAAAATAATAAAAATTATCTCTAATTAAATAATTGTACTCGGTGTAGACTTCCACCAAGCGCAATTAATAACTCAAGGGATACAAAATTTCAAATAGTGCGGACCCCTCTGGAAACGTCGATATACACCATAAAAGTGTTACGGCAAGACATTCCTTTTCAGGAGTACAGAGCAGTGAAATATTGGGTGACCCAGAGAAGACGGACGGTTTTGTTGTTTTTTGAATAACTTAAAAACTAGTCGACTAAAATTTTTGAAAGAAATTTTATTTCAAAATTGGGAAACGAGAGATTAGCTTACAATCAATTGTGGAACACAATATCGTTCAGATGACCTCCATTTGCAACGATACTTTTAATTAAGTCTTTACAAAATTTTCGAAGACTTTTTCGAGCATAGGTCGCTGAATTTTTGAAATTTATTCAGAAATCAGAGTTTTCGGGTCTTCCACATCTCGTGGACGTGTTTCGTAAACGTGGCTCTTAAGGTATCAAAATTGCGTAACTTTGAAATTATTTCGAACCTAACTTTTCACTTTCGTAATCGATTCACGCCGAAATTAACGTTCTACTCAAAATGCAAGCTCCTTTTCCATTATAGGATGCCATCTGAAACTGGACAAAAACGAATCTCACGTGTGTACACTAAACTTGCGTTTTAGAAGAGTTACGAACTGGGGTATTCAAAAAACATAACCGTCAAGCTGGGTCACCCTATATAAAAAACTAATTTTGTATACTGCGACTTAACCTAGATGAGCTATCGCAAAGTAAAGCGGAGTATTTGTCACTGATAGCAGTTGAACGGTAAGTGGATTGGACGTAAATGATAAAATAAATTAATTCGAGTAACTGACGCACTGACTCGGAGATTTATCAAATTACCGACTCAAAAAATGTACGTTTTGTCACATCAGGTTTATATGTTTGGTATAGAATTATTAATTTTCCAAGTAAGTATTTTAGAAGTTTAGTTTGGTTGTTATGATTTCAACTTATTTGCGTTATTTAATAAGTTTTAAATAAATTATAAATTGTTCTGCATTTTAATCTATTGTTACATTCGTGTATTTAAATTACTTTACATGTATGATGTACTTTAACTATATTGTTATACATTTTAAAAATAAAAGGTAAAATATAATCTACACAATTGTATTATTTTCTTATGTACAAATACATGTAGGAGGTATATACTATGTATAATAGTTTCAAATTATCAAATGTTATTTTCGCTTACAAATTTTTCGATTAAAATGTATGTACTTACTCATAGACACGATTACGTATCGGTAAAGTATAAATCATATGTATAGGATAAATGAAGATTCGATGACTACTCGGAGAGTCAATTGACTCGTAATAATGTGACGAGAGAATTATTTTTGGAAGAAAACGCGTCAGGCTGTTGGTTTCGATGACTCGATGAATCGAATCATTTAAATCAATCGTTTCGTTCAAGTCTAGCTTTACAGGATATACAACGGATTTAATCTACTCCTCACCGTCCACGTGATCCGTCATTGACGCGTCTGTCGTTTGCTTCATTTCATCCGCGCGCTTCTCGATTGTTTGTCATTCCAGTTTCAGTGCATTTCTGATTATTTACATCGTGGTTTGTTCGAATTGCTTTAATTTGTAATTTATTGTGTTTTACGGAAAAATTTTAATAATGCCGAAACGCATGCGTTTAATGCTAATTTACAAGCAAAATACTCTTTCGTAAGAGATGTTCGCTCTGAAAAATGTGGTACAGATTTTAGCGTCATAATTTTAAACGCAATAACTTTCGCATTTTAATGGAATATATTGCGCCGGTAGAGCGTTCTCTTTAACGAATAAATTACGGACATCAGAAAAAACTCAGCTTCAAGCGGCTGTTTTCAAAGCTATGTTGGTAGCAAAGGTTTTTTTTCTTTTTTGAAACAAGGAAGAATATCATTTTTATTTGAAATCATCACCAGCTACATTTAAACAAATATGCTCCTCTTAACAATAATTATTAGCTATTCTTAATTTTTGAATTAGAGCATTACCGGCGTATTATTTAATTGCAGATAACTATTATTTTCATAAATAGTAATAATAATAATAATCTTAATAAGTATAAAACATTTTTTTTTTATTATCTGTCGCCGTAATTTTGAAAATTTCCCGTTTTGAGTAAAAATTAAGATGATCATTTTAATAATCGCAACAATCGTATGATAAATTAAATAGGACTGTGATAAATTAAATAGGGATATGATAAATTAAATAGGGCTTTTTATTATTCGATAGAAATCTTTTTAGGCCCAAAAAAAAGAAATAAATATAAAAGCTACATACGAAAGCAGCCTTGACTTACGTAGTGTTCTTCATCGCCCACATATACGATGCCATTGTGCAAAAACGGAGTTGCTCGTCCAATCAGCAACAGCATCACAATGCAGTGAGTCCCTTCCTCGGCTGACGTCACTAAGTAATATTTGTCGTCGGGAAAATCATTTTTAATTCTGCGATAAAAGCAACAAGTCATATCATCGCGTATGTCAAAAAATATTACACACGAATTTTACATCATCACGTTTTTGTATAACTGGTACAAGTGTTATTTAATAATCTCGATATTATTTACGTTGATGTATTTCCACATTATTGTAATTATTTTCATATTTTACTCATATATATCATCGCTATATCTTTTTTTTTAAAGAAAAAACGTGACTAGTCATCGATGTACGTTATTATTATTATTTTTTTTCACGTACAAAATGGGCTAGCATTCAAAATTATGTGCCGCAAGTGATACTATACGGATTTTCTCCCTGATAAGTAAGAGTTATACGATGATGAAAAACTTTATTTGGTTTCGAAATTTCATCCGTCGCGTTACTAATCGTGAGCGCCAACGACTATGCCATTATGTGCGCGTGCGTACGTGATATGAACCGTGTTTTGTATATCCCTGAGTATGTATAGATAATATGTGTTGCGAACTTTATAATGAATAATTTCAAGATTAAATTTAATCATTTAATTACCTGTTAATTCCTCTGGTTATTACAGCACTGTACAGTAGTAGCAATGTTCCTGGTCCGGGTTCGTCTTGAAACTGGTAAAATTTATTAATTAAAAAATTCGTAAAATATTATTTAATTAATTCAAAGACGCTCTGTCGCATATATTCGACATTTGATTACGTGCGTGTATGTGTATGTGTGCGTGAAAGGGGAATAGTGATACTATGGAATAAATGGACGTGAAAAGTTCTGTATTCTTACATCTATATCTAGATACACACACACACGCATATATATTTTGAATATATTTCTCATAACAGGATTTAATAGCTGTTAATTTAACGAATTTCAACAATGGAGTAAGGAAATCGAATTATTAACTTCAGTAACCCTGGGCATCGTTTCTTTATAGTTATTTTCAGAAAATAATTTATTATTTATATCTCTCTTCTTCCTTCGGTCCTAATTTACGGCTGGTGTTATCAATTCATCAGAAATCGGTACTTTGAATTACCTTTATTTCATCAGTTCTCGTTAATTCTGGTAGAGCGAGTTTTTTAACGAGAGAGCCTTATTTAAGTTCGTCTTCGGTGTGTTTTGTCATTTTTAAAATCGATCTAGTATTCGCATTTCTTTGTGGCAGGTCGCTTGGAATTTTTCGATTCTCGCATGCGAGAGGTGACTGTCATAATCTAAAATTGTGAACCTTATCCAGATACCGAATGCATATCGTTAATTGTATCAATCCTTATTTCACACGTAACAGGTTTTACTCGATGGTCTTTCCATATTTTTACGAATACGTCTAAAATGTCGTTATATTAAATTTCAACTTATTTAAGAATTATAAAAAATTATTACTTACTAAATACGAATATCGTTTGATTAGTATTTTGAGTTCTTCCACATCGTTCACTTCGAAAAAATGCAGCTACAGAAGAAAATAATCGTAAAAATACGAATGTTATAAGCGCCAGAGTTAAAACGAAATTAAACGCGATGAATAATAATGATTGTAAAAAAAAAAGTTTATAGTGTTCATACGATACAAATAAAAATCATGCCGCGACATGTCGAATTAATCCGATATTGTGTGTGTTTGTGTATGTGTATGTATAAAACAAGGAGTTCCGCTTTAAACGATTCTCTTTGAAATACTGAAACGAGGAAATCATAAAAAATTATTCTTAAATTTTTTAAATTTTTATCAGTACTAAGGATGATATGGTTTTATAAAGTTACACTATGGATATTAATAAATCCGACAACACGGATAATATTATACTTCGATCTGGGCCAATAAGACGAGACGACTTAGACTATAATAACTTATGCCTGTCCTGTTTGGTGGTCAGTTTCTTACAGCGCGATTAAAACATTAAAACTGATTCAAAATCACCGTTGCGGAGTTATATTAAATTGTCTCTGATATGCAAAACTTATAGAATTGCTCGTTTTATATTTACTTTCGCGTAGAAATTAATTTTTTCGAAAAATTTTACATCGTAATATTAATAAGTTATTCCAGGTACGAGTATCGTAGAATTAAGCATAGGTTAGTTTTATAATATTTAGCGTTTATTTCAATTATCTTTACTTATACAGTTATTTGTATATGTGTGATATGTATGTGACTATATGTAAGGTATATGTTCGCGGGTATACGTATTTAACTAACCTCTCTACCTTATTAGCGTATTTTTTTGGTTTTTCTTGAATTTTTTTAATCGCATTTTCCTGTATAATCGAATATTTCAATTATATTTTAGTATTGTTCGCTCTAACACAGCCCTACTAGTTTTAAGATAATGGTTATATCATCAGGTATTTAATATTAATAGTATGCTACCCGTGTTATAGACGTATTTAAATAAAGTTCTTTCTTGTTTCCTCTTCTTCTTCGCAAAACAGGGACGCATTCCGATGGTAACACAATTACGATACCTTATAAAAGTAACAGGGTTAGGTTGTTACCCCGTGTTACTTTGATAATATATTTTCGCAACAAAACATTAAATTTAAACATTTTTACGTTACTATTATACATAAGTAGTGAAATTAAAAACTTAAAACTATTTTTTTGTCACATCTTCTTTCGATTGTACGATGGTTTCCCACATGTTGTACAGCCAGTTTTGACCTTTTTTCGACCGATCACGGATGTGACGTCTACTCTCTTTTAGGAGCTTAGATGGAAATTCCTGCATTTGTTCTTTTTATTTCTGCTCAAATTTTCTCTTTTTCTCCAGAAAACTTGAAATGTCTTCGCAAAGTTTTCGGGGCAAATTTTTTGTCAGTCCGTACGAGGTTTGCTGCGCTAGGTTTTCAAAAACGTTTTCCTTTTAATATTTCTGTTAGGATTGACTTATATAAAATTAGAACATTAATACCAGCTCGATGAAGCATTTCAAAAAACATTCGAAGTGGCTAGCGTCGCGTGCACCGTGAAACACTTTATGCGTGTACCATTTCGTCCAATGTAGAAATCTATAATTTTTGGTTTCTTTGCGATCTCGTTTATTCGATCATGCATTGCGGAAATTAAAATGGCCGAAGTAAAATTAGTGCCTCGAAATACTTGGAGATGCAATTATTCGTGGAATATTACCAGCGTTCGTTCTGATTTGTTTGGGTCGTTTTAGTGACCATACGTTACCATTTTTACCTTTGATAGTGTCTGAAGATCTTCTCCGTTGAGGAATCCCCTTCAATTTCATAATTGACATCAATTTTTTTCAACAGGTTATCTTCTCCACAGCTTGAATCATCGCCAGAGAGTACAGTTTCTTCATCGTCAATACACTTTCCTCGTAAAATTGGCAAAATCAGGATCATTTACGTTAACAGAAGTCCTTAAAAACATGTGATTACAAAAAATGACAAACGAGAACAGTAACAGGGGTTACGTGACAGCCAAACCAAAAAAAAAATAAATATCGAAAAACAAAACCAATCACACGACTGTGAAATGAGCGCTACTAATCTTAAATAAGATTATCAGACGCCTGAAACCTGTCTGACCACTAGTACCCTTGTGATCGCAATGGGTGACTCACATCACCACTGTAAACCATCGGATGGTTACTTATATGTAACTTTGTTCGGCATTTATTTTCTTAGTTTTTTCATATAACGGTTATTTCGATCGATAAAATCGACATTGTTTGATCGAAAAATTGAAAATCGTCTTGAAAAACAACTATTATTCGTTACACTTGAGTGAGACACTAGAGTGTGATGCTAGTGTTATCTAGTAAAATATGAGAAGAGTTTTAGGGGTATCGAAATTTTTATAACTCGACTTGGAGACCTACAAAACAAAATTCACGAAAATAAAACAACGCCAAGGAACGAGGTGAAAATTCTTCAAAATAAATATACTACAGTGTAGGTCAATTCGTATTTTTCCACCTAACTGCTTCTTCTTAATTGTAGTCGACGAAAGCTCCGAAAGATGGCACTACAATGCATAGTGTCATTGTAGCAGTTTGTGTCGTCGAGAAAAAGTACTACTACCGAAGTACTAACTCGTTTCTGCGTAATATAATTCTAGCTAGACACACCTATGTACACAACACACACATGCATATATAGTATAAATAAGATGTAGATGATGTTTAGTAAATTAAAAAAATTTTGAACACTTAAATCTCAATTACAAAAAAAAATATATATAAAATACACACGAAGAAAGAACTATTAAACACTCGGCGCAATTTTCATCACAAACAGTTTTTGTATATACTTCCACATATGTGTTTAATGTACACTTATGTATGGTACGCGTCTAAAATTCATTTTTTAAATCCATATATTCATATATTCAGAGCCAGGAAAAATGGATTATATTGTTTTTAGAATATAAAGCAGTTTTTATGTTCTTTTCTTTGTTAGGGTTTTATGCAAAATTACAATGAAACAATGGATTTTATACACGTTATTTACATTATATGGTGTATATATATATATATATATACACATATATATAATAAATTCAGTTTCTTCTATGTAGACTAAATACTATATGTATATGTATATATAATGATAATCCATTCAGTAATAAATTTCATTTTCAATTCTAACATTAATGTATGCAATTTTAAATACACAAATGCATATATATATATATATAATTTTCCGAAAAAACACGATTTTACAAAAATAAAAAATACGAAGTAACAGCTCAGTTGCCCAGATTCTTAATATATATATATATATATTTTGGCCTGGTATTACCCATTTAGCCAGTTTTATTTGTACTTAGATATTTCCATTAGCTAACGAGGTTTATAACAATTGATGTACTTTATGTTATATCTTAATATTATTAATCTTTATAAACCGATATAACTCCCCAGCCACTCTTGTAGTCGGCTCGCTAATTATCTGACTAACACGCAACTGGTAATGTATTGTATGTTCGAACGATTTCTTTTTCTAGGTCTTCTCTCCCTATATTTGTTATTCTGCAGTTCCATATTATATGGTCGATAGATTCTTCCTCTTTTGTACATTCACATAAATCTGAATTTATTATTTTAATTTGTTTTAGTTTTTTAGGAGTTAAATTGTAATCTTCAATCAAAATCAAAATCAAAATACCTTTATTGAGGATTTATGAATATAAATGAATTATTAACTATATAACTTATAAACTAAATTTCCTCGGCCCATAAGGAGCAAATGTTTCCTTTAACCGCTCCCATTCCTTTCTATTTATAGCTACTTTTTCGAAATGTTTTGATTTAGGAAATTATTAAAATCGTCCTTCCACCTAACCCTTTGATGACCAATTCTTCTCTTGTGATGCGAGAGATACCAGAAAGTAGTCCTATAGGTCCATCGATCATCTTTTAACCTAGTTACGTAGCCGGCCCATTCCCACTTTCTCCTTCTAGAGTAGCTTATTACGTCAATATTATTTTTAAACAGATGCTTAAGTGTTTTTATTTTAAAATGATCCTTTCTCTTAACCCCCAGCATTGATCTTTCAATAGCGTTCTGAGTAACCTTGAGCTTGTTAATTGTCACTGAATTTAACACCCAAGTTTGACAAGCGTAAGTTAACACCGGTATAATACACATATTAAAAATCTGGCTTTTTTGGTTGTTACTAAAAGGACCTTTAAATATACATCTTAAACCCCACAATACTTTTTCCACGATCTCGTGATTCTTACGTTTATTTACTTTTCCATCTGATTTCTAAATGATAATAACTGTCCTAAGTACGTTGCTTCGCTTATAACGTCTAGGTAGTTGCTATCTAACTGTACTTTATTAACATTTGTATTTTCTGTTAATATTTTAGTTTTTTTAATATTCATGAATAGACCTACAGTTGCCCCTCTTGCATTCAGTTCTGAAAGCATCTGTCCTAGCTCCTCCAATGATGTAGCATGGAGAATTATGTCGTCGGCATATCTTAAGTTAGATATTCTCATCCCGTTTATATTTATCCCTTTGTTCTCCCAATTCATTTCTTTAAAAACTTATCGGTGAAAGAGGGTCACCCTGCCTGACCCCCCTTTTAATTGTAAAATATTGACCTTTAACATCCGTAACTATCCTACCTTTTAAACCTCCATACATTTCTTCAATTATCAGGATATAATTTTCAGGCACTCTCTGATTTTGTAATGCCCTAAAAATAAATTAATGATTTAAGGAATCGAATGCTTTGTTATAATCAACCAGTCCTAGGTGAAGGTTTATCTGATACTCCCTACATTTTTCCATAATTTGATTTATTGTATGCAGGTGGTCCGCTGTGGAAAAATTCTTACGAAAACCAGCTTGCTCTGACTGTTGCTGAATTTCTAAAAAATATCTGATTCTTTTTTCTATTACTCTTGAGAATATTTTAGGGATGCTCAGGCTTAATGTGATTGGACGATAGTTCTCAATATTGTAACGGTCCCCTTTTTTAAACAATAAAATCAGATCGGAGTAATTCTCTTAGCATACCTATCTTTTCCATCCCTGTCCTTACCATCGTCTTTATATAATTCTGTATAATAGGTGGTTATCAACTTATTTATTTCATGTCTATCATAAATCTTTTGTCCTAACGAATTTTTAAAGTATGTTCCATGTTGTTTCAATACTTATCTGTTTCTCATTTTTTTAATATTCGTATTTCCTTCCAAAGTTGCTCTGATTATTTCGCCTTTCTTAAACTCACTTTTCTCCCTAACTTTACGCCTTATTAATTTAGATATTAAGTTCAACTCAATTTTTTCTTTGGGCGATTTATTTTTAATTCTTAGAAAAACAGCCCTCTGCTTATGTAATTTAGTTACTTCGTCGTTTAATAGTGTACTCCTGTTATTTTCTCCGGGAGTGTACATCGATTGTATTATGGCTGCTAATATAGTCTCTGTTATTTTATTATAGGATTCGTTACTATCATAAGTTTCTGGGTAATTCGTGTCCTCGAGTAACTCTGCTACTTTCTTTTTATATTCCGCGAGGTTTAATTTTCTACCACCTTTATTACTGAATACCCTTTTGCATGGACATTTCGTAATTTTCATTGTAACTGTAATTAACCTGTGTAAAACTTAAAGGAATTCGTATCGTAAACTTCGTTTTGTTCCCTTTTGGGGACATAATATAATCTATTAGTAACTTATTCTCCATATTCGGTGATATCCACGTCCACCTCTGCCATTTCTTTTTTTAAAAAAACCGTTAATTATCTTCCAATCAAACTGTTGGCAGAACCGTAGTAACCTCCAACCTCTCTCATTACGTATCCCGTACCCATAATTTCCCATTGTGCCTTTTTCTCCCTTTCTTCTCAATCCAACTTGACTATTCCAGTCCCCCATTACTATTAAATTGTTATCTTTTACTTTCAGTTCGGTTACCGTTTTTTTCCAAAATCTCATAGAACTCTCCAATTTCTCTATCGTCCGCTACCGACGTTGAGGCATATACTTGAATACAAGATATATGATTACTATTAAAATTTAATCTTAAAATGGCTATGCTATCCGAAATCTCCCTGACCTCGATAACTTTATCTTTATACTCTGGTTTTACTAAGAATCCTACCCCTCTTTGTCCCCTGTCATTCCCGATAAAATAGAACAAATTACCTCTATTTGTACTTATTATTTTTTCACCTGATCTACGAATTTCCGATAATCCTAAAATTTTTATGTCTGACGCACCAAAAGCCTCCTCTAATTCTAATAGAGTTCTAACATTTAATGTGCCAAATTTAATTACATGTGTGCGCTTACTCTTAAGATTAACGCCCTTTCCGATACTAAATTTTTTATTTTTACTTTTATTTTTATTAACAATTACGATATTGCTATTTTTATTATTAACGTTACTATTTATAATTATGGGAACGGTTAAAGGAACTTTGGTATACTCACCCTCGTTTACCGTACTTTCTGGGTGAGGAGTCCGTAATCTTATCATTGTTTTAATATAATCTCTATGCATGTTATTCGAAAACCAGGTGTCTTTACATATTTCCTTTTGTATACTGTAATAGTATTTTCCACAATGTGTACTAATATTTCTGTACCTATGGTCCCGGTCTATTAAACTTTGTGTTTTTAATTTAGTTCTAACTTCTTTCCAAGGATATTTTATATTAATTTGCCGCTGGTTTGTTGATACATTCTTTGCAAGTTTATCCACAATGCAGTTTCCCTGTATTCCACTATGCAACGGAATCCATTTAAATACTACTTTAGTATTATATTTTTTAAGTTTACCGCATATCTTCACGATATTCCACAAAATAGTATCCTGCTTGTCTGTTCTATTACTGATTTTTTGTATTGCTGACATTGAATCTGTTAATAACAATATATTTGTATTTCTTGTTTTGGTTTCATATGATATTGCTTTATAAATAGCTATCATTTCTGCTGTACAAGATGAGCCTACTGGTGGAATTTTAAATTTTTTTTATTATTCAGAGTTTTATTATAGAACGCTGCTGAATAATAATTTTTTTCTCTATTTATTGAAGCGTCCGTATATATATATACTCGTATTTCGAGAATTGTCTGTCTATTATTTCTTTTATTATTTATATTGACCGTATCATTTATGCAGAAAACATCGGTAGAAAAATCTGTATTCATATTGTTGATAATGTATTCATATGGTGTATTTTAATACGGCATCCTAATATTTTGTACAACCCTAATTTCTTTATAATTTTTATAACTTACAACTAGAGATGGATGTGTCTTATTATACCAATATCGACTGCCCGACACATATGTGTATAATTTTGTAATAAGTTTATTTAAAGGGTGGTTTAAATTATATTTACATTTTAAATAAAATTTATCAGTAATTAGTTGTAAATATAAATATATTGGCAGAATTCTAGACTTGTAACATCGGAAATGTGATCGAGCTGAAATTTTTTAACGTACATTAAATAAGTATCAGGAAAAATGACGATGATCAAATAAATAAATTTTTCCACAATTTTACGCAGTAAACTCCGGGGTGGAACCTAAAACTAATTCCTACAGGCCATTTTCAGTTACTTCATGAATTACACGTATGTACAACATTTCATTGAAATCGTTGCCCGGGTATACACGTATATTTAACAATTGCTCGTTTAATTGTATAATATGTGTACTTGTGTGCAGTTGTTAAATAATATGATACATGTAGGAAAAATAAATGGCGGTTTATCCTCATAATTTAGTATACGGAAAATGATACGACGAGGAGGCCACACTTTTTCAATATTTAATTTTAAGATTTGCCATTTACAATATGGTTAAACACTATTATGATCAGTAATGTTCATCTCGGTAGCCATAAATTTGAATAACCTAAACGAGATCCCCCAAACCAATGGTTTTGTTATATAGGTGGGTCTAAGTACGGGCTCCTGAGCGCATTACTTCATGTTGTCACCGTTGCGTCGATCGCCAGTAGGAATATGCAGATAGTGCTAAATAAAACAGATAATTG
The DNA here is from genome assembly GCA_032883995.1 of Coronaproctus castanopsis. Classification (NCBI taxonomy): domain Eukaryota; kingdom Metazoa; phylum Arthropoda; class Insecta; order Hemiptera; family Monophlebidae; genus Coronaproctus; species Coronaproctus castanopsis. The sequence goes on along the minus strand of CM065053.1, from coordinate 207,652,787 downwards.
GTTCAAAACGTGGAAAATAAGTGTTAACGAGTACAAATCCGTCCATGCGAAGTTTAATAATAGGAAAGTTGTACTCCAACCTATTAAAAATCAACGATATAGTAACGTCAATCCGGTTTAATATTAAATATGTGGATATGCACTTGGATAGTCGATTAACACGACATCCTCATATACTTAAAAACAAAAAGAGAGAGATGATATTCGAAGTCAGAAAATCAACTGGTTTTTGGACAGAAAAAGTGCTTTAACACTTAACAATATGCAGCTGATATATATAGCTGCAGTTCGACCAACCTGGACTAACGGAATTGAACTGCCGACTTGTGCTAAAGATACAAGTATTAGAATAATACAAACAGCTCAAAAAAAAAAATGTATTAAGGAAAATTACGAACGCACTCTGGTACATAACCGACGAAACTCAACATGAAGATTTAAACATTCCGTAAGTATCTGATATTATAAAGTAGTATACCTAATAAAATATTAGAACTAGAACAGTTTATGCTGAGCAATAACATACACATTGTTGGTCTCTCGGAAACATAAATTGATGGAAATTTTAATTTTAAATTATCTAACTATAAAATACCCCGAAATGATTTAACAAACAAAATGGGAGGAGTAGCCTTAATAGTTCACAACAGTTTACACTACACCCCCTGCCTATACCGCATACCAGTCAGGTACAAGCTGCGGGAGCGAAATTTCAGCTAGGAAACAAATCATTAGTTATCTTTGCAGCATACCGACCGCCGATAAAACCTACTAGTCTCGAAAGTGATATCAGATCCTTATTAAATACATCAACACATGTCTTAGTAATTGGAGATTTAAATGCAAAGAATAGAGTTTAGAATTGTCATAATGCTAACAGAGCAGGGAACATACTCCTAAGCATGTGCAACAAACTAAACTTTCAGATAAAAACACCATCAGAGCCTGCATTTTTCCCCGGGAATTCAACTTCTTTGCCTAGCATCATTGCCAAGAACTACTATCAATTAAGTAACCCTTTATCTTTAAGTGAACTATCATCGGATCATAATCCGATAATGTTTACTATATCTAGTAAGTTAAAGTACAATAAATTAACTAAATCTTTCAATTATTCCAGGGCAAACTGGAACATATTTAAAGAACACATTCAGAAAAATATTAATATACCAAAAACTTTACTTAATCCGTAATCTATAGATAAATACATTCTACATCTAAATTCCGTCATAATGCAAGCTGCGCGCAGTGCCATTCCGCGGGTTGTTACAAAGGAGAAAGTGAATTCGATCTCAAAAGATATAAAAATTATTATTAAACTTGAAAACTACGTTCGTAAATGTTATCAAAGATCTAATGATCTAAATAAGTTCAAGTATAAGAAGCTGTATAACAAATTAAATAATGTAGTCAAAACAAAGTTAATAAATGAAAGAAATTTACAGTATGATAAGTTCCTCAAAAACCTCTCTCCAATTGATAATAGTTTATGGAGAGTCAATAAATACTTCTGTAGAGGCCAAACCGAATTACCGCCTATTAAAGACCCAATTAATTTGGGTAGGATAGCTTATTCCGTTGAAGATAAAGCAGAAATCTTAGTTGAGCATTTTATTACTGTTCACAGTCAAAATGTGTTGATGTCCACCCGGTATCATGAACGTAAGGTGAAGCAGACGATAAACAATTACTCACTTTTCACTCGTAGATCTTACAACACCTAAAGAGGTTAAACGCCTTATCACCACTCTCAAGCTGAAAAATTCAGTTGGTCACGATCAAATTAGCATAAAAATGATTAAAAATCTACCAACAAAAGCAATAGTCGCCTTGGAGGTTCTATTTAACTCATGTTTACGCCTATGCTATTATCCTGTGTCGTGGAGAGTATCGGTAACGGTACCTTTGGCAAAAGCTGGGAAAGATTCATCTTCGGTTCAAAACGTTAGACCTGTGAGTTTACTCAGTAATATAAGTAAGGTTTTTGAAAAAATAATACTATTAAGATTGAGGGCATTTAGTGACAGAAAATCCATCATAGCTGATTCGCAATACGGTTTTAGACCAAAACTAAGTACGACAATCCAACTGGCCAGTGTTTGTGACAAAGTTACTGATAACTTTAACCAGAATAAACATTCGGGTGTTGTCTTGATGGACATAGAAAAAGCGTTTGACACAACATGGCATGATGGAATCATATATAAATTAATTAAATATAATTTCCCCCATATCTTGTTTTTACTATTAAATCTTATCTGATGAATAGAAAATTCTATGTGAAACTGAAAAACCATAACTCTGATATAAGGTACGTTAAAGCTGGGGTGCCTCAAGGCAGTATCTTAGGTCCATTCCTTTTTATTATATATATTAATGATTTACCGACAATCCCAGGAGTAGATATAAATCTCTATGCTGATGACACTTCTCCAATGGTATCTTCTTATAGAATAGACACTATAAGTAATAGATTAACTAAAGCAATTGATGTCATGTCTAAATTCTACCATAAATGGAAAATAAAAGTTAACGATGAGAAAACAGAGTCAATAATTTTTACCAGACGTAAGCCTTCATTAAATCGTTTCGTTAAAATAAAAAACGTTGAACTTGACTGGAAGGAACATGTGAAGCATTTAGGCGTCATCATGGACAGAAGACTCACATTTACAAAACATATTAATGATTGTGTAAGTAGAACAATACGGAAAATGGGTTGTCTATTTCCTATATTTAATAAAAGATCTGCGCTTTCAACGCAAAACAAATTTTTATTATACAAAAAGGTAATTTTACCAAAGCTACTCTATGCCTGCCCAGTGTGGTCTTATACTAGTAGTAGTAATATAAACCACGTGCAAAGAGTGCAAAACCATTGCCTTCGAATAATTTTGAATAAACCTTGATTTATTTCAATAAAATCTCTCCATGATGCGTTAAAATTCCCTTACGTACAGGAAATGATTAAGGATAAAACGAAAAAATTTTTTGCCGATTGTAGATATTCCGACATATGGTAAATTCTATAGGTGATTACGATTACCAAGCTTTACGACACAGGTATAAAAGATATAAGCATAGGCGTATAAAACACATCCTTCTATAGTAAGCCAGCTACAAATTCTAGTTCTAGTAAGCTAAGATATTTTTAAGTATATTGTTGATACGGTAAGAGTGTACGCACTCTGTTATTTTAAATGAGCAGGTTTTTTGTATTAAAATTTTTTCCTGCAATCTTATAATAAGGCGTAATTTAAATAATAATTAAATAATATTTTATAAAATTATATTTCATATTAATTTTTTCTGGAAAGAATCGTTGATATATTCGGTACAGAAAATTCTATTGAATGGTAACTTTACTTTTTTTGTAAACAGAAAATATTTAAATATGCAAATATATTGTTGTTGTTGTTGTTGTTGTTGTTGTTAGTATACCTAAAGACACTCAAGTTAGACTCGTAGTCCGTCCTAACAGCTTAGTTACACACGTGTTGGATACTTTAAATGACGTGAGAAGGTAAAAGCGTAGTAATCCACTGAAACTAGTTTAAGATTACAGCGGTCGATTGAACACCGTACTCCTTCCCGATAATAAAAAGCAAAAATATTAATAGGCTTGGCTGGATTGTAAGTAAAATAAAACAGACAGCAACAAAATGTGGAGAAAAGATTGTTGGCGCCTATTTTTCTTTATAAAATTTTATTTCCGAGCGTTTATACTATGGGCGCATATATTCAACTCGACAGGTCTTTTACATTACATCTGTAGGAAGAAGAAACGTCTTCTTCTTTTCACTGATAACTGTGCTGTGAACTGCTACTAAGGATACAGGCACGCGAAGAATTTATATTAACTAGTTTTTGTATAAATGAAGGAAAATAAGCAGTCTAGATTCGGATGTAGGAGAATGTTTGTACAATATTTGAGAGAGTATTTGGAAAATTAACGATTGTAGAGCGGACAGATGGGAACAAAGTGAAGAATAGTTAAAGGAATAATTGCAAGCAGTACATTTGGGTTGGTCTTTATTAGTAAATAGGTATTGTGGGTAAGCAATATGTGGTCTGAGCGTATGCGGTGCAGGAACACGCTGTTTCTTCCATTTGAGTTATGACAAGCGGTTGACTTTATCCAGTTGATGTTGTATTGTTGCAATTTCGAGAATGTTTCGTTTGCTCTGTCGGACAAAGAAGATCGTTTGTTGCGAAGAAAGTCGTTTATTAGAATTGGTATAGCTGAATTAGACACGCTTCTTTTACGGCTGCATCTGCACTGTCGTTAGAGAATCCAGAGGAGAATAATTTTTCCGGAATATTCCGATGCGTTAACTAAGATGGATTTCGCCAAAGGATGCTGTTGGCGTAATCTGTTTTGAAGACTTCTAACGGAGCTCAAGGAATCGGCGTGGGTAATAGCATTATTATTTTTTAGTACTCCAATAACCAAGTCGACCGCAATTGAAATTTCGTGGATAGGATGCTGGAATTTTGTGGAAGCGGGAAGCGAGTTGAATATACAACTGCTCGATCTCGATAGCGGATATTTTTTTCATATTCTGCGCGTAGCCGACGTTTCGTAGGTGTATAAAAATAAACTTATTTGTGTATATATATACATATATATATATATATAGATATATATATATATATATATATATATATATATATATATATATATATATATATATATATATACTGAAATTAGTATCTTCGAACGTACGTTATGCTCATTTTTGTTGTACGATTAAATTGACTAACTGGTAGTAAATAAACAACAGTTTTCATGTAATAAAAATTGTATTACATAGGCAATAAGGAGGAATGTTTCAATTTAATAGAACCGTGGCACATGTAACGATAATCTATATTGTAGCAAATTTATCTAAACAAATGTATTTTACTTGTAAACGTGTGCATATTGCGAGTTAGATTTTCGGAGTCAATATTTATATATATATATATATATTTAAAATATAATATAATATGCATGTAATACCTTTTCAGTCAATGAATCTTGGAAATATGCCAAAGAGTGTTGAACGTATGATTTTTCTTGTGGTAGACAGACCACAGCTCTTTTTCCTTCCCCGATTTTCCACAGAATATCTACAATAGTCGACTCAAACGCTTCAATTTGTTTTTCTTTGGACGGTTTTAAGTATCTGTGAGAAAACATCATTCGCGATGAAGCGCGATTTTTTTATTATTTAAAAATAATAATACACGTTTGTCACAATTCTTTAAGTTTGTTGAAGAGTATATATATATATATATATATATATATATATACATGTCGAGAGGATTTTCCTCTTATTCAATCTCAAAGATCGCAAGACGGTTACATGGATTATGGAACAGACGTAATTGGTAGACGCAATAGAGCGGTTTGCCAGGCTAATATGGAAATGTGTTGAACCAACACAATCAGCAATCAGTAATTTAAAATTTAAGAATAACTATTAACACAATAGCGAGTAAAATACAAATAAATTAAGAAAAAAAAAACATCTAACATAACAAATTATTTTTGTTTTACTCGCTATTGTTGTTTACGTATAAAAAAAATTATATTGCTGATTGTTGATTGCGTCGTTTACCGCATTTATCATCAGATTATTTTAAAATACTTTTCGATAGTTTTTCTAAATTGTGTATTGCGTGTAAGTTATAAATTTATATATATTTTTATATTTAATCGATCATGGTTTAGCAAACGAAAAGCTTTGTCATTTTTCATTTAAAAACATTTTTGGTGATTTTAACTTCTTTTTTGTTGTTTATATTTTTAATAACACAATAGCCAGTAAAATAAAAATAAATGAAAACATCCAATTATATAAAATTTATATATAAAACAAAAACATAATAGTGATTAAAACAAAAAATAATAAAAAATAGTTGTTCAATATAAGTAATAAAATTTACAATATACTTCTTAGAACAAATTTCTTAAATTTTCATATTTTTTGTGGTTTATTTTTATATAATTATAAATATAAATAAAAACAAAACAAAAATTATTGTAATATATGAGGTTAATTTCTTAAGAAAAATACAGGATATAGAAATAGTAAGTTACATTGGATCATTAATAAATAGCCGTGACGGAAGTGGTGAGGAGATTAAAAGCAAAATCTGCGATGGTGAGACTAAATACAATTTGGAGAGATCATTCCATTACTCGTTCAACAAAAATAAGGCTTGTCAACACTTTACTTTTGCCATATTTGCATAAGGAGCCGAAACCTTGACATTACATAAGCAAGACAAACAAAGAATTGATGCTTTCGAGATGTGGATATGTCACAGAATGTTTGGACGGCAAGGAAGACAAATGGAAGAGCTAAAGGTGGAACAGCGACTTCACACTTTATGCCAACAGAAAATCCTAAAATATTATGGACATATCATGCGAAGAAATGAGAACAGCTTAGTAAAAGCCGCAGTAATTGGGCAGATAGAAGGGAAAAGGAGGAAAGGAAATACTGTCATAAATCGTACTGGATTAACAAGAATTCAAGCTATAGTCGAAAGCCGAAATAGAGTGAGATGGAAAAAAATTATATCAAATGCGTTAAAATAGGGATCACGATACTCAATCATTGAGTTATCGATTATGATGACGATATAACTGAAAATATCGTTGCTCTCTTATGCACTTAGTCAAAATATAATTTTGATATTAACAAACGGTTATTACCTAGAGAAATTTTTTTACTATGATATTTGAATTAATAATGTTAAAATTAAAACAGAAAGATAAATAAATATAATAAGCAACTTCATATATATATATATATATATATATATATATATATATATATATATATATATATAAATATATATAAAGTTTATTGTAATTGTAATTGAAATATATGTGTACATATGGCACCTTGTTTTCCACTTTTCTTTTGTTTTTAAGGTATTAAAGAGTTGAACGCAGTTACTAAATTAAATGTGTCAGTTCGAATAATGGTACAAATCCCCGAAGTAGTGCGAAAAGTTAACTTACTGCGTTATTGTTGTTATATCATCGGATGGTCTCTCAAACAAAAGATATTTAATAATGTAAGCTTGCACAGCCGATAATAAGCCCCGTGTACCATTCCGCGGGGCTTTCAAACCGTACGATAAATCTTTTGTCGGCTCGCGAAATACAAATCCAGTTCTTAACCATTCGCCTTTGGTCGGTGTAGCGCACGTACCAAATACCACCGTACGCAATTCCTATTGTTATTAATCAGAAATTCATCGATAAAGGAAAACTGATAAACTAAAAATCTAACTATAATTAATTTAACTTCTACAGTCACGGTGTTACCTATACGATACATGAAATTTTAATGCTAACAAAATTGTATATTTCTCGGTTGATACAAAATGTATCAATTTAAAAATTATTTAGGTAAACGTAAAATTTATAACATTTTGCGTCAAAATTTTGATAATGTATGACTGAAAGCGTTAATAAAATTTAATTAGCGAAAAATATATTTCTTACATATATATTAAGAAGTAGGCAGGCGCGTTCTACATACACACACACACACAGACGGCAAGCGTAAAGTAATGTATTATTGTATATTTTATATATATATATAAATGCATACATATATGCATATATAAGTTGATATGTTTGATGGTTCAGTGTAAAGGAATCCGTATCTCACATTTGAATTTGAAATTCCTGACGATGGTTTTATTTTTTATTAAATACCACGGTGTTCCAGTTGTAATGTTCAAGTAACTATGTTATTAGTGGTTTTGTCCGAACACATACCTTTAATATCCATTATAGTCTAATCTCCTGTGCGGGCCAGGCAAATTGGGAGATGCCAACAACACACACACTGAGCCGGCGGTCACCTATCCAAGTACCGTTGCTTAACTTCGGCAATTAGACGGAAATCCGCCGTACTAAACGCGCTATGGCATATGTGTGATAGTTTAGTGGATAGTGGAAAGGAATCTGTACCTTACATTTGAAATTCTGTTTTATTTTTATTTAATACCAGGTCGTTCCAATTGTAACGTCCAAGTAATTACGTTATTATTAGTTTTGTCCGCAGACATACATTTAATATCGATTACGCATGTAAGGGAAATGAGTTCACTATTTCGCGTTGTCGTGATTAAATGTGATCCACTTTTTTAGGGAGAGACCTAATTTTTCAAACTAGAACGCATTAGACAAAATTCTGGGAGGTGGACACAAAATATCGCAAAGTAGCTGATATCCTAATTTACATTTCACTCGGTACGTTAAAATATTTTACATATTTATTTATCGATAATCGATTTTCGATAATTCTTTGTTTGCTTAACATTGATAAAGTCGACTTTTAAATTTATCTATTCGATAATTTATTTATAGAGATCAATCTTAATTTACAAAGTTAAATAAGCGTAAAATTGAACATAACATGACTCAAACAAAATCTTGTTCCGTTAATCAAGCCGATGAGTTGTAAGTTGATCAACTATGAATTCTCAGATATTGTCGTATCTTCTATTTACTTCTTTATGTAAAGGGATTTTTACTATGAAAATAAATCCACCGGCTGGAGTAGAATTAAACGCCTAATATGTTGTGTCATATCGTCTAACTGGATATCTTCTAAACGCGCTAGAGCATAACAAATCTTTAAATTTCTTCCTTTGCGAAAGTATCTCTCTCGGTGTGTATGATCATTTTTAGAATAACGAAACGCATCGATAATATTGTCCTTAATACAACGCTTTGTCAAACTTGGATCTTCTTTGCTCTGTTAGACCTACTAGTACAGCACCGTAAAGGCGCGGGTCATGCGTCTATATTGGCTTTATAATCCGTCGATTCAGTATGTCAAGCGACGATATTCTTTCGATAAGTCAATCGAGTTAATTTATTTATTTGTATCCATTTCATTTTGACACGTATTCTCCGTGTCAGACGCTTGCTAAAATGCTTACAGATGTGCTTGATTAAGAATGTGCAACAGATTTACCACCCGACTTCATAATTGGTATCTACCCTCTAGTAGTAAAGGTTACATGAGCTGATTTTTTTTCATTGATCTTAATTTTCAAATTAGACGCCCATTCGTACACTCTATATAGATAGTTTTACAATTTGAGCGTTGAGTTGACTACTGATCAACTATCATCGCTGCATCGTCGGCGATACTTTTCCCTTGTCTAGTATAACGAGCGTTGTTCCTATCTATAAACGGAAATAGAATATTTTCACTTCTTATTAGCTAATCGTATTTTCTGTGACTGTTGGCAAAAAAATCAAATAAAAAGGCTAGAGCCAATAGTCATTTTATCTAATCGAGGGAGGGAAAGAAAATTGTATAAAAAAAAATCTTAATGACGGAACAGAAAAATATTAAAATCACCCGTATACGCAAATAGATCGCTTAGTTATATTAAATGTGTATCAACGAAAGAAACAACACAAAATGTAAATAAATTGCAAAAATAACCTCAAATATGAAAAAGTCAGCTAATTTGTATATAGACGACTAAGTCATTAACAAACATCAATGAAATTTTTAGAGAAAAGACTGAAAAAACACGAAGAGGGTGATATTATTAATAATCAGTCCGTTACTCCAGCTGCCAATGATCAAACACGATGTTACAATCGTCTGTAATTATAAGCAGTAGCAAACTCAAATTCGATAAAACAAGATATTATAGATAATTGTACAAATGAGACAAATACAATGTTTAAACCAACTCTCTTCGAATATTTACTCGTAATGAACTAATTTCATCCATAAAGGTCAGATGAAAGAACGCAAAGCTTGTAAAGTTACGACTACAGACAGAACTATTAAAACTATGGATAAAAATAACAAAATAATATATAGCGTGGTAGGAAGACATATTCATTGTCAAGGAAGTTTACTACGCACTATTTAAGTTGATGCCTCCAGTTAAAGTAAGAAAAATTCCGCAATATAAATGATGCTAGTACAAAAGCAAAATGTTACCAAAAGATTGCTCGCTTTAAGTGCGCAGGAACATGAATCCGCTTCAAGCAATCTCAAAGATTCACAAAGAAGTTCAAAAGCGTTTACTGCAACGAAGGCAATTCTTCTACTTACAAAAGTTGTGAAGCCTACCGTAACCTGGTAAAAGCAATTATAAAATTTAAAACGAACGCAAAGCAACGTATCAACAAAAACGTGCTTAAAATATTCACCTTGACAAATCATTCGTCGATGCAACGGACGGACTACCTCAGCACACGGAAGCTGCCTCCTTTTTGCAAACTAAGGAATCCACATAAAACTCTCCAACATCTCGTAAACAGTTCGCTATCATAACGAACTGAGTGAGCAAAACTTATCGAGTGAATAGACGAAAACCAAGAAGAAGAATAGCTGAATTTCTTAGAATCATTACACGGAATGTTCTTCGTCTCTGAAAGATAGAGCACGAGACATATCTTCACGTCTCCCCGAGTCTCATCTTAGTTTGAGAGATGATATTAAGAAGCGCAGATATTATTTATACTCCACGTCATATCTTAGTGGCGCTGCTCGACTTTATATATACAATGTACAATTGATAAATAAAGTTACGGCATATTCGCCAACGCATAAACGTGATCAAAAAGCTATGGGGCGCCTACGAAGAATTACTTAGAAATGTGAGCAGTAAATTTAACGTGGTTGGCGACTTTAATGCTAAACACACGGCATTGCAGTTGTTAATTATTCGTAGTCGAGGTAAAGGATTCGGCAATGATATTAAAAGTACGCTTGCGATTTTCTATCGATAAGACTTAATGAAAAGAATCGGGAAAAATTATAATACATTTTTCGAATATGTTGAAGATCTGTTTTCAGATCATACAGAATTACTAATAACGAGAAGCAAAACCGTTGTAAGGAACATAAATAAAGTCGTCCTTACAATAAATATACCGACTGGGGGGATTGATTTCACCGAACCAACGAATTAACCTTAAAGCGAGAATTTCTTACTATATTCGGTCTTCAAATCGAACTGTTCACTGAAGCAATTCTAAATTCAACAAAGCTTGCTAGGAATCCTAAGAAATTACATATCCTTGAAATTCACGAGAAGATACTGACAGAAGGAATGCTCACTGAGAATGTAGCAGGTTTCGTAATTCACGAGATAAAACTATTTAAGCAGATTAATCAATAAATTACATAAAAAAAAACATTTGCTTTATATCTTGAAGAGCACAGTCCGCATACTGATAAGAATTACAAATTCTAGAATGCTACGATTTAAACCTTCAAAATGAATGTGTATATTATAATAACTGACCGACTTTCATGATGGAATATACGTAATTTTAATTCATTTTAATTCCGTACGGTTACGTTTATAATATTTAGCTTAATTTATAGATTAATAATTAATAACGATAACAATTTTTAAAATAATAGTAGTAATAATTTTTGAATTGATTATACTTACAATAGCTCGTTCTGAAGTAATAGGTTCTCCACCGACTACAGGAGGTCTATACATCCTTTGTTGTCCTCTAGCGTACATAACACGCTCTACATTAGTGCAGGAAAAGGAAAAACATTAAAAAAAAAAATTAATCAAAATTATAATAGTTCGAAATAAGTACACCGAAGAATATATCAAATTTCAATGTATTTTTTTTTTTGTTTTAACAACAAACTATAGATTAATCTACTCGTCTATGATATAACCTTAAGTAAACAAATGGTAAGCCTTTAAATAAACAGTACATATACGACTATATATATTTTTTAATGATATAGTTCCAAGTAACTACGCTGATGAATGTGTTTAATTTTGATATATGTTTCTTAACACACACACACTATCGATTCTACTCATCTGTGATAAAATTATAACCTTAAATAAAAGTGTACGGCCTTGCAGAAACGGTATGGCTTTAAATAAATAATACGACCTTGAATATATTATGAAAAACTATCTGATTTTGTAATAGTTCCAAAATAAGTATACTGACAAATGTATCTAATTTTGTTATTTCATTTGTCTATCACAAACTATCATTTAATGTACTCATCTTTAATAAAATTATAAACTAAAATATATGGCCTTAAGCTTAAATAAACGCAATGGCATTAAGTAAATAATATGGCCTCGAGTATGTGATGAAAAAACTATCTGATTTTAATTCTACAATCTGTTTAGAACCGTTCGGAACAAAAAGATTATTGTTAAATTCAGCCAAACTTATAAATATCTTTCAGAGTAATCTCCCTGTAATCTGTCTTTACATTAACACGTGGAAAAAACTATGTCGTTCTGGATTCTGCGTTGCATGATAAAAATATTCCTTGCGATATTTGATTCCTTTAACGGTTACGTCGTATGTATTCATCCACTGCAGCATCTACGCTACAATAATAAAGGCGTCCCGTTTTCGCTCGATCGCTCGATTACTTTTGTAATTACTCAAGTTTCTAGATATATTAGTATTTCATCGGTCTCATTTTCAGATGCAATTTTATGTTTCTACTACATAATATCGTTTTTAATTTTACTACTGCTCTCCAAACTTTTTTTTCATTTTTATTTCATTATAATCTATTAATAATTTATGTTACAACCAATATATATATATATATAAATATTGAAGAAGGTAAGACTGAAAATCGTACGCCAAAAAGAATGACTATATGGAAGTAGCGAACTTATTCTGGCAATAGGTAGGTATGATGAACAAAGGTTTAAAAAAAAAGTGGTACGTAAGTCGGTTTCATTCGCAGAAAGGCACACGTCGATTCTTTATCACTATTTCGATAATCCCGAGTGAAGGCTGTAATTCTTCTTTAATCAGTATCGATTTCTGCCCCGGATGCGGGAAAAAATCAGCAGATACACAACCAGCGCTGAAAGATGCGTGCCATCTGAACACACTTGGCCTACTAGGCTTCTCTTAAATTGAATACTTTCTTTCGATCAAGGCGTAGCTCTTCCGCGCCAACAAAATGTTATAGTATTTGCTTGTCGTACAACGCAGAAAGATTCGTGCCATCTGATTAACGACGGCCTACTAGGCTTCTCATCAGTCAAATACGCTATTTAGATCAATGCATAAGGAGGGGGTTCTGCACAACTTTCTTTCCTAGGCATCGGCAAAATTTTATAGCATATTGTTCGTCGTGAACAAGCACAAAAATCTACAGATATGAACAAGTAACGTGCAAAAAAAAAAACAATACGAAAAATCTAATTATACGTTATTTTGCTCAACTAAGTTAAATATAACGACGAAACCAACGCGTTCAGCTATAGAATTTTCCACTTTTCAATCGTTCGGGTAGTTTACAGTGTTGCCATATTGAAACAATAATAGCCTCTCCTTGTTTGCCGTAGCATTATAATAGATATTTTCCATTTGTCGCTTAACGTCTGATTTTATCTTATAGTTTACTCGCTTTACCGAAAGAAACCTATCTTTACCGAAAGAAACCTATAATTTTCGATACTAACTTATTCATTCTAGATCAGTATTCACCAAAGTTACTGAGGCACATATATCACGAGCAAATTGCTGATGGTTTTTGCCGTTGTAATTACAGTATATAACGTTTAACGACATTTATCGAAAGAAGCGCTCTTCCACCAATAGTCGTTCGTTCGTTTTCCAATGAACTATGTACTGTTCAGCTCTTCTAATCAGCGAAGCCCCACCACCTTGCTTCACGTGTACATCCGCGACTCACTTGATTGTTTTATTTTTCGGTTATTGCGCTACAATTGGGTTACCACTTGATAGATGTGGTCACTCTGTTTAATATAACCAGCATCCCACAGGGCTTGTTAATTCACGTTTTTATGGATGTTTAGACCATAGCGTTATAATTTTTATCGTAAGTATAATGTTTTGTTTTTAAAAAAAAAGACAGTTACTCCGTTTAACGAACATAGAAATTAAGATGATTTCCGGGGTGGGGGAATTAAATGAAAAAATATTAAACTTTAAAATACGTTTTAAAAAAATCAACTGTAGTTGAACGAGTTTGTAGAGCATTTCGACGAAATTATTTCGTGATATGATTAATATCCGAAATTACACACCGTGTTCCTTGTAATCACCGAGATATCCCACAACTTTTTACTGGATTAGTTACGAGAAATGTTTACTCACAGCCTAAATATGTTGCAGTGAACGGTACGGACAGCGTATATAATATTTTATACTATCCGAATAATCGACTGGATTGAAGTTTAATTTCGTCAAAACTTACAACCGATTAAAAATAATCATGATAATTTACTTACAGTATTTAAGAATAATCATTATAACTTACATTATTTAAAAATAATCATGATAATTTACTTACAGTATTTTTGTATATATATTTATACAACGAAATTTCCTGAGAAGACAGGTTTTTTTTTCCTAGTCAAGTATTTGAGAAGACAGGTTTTCTTTTCCTAGTTAAGTATTAACCGGAAATCGCGTTAACTTTTTTAATTTTAAATTATAAATTAATGATAAATTATAACCGATATAAATATTAACTCTTATATTAACACGATCCGCCTATTTCACGTAAAAATATAGCCGTTATTTAATAAAAACCCGAATATAACCGTTTTCCGTTTATCCTGTAAAACACTTAAGGTTATTATTCGAATTAGCCTCAAAAACGATTTCCTCGAAATTATTATTATTACTATTACTATTACTTACCAACTGGTCGTTTAGTGTATTGCGAGAATCTCGTTGCAACTAAAAAGAGCAAAGCTTCATCTTCTTTTTACAACTAGACCCCGTAGCTCGCGTGTTCGTTAATAATTCTTAATATATACATAATTTATATTTATAATTTCCGAACGATGCGTTCTTTATTAAACGATGCAGCCGAGGTCAAAAAAAATTGTTAAAAAGTTTAACATAGTAGGACTGTTCGATCTAAACGAAACTTTATAATTGCGAAGTGGAAGGAAAGTTCCGTTATGTGTCAACTCGTAATTATTAAACTTTCATTTGATGCACTTATGCATATATATGTGTGTGCAATAAAGATACGTCCCATTATATGTCAGCTTGTAATAATTAAAGTTCCATAATATATACGTGCGTGCACACATAGATGCTAATAGATACCACGTAAGGTTACGAAAATAATCGCGTGTAACATTGAATATAGTAGCAAAATAAAAATTGCTTTATAAAGGTTTGACAGTGTAAAAATTAAAGAAAAAACGCCCACTGAAATAATGAAAAACAACGAATTATTATTATTATTATTATTATTATTATTATTACGAGATATATGTATTATCATCATCATCGTGATTGTCTTATTGCCGTTGCCGAACATCGTAGGTATCCAATATCAGGTCACCACGCATATGGGCTTACAATACAACAGACTAATGGTTAGTATATTTTTAATTTGCAATAGAAGTACATCTCGTCTACTGCATATTAACAATGCGGATTTTGACAATTAAGTTGTTCACTAACAAACTAGTTTAAATCGCTTAAATATACAAACGCAGAATCAGACTGATCGTAAGAATTCTCAGTAGTTGAACGTGGTAGAAAAAAAAAACAAGTCTTTCGGACGAAAAAATCGAACGTAATGGATCGCATTGCGTACGAGCAGCAGTATGTTGAAACTAAATATGTACTAAAAGAAATTTCATGATTCAATAGTGTGCAAGATTACAGATCATACCAAATTTAGAAGTGCAAACTGTACAGGTAATCACACAGCTAATTACTAAGGATGTGAAGCGTGCCAAAAGATCAAACAAACATTACAAAAGCAGAAAACAACTGCAGTGCAACGCATTCAACAGGAGCGTATTCAGCATAACGTGCAAAATAAGAAATCGATAACTGAAGTTCAACCTCACACATCGTACGCTGCAATTGCTAACAAGAGACAACAGCCCGGATTACATACCACGTCTTCAAAAATAGATCAGACTCTCTCTGGATGAAATAGCCTGTGCACTACACAAGTTAACTGAACAAATCCCTAAACTAAATGAACGGGATAGACAAAAATTGAAAATGCGTAGGTAGTTGCAATAAGTACGCAATCAGCACCTTGTAATAAACGTGGAAAACGCAAATCGAATAAAAAACAATAAGATGGCTGTTCAATCTTTACGCATTGTAACGTGGAATGCCCACAGTATCAAAGACAAGTTAGGAGAGCTTGAAAAATTTCTTATTGGTTAATCACATAGATATTGCACTAATTTCTGAAACATGGTATACTGATAGAAACTATCCAAAAATACGTGGATATGTTATATATCATACCCCGCATCCTAGTGGAGAAGGATTTGCCGGATCAGCAGTTCTTATTAAACAAAATATAAGACATCAGCTGGATGATGTTTACTGTGAAGAATATGCACAGGCAACTTCTGTAATAGTTACACAGCATAATTCGGAGACTTAAAAGTGGTTGCTGTATATTTTCCACCTAATCATCACCTGAAACGCCAGAGCACTATGAACACTTTCTCAAGTATTGTGGAAAACCTTTTATTATCGGTGGTGATTTCAATGCCAAACATGAGGCCTGGGATCATCACCAGCTAACTGTAAAAATCCCAGCCCTGCATATATCAAAGGTAGGCAGCTTCTACAAGCGATACATAGTACACAATGCTGCTTTGTGTTAGGCCAAAAACCAACATACTCGACGTAAAAATTCAGAACTTGTCAAAGGACTGTCCACAAAAATTTTCTAACAGTAGAAAACGTCATTGATTTGTCTTCAGAATATACGCCTGTTATGCTTACAATCAGTACAAAAATTATACAGAAGAAGAAAAAAGCACTCACGAACCGTTATACAAACTGGGATAAATTTCGGTAAGAATTAGTTAAACAAATTGATCTCAAAATATGTCTACAGTCTATATGTGTGATAGAAAACTTGCCATTTGATAAAAGCGATTCGTGAATCAGCTACGTTAGCTACTCAAATAGCGAAAACAGATACTGATCAAGAAATAATATATCCGTTAATAATTTGAAATAAGATAGCTAAGAGGCGAAAGGCGCGGCGTATATGGCACACTACGCGTAGTCCTCATGAGAAGAATATCTTTAATAAGGCTAGTAACCAACTACGTCGCTTGATTTTTGAAGTATATTTAAATAATTTATTACACATAAATATTCAAGACATGAATGCCTCATTGCCTTTACAAATATATTATATATATGTATATATATAATTACAATGCACTCTCTGCTAAAGTTAGGAAAACAATTTTGGTTGCGTCGGTAAAAACGGAAGAAGAAGGTTTCTTGATTTCGAACGTCTTAAAGATAACATCAATTAGATTACTACCTTCATTTTTAAAAATCACTTGTAAAGTTTCAAAACAAAATTTTCTTACATTCGAGCCAGCACGGTCGTTGGAATAACTTCGTTTTGATTTACATTTTCAACTGTTACACGTTTTGACGTTTGTTTTGGTATACTTTCATTTTCAAAAAGTGACACGCGTAAAAATCAACTGGGCCCAACGGTCACATTATGTCGTCGTTGCGCGAAATTAAGCGGTTCTTAAACATGCTTCTGATTATTCCTCATTCGCACGTACGTTTGTTGTTTGCCAGTGTTTCCAACAAGCTGAAGAAGATCCGGCGGCTTTTTGTCAAACATAGAGGCGTTCTCTCTCTGATTTGTTTTTTACTCATAAACGAGGAGATTTTTTAGCGAATACGGACGTTTTAGTTTGACCAGTGCACGCAATTAAATACTTTCTTCAAGTTGACGAAACATAACATAGCTGGAATATTGTATTCACGCGCTTTTTCAATGAGTACTTTGAGGTTGAGGAATCTGTTCTTTGTTGCCCAATTTTTTGCAAAACCAGCCTACCGTAGCAGAATATGAGTACGCATTACAGAGTACATGGGGTCATACATAGTTTTAATCTACGCTTTGCTTATGTGAGGTATTAATGATATAGTCTGATAGTTTACACAACAATCAAACGACCTTTTCTTATACAAGGTAAATAATAATATAGGTCATCCCACATCACTCTTCAGACTAAAATTGCTTGTAACTTTAACTACTTTCGATTGTTTTTTTTTTAAATCATCACATTCAATATTGTACACACACACACACACATATATATATATATATATATATATATATAAAATAAAAGTTTTTAAGCTTATTTTTACATGAACATCAATAAACGCCTCGTGTAAATACATATTTTTTAATCAAATAAAGGATAGGCATTTTCTTCGAATAAAAATATATACGTTTATTTAGAGTATATAAAAATGAATTACTTTAACTTAACTTGGTCAGATACCTATGTGCCAAAAGAACCCATCTTCAGAAAGGTTAGTCTTTTAATTAGTTATTATAGTTAATTATACGGACATTCACTGATTAACAATCCACATTGGGCATATTCAATTATATAATATATATCAGAAAGGTTTAAATGCGTAATTAATTAGAAGACCTTTTTTGTTTTTTCATCATATTAAAATTTTGCAATATTTTCTCACCAGATTAATTATGCGCATATGAATACGAAATGCGTATTAGCACGTTTTAATATACACACACGCACGCACACTACAACGTTCACTAGAAATCGTAAATAGTTCGGTTATCGGAATATGAACTACATACATGGTAAAATATGTTAATTAACTTATTATTATTATTATCTTTTTTAACTTGAATTAAAATAACAGAGATTAAATTTGTTGGATTAAATGAAGAGGAAATTTATTTAGCTTTTTTTATAATCAAAATAATGAAAAAAATACTTTCTAAATTGTGATATCAGATATTATTTTATTATATGGTCTTCGATCTTAACCTAGTTTTTAGAAAACTAGAAGCGAAACCATGTAGATAAATTAGAGTCGAAGAGAAAGACAAACGTCATCGGTATAGAGTAAATACGAGATATTAAAAAAAACCGAACGGGTATCAAATTGAGTCGATTATATAAGGGTGAAAGGTGCAGTTAAGCGATAGGCAATCGTCGATGGAAAATCAGGAATTAATTAATTGCATCATACTTTCTTTCATTATGACGTCAATGAATCGGCTTCTTGATTTTATGTATTAATATATTTTATATTTCAATATATTTTTATATTAATATAATATATACTATTAACAATTTGTCATGTTCTCTAACAAGCTTAATAACATTAAGAATATATGTGGGATCCAAAAAAGTTCTTAATAAAAAATGTTGTCGCTACAAATCTAGCCTAAAACTACCCTTAAAATCCATCTTCCTTCTACCACAAATTGACGTTTAAACCAGTGCGAGTTTCGAGTAAAGTGTTATGATATCTGTCGGAAATTCGCGCGTTTGACTAAGTCGCTTACGGAGAACTCACCCCCCTGTGTTCAACTCCACGCAGTATTTAAGGGTTGAAAATTGACTTTTTTTTACTTAGGAGACGTTACAAAAAAAAAACAACGAGGCCTAAATCGAAAATCTGTCCCGAGAGAATTTTCTAAATGCCCTAACGAACATTTTTCATCCTAAATATCATCCCTCTATCTATCATCCGGTTCTCGGAAAAAGTCGAGTTTTAAAGGGATTGAAATTTTTGCAAATTATCCCTTTTCTCAATTTGTTTAATAGTCGTCTAATTATTTGTCCGACCGTCTAAAGGTATTTGACTTTTTTCGACCTTATCCTATAGCGGAAAATTTTAATTTTATATACCGAATCTCTACATAGAATAGTAGCGGAGCTACATTGGCCGAAAGTTGACTTATTATCGGGTATCGCGAAAAAAGCGCAACATTTTCGCAACTTTCCAACGTCCGTTTCGCTACTTTAGATGCGATTTAGCGGAAAATAGCCTTCTCTGAGGAAATCAAGTCAGACTATTTCCTTTTAAACGACGTAAACTCAGTCGTCTATATAGAACGGTATTGGCTATATCCGTGACCAAAATTTCCAACTTGCAACATCTTTAAGAATACTTAAACTCGTCTATGCCTTAAAGTCGTTTCCCCATCGTCATTATCGCGATCGACGTTATCGACCATTGCCATTCGCCCAAACTTTACCCCTACCCTGTCCGATGTATCGGACCGGCTGTAGGGAAGTCTGAAGTTCGATAGATGTCGGATTTTTGATATTCTTTGTTCTTCCGCCACTTATAGCTCCGTTCATCTTAACCCTACAATTTTATCGCACATAACCTTTTTTAAAACGCGGATCGTAACTTTCCTAACGACGTTCAGAGCTTCCAGTTCCGATAAAGAAGCTCGAAGAAATCAAAGTCTGAAGACTTTTGCAATTTACAAAATTCCTATTTAGATCTATTAAACGAGCTTTAAAGCCGATTTCCTAATTATTTTTAAGCGACGAGCGATATAACCTTTTTTTTACTCAACTATATATTAGCTTTTGTATAAACTTTATCTCAAACCCATCAGACATAAAGTACCGTCTTTAGAAAAGTTCAAGAAACCCAAATTTTTTAAAAAGGTTTCTAATTCCAGCGTCTATAGCTCCTTTTCTATTAAAGCTATATAACTAACGTACACAACCTTTTTTAAAAGTAAACTTTAAGAGCTTTCATTCAATATATAAACCATTTCGGACAAAAGGTCGCAAAGGAATTGCGGTTTAAAGACTATTGCAAATTTGAAAATCTTCGTTTAGGCTTATTTTCAAAGCCTTTAAAATGGTTTTTAATAAAAATTAATCCTTTTAATCGATAAATATATATCATGTATACTGAATAGAGTATAAGCGATAGTATCGGAAGAGGCCTTTTTTTAGAAGTGGAAATATACCGTTATTTTTTTATTTTTCTTTAGGTATCGGTCGAATATTTTCCCCCTCCTATAGTTACGGTATTTAGGTGGTGCAGAAATGATCGCGACTAATTTTTTTTTCAAAAGCCGATAACGTAACGAAAATCAATATTTAACCGTTAAAATATATTTAAATTAATATACAAATCGAATCCTGGCGTTAAAATCAAAATTCGAATTTTTGGGGTTTTTGAAAACTCAAAATTTGGACTTATTCGAAAATTCATCCTATAGAGATTAAACTCTATGCTATGGCCGATAAAAGTGTACCTTGACTATTTTCAGATCCGATGAATACCAGCCGAATAATGGAGGTGGCAAGTAGGAGAAATGCGCAACTTTGATCGAGAGTTTCCAGGGCTGTATGAACTTTCGAACGGCAGGTCTTCTAATATAGATGTAACTATATAAAATTTATTGTATGAAGCGAAGAGACCGCGAAAAAAATTTCAAACCGAACTTAAAAATGTCAGACACCTCGCGTTTTTTTCAAATTCAACTTTTTTCGCGATAAATCGCGAACGATCAGAAATCTCAGAAAATTGTTTATATGAAAGTTAAGTGGTATTGAAATACGCATCTTATGACGTTACAGTCGTATTTTTAAACAAAGTGACTATCGAGAAAATGGGGTTGACGGGTTCAGGGTTTTTGGGCCGGTTTTAAGGGTCGCATGATAGATGGGGTTCAGGTTTACGTTAGACGATAGTAGATGTCGAGATCTATCATTAATATAATAATGTACATTTTATCTAGATTAACTGGTAGCGAGAAATGGCGAACTTAATATTCCGTTTTCGATTTTTTTAAAATTCTGTGGGCGATTTTTGGTCAGCCATTTTTACAATGCGTTTTATTCTTTTCCGGATGCATCCCTTCTATTAGACGAATTATTAGCCCTTCGTGTCGCAGTGCCTATCATTTCGGTTTTTCTTTTTACTATTATTTTTAACAACGTCGGTTTTTCATGAATTCTCAAAACTTCCTCGTTGATTACCTTATCTGTTCATTTTATTTTCAATAATCTTCTGTAACACCAAAGTTCTTATGCCATCAGTCTTTGCTTCTCGTCTTTCATAATTATCCATGTTTCGCATCCATATAGGGCAATGTTGAATACATATACTTGCAGCAGTCTTTTCCTAACGGCTAGACCTATGTTTCTCAATATCAATAAGCTTATCTTATTATAAAACGCTGCTTTAGCTTGGGTAATTCTACTTTTTATATTCCTTTTACTTCTACCATCTTTGGTTATTACACTTCCCAAGTAACAAGATTCGTTTACTTGTTCTACTTTTTCTCCCTTAATATCGATATTAAATTGATTCCTTATATTATTGTATTTATTGCATAATAATATTTTGGTCTATGTATAAACACATGGACGACGCGTATAAATCTCGACAGAAGTCCATAATTGCGAATTATTTCAAATATCAACGTTTCTGTATATTAGTATAAATGTAACAGCGACATCTTTATTAGAGTTTTGTAACTTCTTTGTAATTATTAAACTAATATTCCCTAAAGAGTGCGCTGTCTTTCATAAATATTTAATCAATACGTGAAATAAGCCGCTTACAATATCTGAATTATGGCAATCCAGATCAATTAGTCATTGCATACTTTATATATATATATATATATATATATATATATATATATATATATATATATATAAATAATCATCATTTCTCCTCAACCATTAGGTTGGTGGGCAACATGCAGCTAACCAATAATTCCTGGTTTGAACAGCTTCTTTATCTTTACATGGGGTGTTCTTTCATTAAGACATCAATGAATCGGGTTCTTGATCTTCCTTTTCTTAATTTGCTATTTGTTATTTCTTCTATTAAGTTTAGGAGCCATTTGAAGTGTATAATTTATTACTATTAATACGTACGTGAATAAAAAATTAAATTAATATATAACGATAATAATAATAATAATAATTATTATTATTATTATTATTATATATATCGACACTAACCTTTGACTACGGAAGATCTTCTTAATTTCCGGTACACGGTACTCGGTGTAAACGCCATTATAACGCAGTTACCGAGACGAGTAATAGGTCGACTTATGAAAACTTTTCTATTAATACTAAAGACGAAATGAAAAACTTTCGTCCGTGGCTCAGGTGGTAACACGTGTCAGTCATATTAATTGACGTACACGGACGAGCCTCATCGGTTAATAATAAGTTTTTTCATTATTTTCTTTACGGAAAAGAACTTTCATATTTTTTCACTTTGTTATTTCAATTTTTAACCTTGATCAAGCAAAAATGATACGCGTGTCGATTATTTTGACGCTGAAATCTAAAAAAAAAATTAAAATTTCCATCCACCCGCTTAAAAAATGCGTGATTAAATTTTTAAAAAAATAAATAAAAATTATTTATTTTTCCGGATTTTAACAAAAAGTATTTTAACTTGGCGATTAAAACAGCCTCTATAAATAAGTAAATAAATAAATAATAATTGTAAGAAAACGGGGGGGGATCACGTACGAACGAACTGGAAGTATATCGTTAATTTTTAATCGATATCGACACGCTACGTTATAAACGCGAATTAGCAGCAGCACAGTCTGTCGAACAACGCGAAAATATTAAAAAATGAAAACAATTTATAAATGAAAAATACACGCTCGAGTATGTAATTCGCAAGCGAAAATCGATATCAGGACAAACAATATCAGGTATCATTCAGGATGATATTGTGGACATTATATATATATATATATATATGTATATTTATGCACGTATCTATATACTTGCGTATGTTATATAATGTATGTCTGTGTTGTGCATATAAATAAGTCGAGTAACATGGAGTTTTGTTTTTTTTTAAAAAAAACGTAATGCGACTATAATAAAGCTAACTCAAACTTCATTTATTACATTCTTGACAATTTCATACGTATACAATACTATCCGTTAACAATTCCCTTTTAACTTTAAAAAAATAAAATAAAAAGGAAATATGTGTACGTTTATATTATATGTACATTATATGTACATATATATATATATATATATATATATATATATATATATACATATATATATATATATATATATATACATATAGAGATAGAAAGATAGAAAGCTTTTAATCTAATATACAGTTCTATCCATATATATTCTGTACACAGTTTTTAAAGAGAGAATTAGATGAATGTTCATTTGTATAAATATATTTTCATCATCATCATTGAATTGTTCTATTCTCCGTGCATGGCTGTTGTGATGATGAACTATCACTTAGTTCATCATGATCGCTATAAACTGAGTGATACATTTTGTAATCACTCTCAACTAAGTGACATAGTTTATGATCACTATCGACTAAGTGACAGTGTATTGAATACTATAAACTAAGTGATATTTTGCAATCACTATCAATTAAGTGACACTGTTCATGATCAGTCTCAACTAAGTGACATAACTCATATTCACTATGAACTAAGTTTTGTGATTACTGTCAACTAAGCGACACATTTTGCGATCACCATCAAGTAAGTGACACAGTTTGTGATCACAATGCTCGTGAATGCAGAATTAAAAAATTCAATGATGGTGATGATATATTTATATGTACAAATATGCACCTAGTTCTCTCTTTAAAGTGGGTAAACGAAGTTCGATACTTGGGAGTTGTGATGGATAACAGGTTAAATTTTAACAGTCACATCAAATGTATCATAGAAAAAGCTCATAAACCTATGCGCATATTCTATCCGATATTTCACATAAATTCTGGTCTCAGGACTGCAAATAAAAAATTCATATACACAACGGTTGTCTGATTCAGGTTAACGTATGCATGCTCTGTCTGATGTTTGGTGCCTAACGGCACGCACAAACAACTGCAACTAGTGCAAAATCATTGCTGCAGAATCTCATTTAACGCTATGCGCTACACCAGAATATCTTCTTTTCATTCCCAATTAGGTCTCCCCGACATTATTTCGTTTGTTAACAACGTGTCGAAAACATTTTATGGAAACTGCAAAAAACATCCGAACAAATTCATCAAAACTATTGGAAATTACGATGTGAAGCTGCTCCATTTACGTTACACTAGGTAAAAACATCGTCGACTGAAACATCAGTTTTTATAATTAATTATATTATTATTAAGTATTTATATTATTTTAACTAGTTCATATTGTTTATTATAGTCTAGTGTCACATATCATTTAGTTGATTAAATATAATTTCTTTTTTTTTTGTAGGTTTTTTTTCTTTAGTTTTCCTACATAAATTAATAATTTAATATTTAGATTATCAGTTTTTTATGGTCAAGCGGATAAAATCATTTGCTAAGGTTATATATAAGGGGTACTTAACATTAAACATATTTTAATAATTTAAACATTTTAATATTCAATAAACGTTTTATTCTTCTTCCTTTTTCTTATCTCTTTGAAAATGTACATAAAAATCTTACAGGCCAAATTATAAAATATATCGTTAATCGTCTTTCAAACTCCTCCCTCCCACGTGTGCGAAATATTTTTTTTCATTGACTTTTCCTTGATCGAACAGCGTCTCCATATGTTACGCTTTGATCGCATTGCCAAAAATAATTCGGTATCTTTCTGATCACCCTTGCAAATAGCAACAACAACAACAAAGTATATTTGCCTAAGTAATAAACATACAAGAAATTATAACATGGGTTACAAAGATTGTGTACCGGGAACACCTTACCACAATACACAGTAAAAATATAAATGATAAAGCAAAACAAAACGTTAAATGCTGCAGGAAAAAGAGCAAATAAAAAACTGCGGCTAGAAAATAAAGACGTATTCTAATTACAAGTAATACAAGATAGTATAGAAACTTAAATCTAAGCTACAAAAATATATTGTATAGGTTGTAAATTCTTAAATGAATACTATGTATATACACACATATATGTACATATATACACATACACATATAAAAAGTGGATGACACGGGTGTCGAAGGTGCTTACTAAGTAAAGGGATTAAATTATAATTAAAAAAAAAAAAAAATTAAAATTAATTACTACATAATGTTATGTTTAAGTCGCCTGTGTTTATATTTGGAATACATGAAACGAAGTTGCTTAGAATCGTAATTGGCAATTGAGGAGACGAGTACATTGTTTTGGTATGAGCATTCAATAAAAAAGTCAGTCGATAGCTTTAGAACAAAATTTCTAATATAGTGCAGGTCAGTAGCTTCGTGCATACTGTCGATTCTGGGATAGCGAGGTGCATTGAGAATACATCTGAGGCATCTGTTTTGAATGACTTGCTACTTGTTAAAGGAGGTTTTTGATACAGAGCTCCAGGAAGGACAAGCGTAGCAAAGTATTGGGCGGATTAGTGCTTTGTAGAGGATTATCTTGTTGTTAATGTTGAGGAAGGACTTGTGATTAAGAATGGAATACAAGAAACAGAAAGCATTATTTGTCTTGATTGTGATATTATTTATGTGTTTAGTGAAAGTAAGTCTATTGTTGAGGATTACACCAAGATAACGAACCTTATCGCACCACTCTAAAGTGTTTCCCTGTACCATCAGATTGTCAGGTAGAGCAGATGCGGGAGAAGAAAATAGCTTCGGTTTTGTTCGGGTTTATACTAATTTGCCATTTATTGTAGTATTTAAGTACCCGCGATATCCCATACTGAAGTCTATTACGAATTGTGCTAGGTCTATAGGAGCTGCAGAATATCGCAGCGTCATCGGCAAATAGTCCCACTTGCGTGTTGGGTGGTTTTGGAAAATCATAAAGATACAGGGAAAACAAAAGTGGTTCGATAATACTGCCTTGCGGGACACCCGCAGAGCAAGATTTGTGAGACCGAGACAGCGTTACTTAGAGATACATAAAAAGATCTATTTCCTAAGTAACTATTGATTAAGTGAATTAAGCATGTTGGAAAGTTACATTTTATCATTTTATAAAGAATACCTGCGTGCCAAGTTGTATCGAATGCTTTATCAACGTCAAATGTACCATGCGGGTATGCTTGTTTAAGTTGAAGTTATGGGTAATGGAGTCGGTTATTCTGCATATTTGTTGGGTTGTAGAGTGATGAGAGCGAAAGCCGAATTGAAAGTTTGGAAGTATATTATTGTTGTCGACATGGGATAATAATCTAACATTCAGCAACTTTACTTAGGTTGCTCAGTAGACTAATGGGGCGGATGTTGGAAACCTGTGATGGATCCTTACCGTGCTTTGGCAAGGCGATGATTTTGGCAAGTTTCCAGCTTTGCGGGAAGTATTCCAGTTTAAAGATGCCGTTCATAATATCTGATAATACAACAATGGCGGAATGAGGGAGTTTCTTGATTATAAGTAATGATATATTATCAGGGCCTACCGAATACTTTAATTTCGTTTTTTTGATGATATTGGATATTTCTAGAGGACAAATGACGTTAGCACAAGTTTGGGTAGTGTTAGTTATATGTAGATACGTCTTAGTACTGCGTAGATACCCTGAACCTCTGACTGGACTTTTTTGCGCTGAAAGTTAGATGCTAATTGTAAGTTCTGTCCGTGAATTTTGAAGTAGTGAGCAGCCAGATATACAATTTGCCAATTCGGTGTACATCGATTTTACTAGCTGTTTACAGGGATATACTCTGCACATTTTATACTACGTGACATTTTTAGCGTGTCAATACATAGTGCTATTCAACAACAAGGTATCTCTGTTATCTTTTGATAGAACTATGATGTTTTCCGGTCATATAGTGATAGACGGCTCAAACTTTTTTCAATTATGTTGTGTATAATCTTTAGTCTGTGACGTATCTCATTTTTACATATGCTACTCTTAACAATTATTTAAAAAATAATAAAAGTGTGTATATTTGACGATGAATTTGAAAAAAAAACAATTTTTGTGAAAAGTAAAATTTTTATCTATAAATTTAATGAATAATAAATATATTTTCTATTCTTCTTTTCAGCAATTTTCAATCCACTGCTGGATGTAGCTCTATTGAAGTTTCTTCCAATTTTCTCTGTCGGCCGCTTTACTTGTCCAATCTTCTTTGGGTTTCGTCTAGTGGCCACATTGTCACTTTATTTGGAAGTAGTTCCAGATGCCTTCCTAGATGACCAGCCCATCTCTATTCTCATTCTTTTATGATATCAATTATCCTTATTGTTTTTCTAATCTGTTTATTTTATTTCTTGTCTTTCAGTGTTATTCCAATCATTTTCCTTTCAATTCTCCTTTGAACTAACCTTAGCCTTTCCTTCAGTGCTGCCGTTATATTCAACATTTCACTGTCAAAGGTCATTACCAGCAGCACTCATTGGTTAACTATTTTCTCTTCAGACTGACTGGAATTTCCATATTTTGTAATATATTTTTTAGTTTCCCACATGCTAGAGCGGTCATTTGGACTCATCACACTATTTCTCCTTCATTCTATTGCCATCTTTCATAATCTGTCCTAAATAATAGGACAAAGTGACTTCCTGTATTTTCATCCGATCTATCCTAATATCACTGATGTACGTGATTTTGCAACATAGTCCTATTTCCTTGATTTTTATGTTACGTTTTTGCACCATTTCATTTAGTTCTTCTATATGTTCACTAAGGAGTACTATGTCATCCGCATATATAAGATAGTCAGTGGTGTAGCGTGAATTTCGAAATAGGGGAAGCGCCATAATTAAAATTTATTTTTATACGTTTATAGAAATACATATATGTAAAATTTGGTTAAATACATAACAAAAATAAAAATTATGGAATATCGTATACATTAAAATTAACAAAATTCCTCATTTCTTTATGAATTAATTCGATTTTTCTATTCTTTTTTGTAAAAATATCTGTTACATCATCATAAAAGGATGGTCGTTCTCTAATGTTTGATGGTAATCCTTTTTCAACACTAAGAAGAGCTAACAAAAATAATCGCTCTTGACCTTGTGTATTTCTTAAGTATGTTTTTATTCGTTTCAATGTTGAGAACGATCTTTCTGTCTGGAATTGTGGTTATTAAATGAGAAAGCTTGTAGACTTGGAGTGTGCTCAGTTATGGTTGCGAAAATTGATACTTAACAGCGAAGGAAATAAATATAGTGTGAATCAAACCTAAATTTTAAACGTCGAAATTAAACTTGGCAATATTTAAGTACACGCGCGGGAAAGCCGTTTCGGAGGAGTTTAACCACAAACACCGCCACACGAGAATTTTATATATTAGATATACATAACCTGAGAAAAATATTTTTTTTTCAGACTAAAACAATTATTTTTCTCTCCAAGGTTTTTATTTTTTTAAATTATGATTATCTGAAAAACGGCGGTGACCCAGCACGTGCTAAAATGCTGATTCGGCGGAATTATCTAAAAGTCGGCGCCTGGGCCCATATCGGTCTAATTACGTTACTCGTTTGACCGATCGTAACAACGAGTGCGCGGATAAGAATGAGTCACCATTATGACGTAATCGGAGATGGGTTCGAACGCCTAGTTGCTCTCTTTGTTACAGATAACGAAATAACGGAACGACGACAGGATGTCTCGGAGAATACACGACCGGAGTTCGAGCGTTGAACGTTTTATAGTTGACCACGTCATCGGCTGGTTTTTGTTGGAACTAAGATGAAATAATGGAACAATCATCGTCTGCTTCAAACGAACTTGGGAAAAATACTTATAGAAGTAAGTGTAAATTTGTAAATAATAAAAATATAATATTTAATTTATTTATTTCAACTTTCTGTTTAATTCGAAGTAATTTAGATACGTAAAATAAAACTCATATGCGCGATAATTCGCGAGTAGTAAAATAGAATCGCTGATGTTACAAACACATAGTACACATTGATATACATACACACAAACACACATGCAAACACCGACTCACGTAACACCATATACGTTCATTAATAGTAATAATAATAATAATAATAATAATAATACTAATAATAATAATAATGCTAATAGGCATGTTGTTCATATTCCAGCGTATATAATAAAGTGGATATATATATATATTTTTTTAAAAGAAATTTTGTTGAAAGTGTGATAAAAACAAATAGTATATTTTTTAATTCTGAGCGCTATTAGAGTCTTTTTGGAAATTTGGGATTTTAAAATATCCAGTGATTTTTTTTACATTTTTTATTTAGTTTTTACTAATTTACTTTTCCAAATATAACGTTTTCATTGGTTTTTTCATTGATTATTATTATTATTATTATTATTATTATATATACACACACATATATATATATATGTATATATAAAATAGAGAGAGAGAGGTAGTGATTTATTTTTTAAAAAGCAACAAGCAAAAAAATTACTAGTAAAAATCAATAAATAATCATTTCATCATACAATTAATATCATTAACGACAACTATAATATATTGCATATAAAAAAAAAACGAAAATTATGTATGTAATAAATTTCATTAAATTATCATTAGTAATATTGTTATTTTATTGAATTTTATTAAATGGGTGGCATACATACATATTATGCAATGTACTGCGTTAAATGTAATTTTATTGAGTATGGATACTTTTTTTTTTAATATTGTTTAACACGAAAAAATATTTCAGTCCCTCCATTTCGAGTTAAACAATTTTCACTGTATAAATATATATATATATATAAAAGATATATATATATATATATATAAAAGATATATATATATATATATATATATATATATATATATATATATATATATATATATACGTACGTCGAATAAAAACACAAAGATATTAATAACAATTTATGGAAGGAGTATACAGGATATAAATGAAAGAACAAGATTGACGAAATTTATGAAAAACAAAGTGCTTGTCAAGACGCGCGAATATATAAATTAAGAAAAAATGGATCAAAACATTCGTATTTACTATGTGGTTCAAAAGCATCGTCGATAGACAAAAAGACGCGAGGTCAGTCGGAGGTGTTCTCGCGAACCTGGTGTTGTAAAAGAATGGAAAGAATAGCGTATATACTTTTTTCTTTTTTTTTTTACGTACCTTATGCTGCTGCTAAGGCCACGGGCACCGGAAGATAATTAGATATTTGAAGATTAAGATTAGATAATGAAATGAAAATTATAAAGCTTAGATTCCGCAGATGGAGTGTACTGTAAGCTTTCGGTTAGGGATGAAGCAAGTCCAGCAGCTACACGATGGGTTGCGTAAGAAGGACGTGATAAGAAGATGTGGGAAATGGTAAGAGGGCAGTTTCAAGGAAAACAGACAGTTGCGCTCCGGTTTAGAAATAAATACTTACGCGTGAAAAGTGTACGTCCACTGCGTATGCGGAACAGGGCGACTTTATATTTACTGTTTGTAGGTGTCGTCCAGTTTGCTTGCCTAGCCGCGGTAAATTGCGAAATGCTTGAAAATCTTGTAGTTGCTAGGCAATTCAACTGGTCGCGTACCTGTTCTATAAAGTCGGTTGTTGGCATTGGTAGGTTTGACGCTGGAGCTAAGGTATATGTTTCTAGTAAATAATTATAAATACATCGCTGAAATTGTAACAAAATTAATTTAATTCGATTAATCATGATAATACATGATTAGTAAGAAGATAATAAACGATAAGAAGTAATAAATAATTTACATTTTGCACTTTGTTCGATCGGTAATAAGTTTACATGAATTAACAATATTCAAGAGAAAAATGAAGAAGGCGAGAACCTATATTTAGCAATGAATTAAGAATAACCTGCAATAACATATGCACCGAAACTAATTGTCTACTCCATTTGTGAAGAAATTAAATTCTTAGAATGAACTGAACTAATAATAAGCGTTTCATTTGAAGTGTTTAAATTCACGAATACTTTTCATTAATGTTATCGTCTATATATCCCGTAAAACCTGTGATCGTCATAATAATAATTACAAAATTAAATTAAATATACATGTGTGTGTATATATTCATATACACAAACATGTAAAGGAAATACGCATATATATATATATATATATGTATGTATATACATACGAATAAAAAAGCAAAAGTATTCAGGAAACATAATAACAAATGATGACAGGAATGTATACATAAGAAAGAATGAAATTGGCGAGATTGTTATTTAGGACAAAGAAAGGGCTTTTAACATCGAGACACCTGAATACGGCCATTAAGATTAAATCTATCGAAACATTCGCA
Source organism: Coronaproctus castanopsis (assembly GCA_032883995.1). Taxonomy (NCBI): domain Eukaryota; kingdom Metazoa; phylum Arthropoda; class Insecta; order Hemiptera; family Monophlebidae; genus Coronaproctus; species Coronaproctus castanopsis. The sequence goes on along the minus strand of CM065053.1, from coordinate 207,620,805 downwards.
CGGAGCGTTTTAATGTACGATTCGCAAGCTTACACGATAGATAAAAATATGCAATACCAAGCGGTGAAGTTCGAAACTTGGTATTGGAGGAGAATGATAAGAATGGTGTGGACAGAGAAAATTACTAACGAAGAAATATTTAGATTAATCCGTAAAAATAGAAGCATAATTTAAAAAAAAAAGAAGATACAAATGGGTAGACCATATTTTCACGGACATAATTAACATTTAACAGAAATTAAAAATTAAGAGAAAGGCCAAGAATGAAATATACACCAAACAAATACAAGATGATGAACGAGCAACAGGATATAGTGACATTAAAAAAATGGCGTTATTTAGAAAATTCTGATATTTCAAATTAGCTGTCCACTAGTCTTAATAAGATTAAAGCAATAAGATGGCTATATATATATATATATATATATATATATATATATATATATATATATATATATATATATATATATATATATATAGGGAGCCCAAAAATTAGTTTACACGTCCGAAAATTATAGGTATTTAAAAATGAAAAGAAAAACTTTCTTTCCGTTCATGTGAACTGACTATTGACCCACTCGATATGATATATATATATATATATATGTATGTATGTATGTATATCATAAAAATAATGTTGGAATTCTTTTTAAAAGATGAACACAATCAGCGCCGCTTTCTTTGTTGATTTCAAATAAGTTGTCAAAAAATGAAACTTTGAAATACGACTTAAAGTTCACGGAACTTAACTCGAATGACAAATGAATACGTCACAATGTATACGTCATTAAATAGACTGTTTATAAGCCCAAGTGTCCAAGCAGTCTAAAAGCATCAAGAAGTTATCAATTTTTTTTTTTTTTTTGTTTTTTGAACAGCAATAGTACATAAAACTAAATTGATGAACAAAACACGTGCGAACTACATAGGTATGTATATATAAATATATATATACACATATATGTATATATATGCATATATGTATATGTATGCATATATCTATACATGTGCGTATATATGTAAGAGAAAAAGGTGTAATATGCAACTAACTTATATTAAAAACGGAATGTTCGTTCAATAATAGCGCTTAACACGCTATATTGAAATCAACGTTCAAACACGAGGCTAATGTTCCCAAAATGAAAATAAACCAAGAATTTAAATATATTTAAATAAAACACGCACACACACATACTCACGTAGGCATACATATATTTATTCTTCTTTATGTTAGGCCATCTCCAGTCGGAGGTCGGCGATTATCATAGATACTAAACCATTATCTTTAGTTTAGACGTCTCTGGCAGGTAGGGTGCTGATATTTGATACAATCTTCTCGTATCTGCTTCTGAAGAAAGTTTTCTCGTACCAGGTTTTCAATCATATTGTACAAGATGGATATCTTTCTGTATGTCTATACATGTGTACATATAGTATTGTAACTTTCTAGTTCGGACGGTATAAAGCATCTCAGTTTGATTTGACATTTTATTTTTGCAAATAAATAAAAGAGACACTGAGTGTAGAAGCGGAGAAAGATTGAAATAACTTTTTCCCGTTAACATGATCAGGTTTTTCTCTATACTATACACAGATTTCAGTAAAATATAATTTACTTCGTTACGACATAGATAACCGTATTCCTGCATTACCAAGAAGGAATTTAAAAAGTTAGTTGTATTCACAATTCATATGCACATAGATCGATACAACTGCATTTAGTACAGTAAAATATATTACCAAATACAGATCTTCGTTCGTTTAAAATTTTATAACAAAAGTGTATCATGTAATCAGTGAAGTTGCATAAATCAATTGGACATCGACATTTTTTATGGCGGACAAATTTTTAGAATGATTCCTAGCCATTAGGCGTGTCCGTGTCAAATATCGTCGTTTGAAGGTACTTGTATCGGACCATGTCTTAGCCTTCAAAATATTTATTTAATTTATAACGACGTGGAAAATAGTGACTAGCGATAATTGGAAAGCGTTTCGTTACGCCTAATTTATACGGTAAAAGATAGAAATTGTATATTTTGTAAAATAAACAAAAATCAGTGCATACACATTCGCACTCTCACACATCCTTTGTTGTTGGAATTTATTACATTCCGTCAAGCAGTTGCTTGCCGACGGATTTATATTGTATTTATACTCACTTTCTCTCTCATTCAATCTGTGCAAAATGTACAATTTGTCTTATAATCTATTTATTTTATAATATCTTATTTTAGTAATTTTGTCTTATGAGCTAATTCATCTTATTTTATAATATTTAATTTTTGTGTATATAATTTATCATTGTTCCTTAAAGTTTATCTCAGTTTGTAGTATACATCCTTTGTTTTTCTATTTATCACTTTCGCATTAAATTTTGCTCGTTTCCTTTCTTCATTGAATTAAATCATACTAATGCGCTACTTTATGAATATTTTTGTCTTGTTCTAGCCAACTTCTTATCTTTTGTTTTAAGCAGCCTAGTCTTCCTTCATTTTTATTTCATCCGGTATTAACAGTTTTGCCATTATGTACCTGTTTGTTCTCCATATTTTGTTTTCATTAGTGGCACTTTATATTTCAATGTTTTCCTTATGCTATAATCTGACAATAGATTTTTTTCAACTCTCACTCACTTTTGTTTGGTCAAATATTTCCACAATTTCACAAATAAATATATAACCGGTTATATGCAGCACATTTTGGGCCTTCATAAGTTCGTGTAATGATTCTTCACTGGTTTTAGATATTAGTTTCAGACATTTACGTTGAAGCCTGTCTATTCACATACGATTTGTTTTCTATTCCCTACGCTTGCACTCCATATCTTAGTCTCAATTCAATTAAAGCATAATATACTACCATTAAAGTTTCTTCACTTATATAGTTTCTTCACTTATAATAGCGACGGTATTATTGTTTATATTTTATTTGCAACTTATTCCGTATGTATATTCCACCTTAGATGACTATTTATTTTTACCCCGAGGTATTTGTGTTCATTTACAAATTCTATATTTCTGCAATTTTTATCAGAACATTTATTTTTAAAGTGCATAAAATGAGCGCATTCACTTGAGTGCATTACGATTTTAGGTTTATATAAATCGCAGTTTCCAAACGGTTTGAGCAACATGCTCTTTGTTTTAGTTGTATACTTATTGTTAAATTATGATCATGTGCCCATTTAGTCACTACTATCAAATCATTTTGCATAAACGCATGTTTCTATGAACTTTCCATTATAGCCAAATCGTCGGCAAATGCAAATAATCTACTGTAGTTTAATAAATTCCGATAAAACTCAATCTATTCTATTCACGAAAAGAAGACCGCATTTCTTACCACCTGTGATAGTGAACAACAGATCTTTGGTTTGGAAAAGCGATATTAAATATTTAGGTGTAATACTGGATCGGGGTCTCACATTTACTAAACATGCTGAGTATGCCTGCAATAAGACTCATGCGGCTCTGTTTAAGCTATACCCGATATTTAATAAACGTTGTTATGTCAGCTCGGAAAATAAATTAATAATTTACAAAACTATAATCAGAACAATTATGCTTTATGCTTGTCCCATATGGTCATATACTAGCCGTTCTAACTTAGCGAAGTTACAACGGCTACAAAATATGTGCTGCAGAATAATTCTAAATCTTCCAGTCTATGTAAAGATTGAACACATTCATAAGGCATTGAACTTACCATATATACATGAGGTTGTCGAACAAAAAACAAAATTATTTTTTGATAGCTGTGCCTGCAGTCAGTACTCATTTATAAACGATATAGGGGATTACACACGTACAAGTTTGCAACTAAAATATAAGCGCTACAAACACAAAAGAATTAAACACACGCTATTATGATGTACAGCCGGGATTATCTTTTATTCGAAATTTATTTTTGTATATAATACATATAAAAATTATTGTTTATCCTACTAAAATAAATATCTATAAATTTATATAGGTAGCTTTATGATCAGTATGCGGGTTTTGTTAGTGGTTTTTCCCGTATTTTTTATTTTAGTTATGAGCAACTGGGTATACCTTTTTAAACTAGTATACGTAGTAAGAACTGTGTTCGGAATGCGTTGTATTATTTATTTGTTTTTTGTAACATATATTTATTTTTTTGTAAATACACTTTTTATCAATCAATCAATCAACTGTAGTTTAGTATTTTTTGTAAACCATTTGTATATCTATAATGAACAATATTGGCGCTAACTACTACTAACTACTACTACTACATATTTCATTTTTTACATATTCTTTCCTGTTAATATTTATCATTAGTAATTATAAAATTTGTTTTCCTAAGCTATACGATAAGTTTTCAAACGTTGTTTAACTCTTTCAGTCATGCGTTATAAAATGTTGACATAAAATTGTAAATTTTATACGGGTGTTTATTATGCAATACTTCGTGTTAGGTGAACTGTAGACAATTTTCAACGTTTATATTTAATTACTTTTAAAATTAAGACATTTCACGTCAACCGGAAAATTAAAAATTTTGTTAGCATTAATTCATTCATCTTATTTTCTGTCTACCTACTGATCGCTTATGAACAACTTGCACACAATCTCTCAATGGTAGGAGCGATTCATTTCTGACTTCTGGAGCGCGTTGCGTGTACACTCCCAAATCACCTCAGCCAGATTACAGCGATTTCGTAATTTCTTCTACATACGCTTTAAGTAACCTATGGGGAGACAAAATCTCGTCTGACGTAGTTCTTTACCGTGCATCGCTTTTCCGATCTCCTATTTTTACGCACGCACACATATATATTCGTTTCAGGCATTTGTTGTGTGTGTGTGTGTGTCTGTAGGCAGCATTAATTCCTTTATAACGTGATAACTCATAATGCAATGTATTATTTAAAAAAAACATCATTATCCGTTATGCTCTATTTGCTTCATTGTCCTCAATTTTACGCATTCCATAAATGTTCTACACGTTCATTTCGAATGTTTGCCAGGTTCTTCGACCTCAACTAAGCATTTGCCGTATAGTATTATAATCATCTCTAGTGTCTAAAATAGAATCCGGTTAAATCGTAATTAATAAAATTGTTAGTTTGACGAAACCGGTGTAGACGATCACACGTGTAAGGATTAAAAACCATATGAAATTTGAAAGTTTGAAAAAGAAAACTGAGTCAAATCGTATCATATTTTCCTGTCTTCGTCTATTAATTCATATCCCGAATCCTGTTGTTATCGTTTCCATTCTTGTTCGTCCTACTGTTGGTTCCAATTTTGTCTTGCATTGCAAGCAACGATATTTCTTTTACTGTTCGGTATATCATCTATCGTCTTGTTGATTCCACACCGTTTCTGGAATATTTCTATATTCGTTATTTTCGCCGTCCATGGTATTCAACACATTCGACGTAATGTCCACATTTTAAATGTATGTAGTAGTTTATTCAGTGGTCTTTGATGCCTACTTTACAATCGACAATACGTAGCATTGATTTATTTTGATCTTAGTGACCATTCTTTTCTATCTGTTAGTATTGTCCGTAAATTATGAAACGATTGTTTCGCCATTGCAATCCGTGATTTCTTTTACATATCGGCTATCTGTCATGAACAGTGAATCTAAATACCTGAATTCTTTAACTGATTCGATTGTTTCATTCTCTAACTTTATTTTTACTTCTCCATTATATGTGTTTTCGCGAATTACATTATTTTTGTTTTTCGAACGTTTATTTCCGTACCCAATTTCCTTACTTCCTTATTCAACTTATTTAACATAATCCGCATTTCACCAGTAGAAGGTGAACATAAAATTTTGTCATCCGCGCAGACATCCTATTGAGTGTCTATTAATCTTTAACCCGGATTTAATTATATTCGCATTTTTCATAATCTCTTCTAAATAAATGTTGAAAAGTCTCGTTTAAAGCGGGGATTCTTTCCTTACAAATTCCATTATCTTGCATGTTTTAAGGGAGGGTTCGTTTTTTGTTTTAACATTTCCATATTGTTCCCTCTAAAGTTCTGTAATAATTTGCAGATCTTTTTTGTCGATATTATACTCTTGTAATCTTTACATTAATTCAGTATCGTGCAGTCTGTCAAACGCATTTCCATAGTCTATGAAACACTGTATAACATCATCATTTACATATGGTGCTTGCGTTACGTCGCCATTTTACGCAGAGCTATCGCATCTCCGGTGTCCCTTTTGGTAACAATTTCACTTAAATATAAAAATGAATCGCTAAACGTCGTAAGCGCATAACTCAACAACGCCTGGACCAATTTGGCCAATTTTTTTAAAAATGTTCGTTGAAGTTCAAGGATGGGTTTTACGGCGAGAAAAATGCGAAAAAAATTTCAGGGAGGTTGGGGTTGAAGGGGGTAAATTATTTAAATTTCGATTTTGGAAAAATTTCGATAGAATCGATTTGGTAGATATTAAAATGACTGATACGAAACAGAAAACCGTTTTTCTTTACGATCGATAGGTGTCGAGCTACGAATTTTTGAAAATCGATGACCTGCCACCTTTGGCAAGGCATAGCGAGCGACGTAAACATTTTTAAACGATTCCGACTTTACAAATAGTCGTTACTATATAATATCTATCGGATGAAACGAAAAAACCGCGAAAAAAAATTTTAAATCCGATCTGAAAATTTCAAAAGGACCTTGCGATTTTTTCGAAATTTCGATTTTTTCGCAATAATTCGCGAACGATTTGGAAATAATGTTTTAATGAATGTTATTCGTCATTAAAAGTCGCGTCTAACGATGGTATTGCCGTATTTTTATATGGAATAATCGCCGAGAAAATCGGGCTTAAAGGGTTTTGGGATTTTAGACCCTTTTTGAAGCCTCTATGGTAGCTAAAGGGTTTGGGTTGGTTTTAAAAGAAAGTAGACGTGGAGATCTATAATCTGTGTTATTAGATTTAAAAATTAACTGGTATCGAGAAATCGCGAGTTGAAAATTTCATTTTCGATTTTTAAAAATTCTGCCGGCGATTTTTGGCCGGCCGATACTACAATGCATTTAGCACTGGTCAATGTTAATTATATATAAAAAAAGATTCAGGGTAGCTCGACACCTATCGATCGTAACGAAAAACACGCCTGGACCAATTTGGCCAATTTTTTTTTTAAAATGTTCGTTGAAGTTCAAGGATGGTTTTTACGGCGAGAAAAATTCGTAAAAAAAATTTCAAGGTGGTTGGGGGGTTGAAGGGGGTAAATACATATATTTATAGCCAGTTATTTTACATTTACTTTTATATATGATATTCTTTTTAATTTTAGAAGAAATAATTGGCTATTATTGAATCGTGTTCGTGTTTATAAGGTTTTTAAAACTTTTAATTGTCTAACATTCAAACTCATTGAAATTGGTAATGGCAAATTTCCTAGAGACATGTTGACTGGCTGCATTAACTTTCCTGAAAGTTTTTGTCAATTAACTCTATCAAAAGATGAACTTATTCAGAAGGTGTTTCCAGATGTTGCTGAAAATTACAGAAACCATGATTGGTTGAGCGAACGAGCTATATTGGCTGCAAAAAACATAGATGTAAATGAATTAAATTTCAAAATTCAATAACAAATTACAGGCGAATCGAGGATATATAAATCAGTTGATTCAGCTACTAACCAAGATGATGTAATCAACTATCCACCGGAATTTTTAAACTCGCTGGATTTGCCAGGATTGCCACCTCACAATCTTCAATTAAACGTTGGATCGGTAGTTATAATGTTGCGAAATATCAACCAACCGCGTCTTTGCAACGGCACACGTTTAGCGATAAAAAAATTACTAAACAACGTGATAGAAGCAACTATACTAAAGGGAAAGTATAAAGGAGAAGATGTTCTCATACCGAGCATCCCAATGCTTCCGGCTGATGTGCCATTTGAGGCGGCTTGCTTTTGCTATGACCATAAACAAGTCCCAGGGGAAATCATTAAGTGTTTGTGGTATTAAGTTGGAAAACCCATGTTTCTCACATGGTCAATTGTATGTTACCTGTTCCCGTGTTGGAAAACCATCAGATTTGTTTGTCTATGCGCCAGGTAATCAAACGAAAAACATCGTATATCACAAAGCACTACAATGAAAATAAAACTGATTTTTGTTAATAATTATGATTCACATGATTAACAATAAAGCGATCTATCGGATGAAACGAAAAAACCGCGTTTCAGCTAATAAATTTATACATTTATTGATTGTGGGGCGATACGAAGTTCGCCGGGTCAGCTAGTATATATATATAAACAAATCTTATAGACACATATCTTAAGTGAATATAAATAACTTACCCCCTATTAAAATAGCATCATTTATCCGTTGTTTCGCGGCTATAGTATTCGCCATTGACTTAATCATTTTTTCAAATTTCTCGTCACCGGTATCAAAATTCATCTTCACTATTTTGACGATACCTATGGCCGTCCGATAAATAAAATTCATAAATATTTATATGTTTATTTACTTGCAAACAGACGGTTCGTATAACAGCTAACATCGATTAGGGGGCACTAAAAAGTATATGTAAAAAACGAATGAAAAATGATTAAAGTATTTTTAAAAAGATGTACTTCAATATACAAATATACCATATATACACGATAACGCGTAATAACACTTACGAATACAAAAAAAAAGTAAAAAATTTAATATTAATAAAAATAAATAAAATAAAATATAAAAATGACAAAGGCAAAATAAGTAAATGACGATAAGAGAGATACATATAATAAAATTAATTATTTTGATAGATTTAAAATAATACAAACACACACTTTTGTTAAACCTTATAATTATAATTGTTATAAGAAAAAAAAAGATGAATCATCATGGCCTTGTAATAAAATCGCGGTAAATTATAAATAGGCAAAACAATAATTGATAAGTTTGCTTTTTTCCGCATTTAATATTTACTACAAGCTAACAAAATCATTCAGCAGTTAAAAGAAGGACATAAGACGAATAAAATAGAACCCACTGGTACACGACCGTTAACCGTTGCCTTAGATTAGGTCTAGGGGTTTTTTACGTCTTAACAGTCCTTACATCGCCGATCGTGTCCAACAACCGTGATGCAAGGGTGTTTGCATGATTTCTTAGCCTAACAGCATGACTCAGCGCGTATTTCTTAATAATCTCGCATGTATAGAGAATGTTTAAGTCACGCTAAATAATCTGATTTTCTACGTAATAGTAAGATGCATTTGTTATCAGTCGAAGAATTTTATTTTGGATAATCAGTATAATTGTTACATTTATCAGCTTTGCACAACTCCACAGTTGCACCCCCGTATGTCCAGAAAAGCCTTACATTCGTGGTATTTTGTCAATACACGCTATTTCTGTCTACTAGAATTAACACTAGTTCTTTCCTCTTCATTTGAATGCGATTTCGATATGTTAGTTGACTATCCAAGTGTGAGCCCGGATATTTCACGCTTATTCTTAATGATACTCCTGCGTTGTTCATTTTAATAGGAGGAGATATACAATTTTTCTGTTAGTAATTGTATATTTACAGGTGTGTTCTCATTTGACTCCTGAAAAAGTTGTAGATATTTCAAATTAAACAAATGACTATTATCCGGTTACGAAATCCGCATCAAAGACAATAATTAGAAAGATCACGAAGCGATAGGTAAAGACCAAAATGAAGAAACTGAATTAGGTAAATGAATGTACGTGTGTGTTTGCAAACACTTAATCGTAAGTTTCAATATCCTCTTATGATGAACTAATATTTCAACAGATCTTTAAAAAATATTTATGGCAAAGACGAAATATTTAAATGATTTCATTAACGGAATAAGTAATCAAATTTTCCATCATAATATTATATAATGAAGGTATTATTATTTTGTAGCTATTGTAATAATCTTTATTTAGCAAAACAAAATAAAATCAAAGTTAATCACTAAAAAAATTTTTATTACACAAACACGAAGCTTTTCGACTATTAAGTCATTATCAAGCTAACTTAATAGTCGAAAAGCTTCGTGTTTGTGTAATAAAAAATTTTTTAGTGATTAACTTTGATTTTATTTTGTTTTGCTAAATTCATAAAATCACTACTCTCCAATACATCAACATTATTGTAATAATTGCGTTTTCTATCGATAAGCAAATATTTATTGTAAAGGCACAATATTTAAATGTCTTTATTAAATTAACTGAATGAATAAATTTTTCGTCATAATAAAGTTAAATAATATTAATAGTTTCGAAACATTAATCAATAAATTATTTAATATCTGTCCTAGATGCGCATTATTTACAAGCGTAATATTTAACTTATCTCCTAGGTCTACAAGTGACGTCATATGCGAGAACGAGTTTTTTTTTTCACTCCATCTTTATAATATATACACCTTGATAACAGGGGACATCGATATTTGGAATGAAACGCTTAGTTACTACATATATATATATATATATATTTAGGAATCCTGTGTATTGGCAACGTTGGAAATATAATAAGTTTTCTGTTTATATAATAACAACAACGTTGTGGGTAAATTTCAAACTGACAGATTTCTAATTATTCATTAAGTCGTTCACCTTGAAACACACGCTATGGTGTTAGGTGTCGGAGCGGCGGATAAAACAAACGGGGGGGTAATAACGATTTTTAGTTACGAAATACGTTAAGTAAATTGTATAAAGTTTATTTTCGATTCCACAACTTTCGTAAATTATATTCGCTCACTGCGACATAATTATTCCCGTTCGCTTTGTTCGCAATTCCTGCCGTACGGGAAATTGAATCGCCGCCTCTAGAAATTCAGACTGCACTTAAGTCGACTGAACGAATTATTACCAATCTGCACGTGGGTAAGTCGGTGATTTAATCGTATTTTAGGAAAAAATTAAACGCGTTTCTTAAACATAATATACTGTAAATTAATAACATTCGATAAAATGTAATCGGCTAACATTTTTTTTTAATAATATATTTAGTAGTATATTTATATTTATTTCAATACAACATTTTATAAATCATGCAAAATTTATATCATACACATTAAGTATCCTTAAAGTTACCTTAGCAATTAAATACAACCAAATTTACAAAACTAAAGAAATAATAAAGAAAATAACCAGTAAAATAACAATAGGAAAAATTAAAAAAAAAAAACAAACTATTAGCTGGTATATTAAATTTAGTTTAACTTGTACATAAATAACAAAAATTAAAATTAAAAAACATAACGCAGATCTGATCATATAATGCTACATTAGAACTCGGTACTGAATACGTTATATATGTGTGTGTGTGTGTTATTTATATAGGTGTGTATATGTGTATTATATTGTCGATCTTTTTTACTATTATTATTATGGTTTTCTATCGAATAATATACAGATTTTTTTTGTACGCTTAATGCGAGACAAAGTGTTTTATGGAGTGGTTTTTTTTTTGGATTTTTTCCGCGAAGTAAATATTCGTCATTTTCGTTGAACCAGTCTTGGTGTTTTAGTTCTTCTTTCTGGCATATTGTCGTTTTCTTTCAGTGTCCTTACATTCCTTAGTCCAAGTTTTACATTCATTATTACCTTATTGTTTTTACCGCTGATCCCAGTACCCGCTAGCCGCGGCGTGCTGGCCAGGATGATGTGGAATATTCGATTTTTAGGGCACCTTTTCTAACTCCTTCCGTATTCACGGTGGCAGCGGGAATCCTAAAGAGGTCTGCCGAGTCATACATCCGACTGCTGAGTCCAGTTGCTACTCCAATCCAGTTGGAAATGACCATATAGGACATATCACCAGACGTGTAAGTCACAACTAGTAGCGTCCAGCCCACTAGGCTTGCTACCGCCGCTGTGATCTCATCGCCGCATGGACATTTTAAGGGGAGAGAACAAAGTATAAGGTAAAAGGACAAGGATTCAGGGAAGCTTGCTAACGGTGCATTTACGCATACAGGAACATTGAAGTTGTTGTACAGCAACTCCGCTGTTGGTCATTCAGCTACTAAATACGGTTCAGTGGCAAGGGTAGACTAAGACAACTGGCACATAATTGCTGATGCATTAATGCGGCATAAAGGAAAAGAAATAGGAGAAGAAACTTGCGAGTAATAGAGGATAGATCAGGAGGGAGAAATTATCACTTTATTAGAGGCGGTACCTTAGCCTTTGGATAAAGATCCTGACCGCAAGGCAGCGGTTTGCTACTGAGATAGCGGTGTAAGTTTTTGACAGCGACCAAACCTCGCTGAGGGTGAGACAGTCGTAGGATTTTGTGGACTTTTAGTAGGCAGTTCTTGAACCAGCCTATCCACATCCTCTTGTCTCATTGCCCTGCCACTACTGGAATACCTACCTCAGGCTTTCCACCAGTAGCCGCTTTTGGTCTGCGACTGCTTATTTGACTAAAGTCTTATTCGCAGCTAACCTACATATCTGTAGGCCGTTCCACTACCCGCCACCTTTTCTTTACTACAGCTTACATACACCATCAAAGCTATTATCTATTTATCTTTAACTTTAATAAAAAACTTAAGTCCGTTCTTCATTTTCTACTTTATCAAGGCCTACGTTAACAGTTTGTTTACAAAATGAGAGCAAGGTCGCATTTGAATGGGCGGTCATAATTCCGGTAGGCGTAATTTTTATTCTTTGTACTATTGTTAATTTATGTAAATCAATAAATATTTTCTTTTTTTCTTCGTCTTTTTAAGTTAATTATAATATACAAGCTCTAAAAACATAAATAACAAATATTTAATTTTTTTATTATTAATATATTAAGAAGTTACCGAATGTACTGAAACATAAATCATGCGTAGCGGCGGATCGAAATATTTTTTAAATAATTAATTATGCGTTTGTATGTAGACTTTGAATATACGCGCGCATTTAACCAGGAATGTTAGCATAGATGAATACGTTATAGCGGTAATATAGAATAAAATACCTTAAGAAGAGAAAGTACCAATGAAATGGAAACTGGAGGTGAGAAAGTTTGGTCAAGAGAAAATATAAACGCAAGAGTTAACGGATAAAATAACAGTAACGAGAAATAAATTAAAATGTACAAGTATTTAACGGCAGAATTACTGTCCTACAAATATATACATTATATATAATATATATACATTATATATTATATATATACATTATATATATATATATATATATATATATATATATATTATAATATATAGAATATATATATATATATATATATATATATATAATAATATAGAATATATATATACATATATATATATATATATATATATATATATATATATATATATATATATATAATATATATATATATATATATATAATGTATATATATAATATATAATGTATATATATTATATTATATATATACATTATATATTATATATATACATTATATATATATATATATATATATATATATATATATATATATATATATATATATATATATATATATATATATATATTCTATATATTATTATATATATATATATATATATATTCTATATATTATTATATATATATATATATATATATATATATATATTCTATATATTATTATATATATATATATATATATATATATATATATATATATTCTATATATTATAATATATATATATATATATTCTATATATTATAATATATATATATATATATATATATATATATATATATATATATATATATATTATAATATATATATATTTAGCAAAACAAAATAAAATCAAAGTTAATCACTAAAAAATTTTTTATTACACAAATACGAACACGAAGCTTTTCGACTATTAAGTCATTATCAAGCTATTGTTTTTTTATTTTGTTTTGCTAAATTCATAAAATCACTACTCTCCAATACATCAACTATATATATATATATATATATATATATATATATATATATATATATATATATATATATATATATATATAAAGAATTAAACTGGCTTATTGGTCGCAACTCAAAGCTCGGCACCATCTATAAGCGACTATTATACCAACAAATCATTAAACCAATATGGACCTATGGTACTCAATTATCGGCACGTGCCAGGAAATCAAGTATTAACAAGAAAAGGAAAAAAAATTTTGCCTCGAAGTGAAAGGGAACTGAAATTTAAAAGACTATATATATAGAAATAAACCTACCTATGTGCAAAGTCGACGGCTATAACGCTACAAAACGTGGTTTGAAGACAGATGTTGGTGGCAAGGTACATGCGAGCGGGATGAATATATATATATATATATATATATATATATATCCGTTGGTTACTTCGTTGACACACCTAACGCAATTAATAGGCAGGTGTTGGATATATATACATATCCGTCTGTTATTTTCGCTCGCTCGCTCGTTTTGTGGGTTAACTCCCCATAATAACGCGCCAATAGCAGTTTCACTTCCAAAGGGGATATGTTCTGATTAAAATATATATATTATAAATAATGAAAATTATTTAGTGCCCTGCATGTACAGGTATCTGTGCATATGTATCTATGTTAGAAAGTGTAATATATACATATCAATGCGGATGCATTCATGTATGTACACGGACGGGTGACCGTTATGTGCACTGTTTACGGGCGTGAAAATATTGGTAAATCTACACGTTTATGTACGAATAAATGTGAATAAAGTATAGATAGTCGTAGGTTGAATATATTAGTATATATGTGTATATGTTTATATTCGTAAATGTATATATATATATATATATATATATATATATATATATATATATATATGTATATATATATATCGATGTGGTTGGTCGGAAGATTTAAATTTATTTCATTTTAGTTTGTTACTGTCACGAGCACGATCGTTTATATATAGATTAATATAGAACGTCGCTTGCGAATGCTACGTGTATTAGCGGGTTATAGTAAGAATTTTGTTTCATTTCATTTGTAGTGACAAATATGTTTGATTTCATTTTTATGAGTAATCAAATTTTCTACTCTAAGTTACAAGTAATAACTTAAATAACGGGAAAGGACTTGAAATTAATAATTTTTTTTATAAAAATCACAAAATTTTTCGGCTGGTAATCCATTATCAAGCGAATATAAATAACAATTTTTTAAAATGTAAAAGTATTAATTTTGATGTACAATTTTACAAAGATTAGCAAAATGAAAATAGTATTATAAATTAATCTGATAATGAAAAAAATGTGGTGAACAATACAATCTACAATCAACAATATAAAACATACATGAAAATAACATAAAAGTGTAGAAAACAAAAAAATAAGAACTTCTCTCTAATATAAAATTTGATGAATATTATAATATGCTTGTTTCTTTTACTATTTCCGTTATTTCTAGTAGTTTCCTTTAAATTTTATAATTTCGATTAATATTATTGATTTTATGTTTTAATTCTTTACAATATTTATTAAATATTGATTTTTCAATATTGTTTTTATATGAATTTAAATATTATTATGAATTATCTGCCTGTTTCGCCGATGCATCCTTTTTCGCATTGATTACAATTTAAATTACATACTTCTGAATTTTTAAATATATTTGTATCTTCTATTAATTTATTTTAATAATGTGTTATTATTTCTTATTACCAAATCTATGTTATATTTTTATTAAATATTTGCACCTTCTGTAGTATATGCCAGCAAACAAGAGATATGGCAACATTGGATTGTTTATCCCGTTCAGTCCTCTAAAAACACGAACCTTTAATTGTTTTATATTTTAAAAGAAATAATTTTAAATATTAAAATTTATGATATAAAAGAAATAAAGAATAAAAAACAGTTCAATATATAAAACATTATTCATCTAGTGTTATGACACGTGCGATTTCTTCTACTAATATGTTATGAAATAAATTTTCGTTTTGGTGTTTCATACGCCACATATATTCGCAAAAGTATGAATTTACCATTGTGAGATGTGTTCCCCAGCGCTTTTTATTTTTAGATTTTTATTTGGCCCATAAACTTTCAATTGACTGGATACGAGCCAATGTGACCGGATCTACTAAATTAACAATGATTAATAGTCTGATGATTATAATTATTGGCTACATTCTGGTATGCTCGCCATTCATCGCTTATAATTGTCGTTCCAGCAGTAACATTGTGTATTATCAACGACAATAACGTAGCAGCTGATCTAATTTGAACCCCGACATTAAGAAACATTATTTTGTTTCACTACAAATTCCTCCAACTACCCATTGATTGGGTAAAATCCTTCCTGGATTATATTTTCGTTTCAAAAAGCATGATTCGTCAATTTCTACATGTAGATTCGGTTCTACTATTCGTACTCTGTCGTTCAACAATGCATGTTCACAAATTTCACGTAGATACAAATTCGATTCAACAGCAGTATATTCATATTCAATTCGTCTTTGCAATATTCAAGGGTAGTGTAGTCCGTACTCCATGCATAAATAAAAAGAATTATAGTACGGTAATCTAACTTGGAATAAGATATAAACTTACCAGATCGTACAGATTTGTCTACACGACATGTAGATTTACAACAGATCCATCTATACCGAGAACCAGTACGTAATTTCATATCATTATTATTCCTACTAGTAAACATTTTTCTTGTAAAAGGATACAGCACGATCCTTAGTATTATTTCTTCTGCCAACTTCGAAATTAAATATTAAATAACTACAGACATGGAATACGATTAAAATGAATAGTTAAAAATAAAACTACTCTGAATGAAATAAACACTTAAAAGTAAGAATTAAAATGATTACTATTAACAATTCAACACATGCAAAAAAAGAATAAAATTAGATTTTTCATTTAAAACATTCAAAAATTAGAATTCAAGTTATTCGTAAATAAGCTTTCCACGTTGCTCATACATGAGTAATAATCGAGAGAAATTGGATGAAATGTGTGAACGTTGCCATATCACCACATTTTGTTTGTTTGTTGGCAAATACTACAGAAGCTCGAAATATTTTTATTATTTTATATGTATGATTTCCTATATGTTTTACTGAAACTTTTTTTTTTCTACTTCTGCCAATTCATTCCTAGCCATGTTGGCTATCTATGAAGGGTGTCATCGTCTTCTCTTGTATGAGGAATACATCCATTGATGTATTTAGCCCTTCTCTTAAACTAGGTCCCGAATTCTAGTTCTTTTCAATCGTCGGGTTGTCGTGACGTCTGGAAGCGCAGCGACTAGCTCATTGCATTGTCCGCTTATGCTTATTACATGTCTTCGAGCCCGCTGCTTTATTGCTTCGTCGACCATACAGACCGCAAGTTCACGATGAATCGCTTCATTGGTAACGTACCACGGCATTCTGTATATCAGCCTTAAAGTTTGATTTTAAAAGCGCTGTATTATATTTCTGCTAGTTCGCACATCCCCACAATATTGGATTTATTATTGCATTGTATATAAATACTCTATTGGCTAAGGAGAGGTTCGAATGATACCTTACTAGCCAGTAGAGAGATCTTAATTTAATATCTAGTCGTTTTCTTGTTTTTTGTATATACACCTTCCAGCTTAGTGTGCGATCTAAGTGTACTCCTAGATATCTGACGCTGTTGCTTCTTGGTACAACATGTTTACCTAGTGACAGATAACTATGATTATCTGTTCTATTGGTGAATGCGATATGGGTGTATTTATCAGGATTCACTTCTAGTTTCCAGGATTGAGCCCACTGTAGAACAGCGTCCGAGCTTTTCTGTAGCACTGAAACCGCCACTTCGGGCTTCTTTTCTTGAGAAATGAGCAATGTGTCATCGGCAAAAGTAGACACTTTAACATTACCCACACTTGGAAGGTCCGCTGTATATAGGTTGTACAGTGGGGCCCCAGTACACTAACACCGGCTTTAATTGGATGCGGTTCCGAGTAGTCATCACAGCATTTGACACAAAATTGTCTGTTCGCTAGATACGATTTCATAAGTTGATAATGCTGCTCAGGAAATACTGTTTTAATTTTGTATAACAAACCTTCATGCCATATTCTGTCAAATTCTTTTATAATATCTATAGACAATGCTTCAGTTTTTTTTTTAATACCTTCTTCATTTATTTTCACAATTCTATGGATCTATTGTTCTGTAGAGTGAACATTCCTGAACTCAAATTGGTGTTTTAGAATAACTTTCTTTTCTTCAATTATATTATTTAGTCTGACTGATATTAACTTTTCAAGCAGTTTTGCAAAAATGGATAGCAGCGAAACTGGACGGTACGATGAGGTTTGTATACTATCCTTTCCGGGTTTTAGGATCATAGTAATTTGTGAGAACTTTCATTAAGATGAAAAATATGATGTTCTCATAATAACGTTAAATATATATCTTAACAAGATTACTGACTTTTTTGGTAATTCCTTTAGCATCCTAGCAGTTATCATATCAAATCCAGGAGATTTCCTATTGTTTAAGAGCTTAATGTATTTTTTAACCTCTGCAGGAGAGGTCATTTTTATTTTTGTATTATTTGGTTGTATATCGGGAAGTGGTGAACTGGTGGTTATATCATTTATTTTGACGATACTAGATAGATATTTAGCAAACGCGTCAGCCTTTTGCTTATCACTTCTAGCCCACTGTCCATCATTCTGTTTCAAAGTTTTGTTTGACTGGTCTGTACGTTGATTTTAACTCTTTTCTTGTTGTTTATTTTTAAAAATCACTACATTTCACACTTTTTGAAACTATTAATTTGTCAAATTTTGTTTTGAAATGTACGATTAAAACGATTACCAGCGCTAAACTTTGTGAAATCACTCGAGAAAAATTATAAAAGCTTATTTTTATCGTAAATTTATGTTTACTTATTTCTTTAAATGGGTTCGAAGTTTATCCAGAAATAATTTATTTAATCTCCTCGATCCTGAATTTTTTTCCTTACAGCAAATTAGTTATTTTTAATATTTTAGGTTTCGTAACACGTTTTTGTATTTTTTTATTCTACGTTCTATTAATATTATTCTATAAATTAAAAAAAAAAAAGTGGACATCAGAACTGAATTAAGCTATTTATACAAAACAACTACTAATGATATCCGTACATTATTTTGCAAACTATGTACCTACATCTTCTTTAATATACTTTAAAGTCCAAAACTAATAAACGATGAGCCATACTGTATTTGATGTTCCACGAACAAGTAGTGTCTAGCGTGTGTCTTCCCAATGAATGGGATCATTCATTCATTGATGCAACAACACCAACATTAAACATCCTATTCGGATTTTTTATCGTCCAAAAACAATTGTGAATATTTACCCGATGTCACCCTGTTCTTATTTCTCAGTTTTCGCGTAACTTCGAGATTATTTTGCCCTCTCCTTTAATGAATTTTTGCGTTTTTTTTTTCTATTTTGTTGGTAACGGTTTTATCTTCACACCAATAGTTTGTTGACCACCTGATACAGAATTAGGGAATGAATACAATAAAGACAATGGCACCGCTAGATTATGCTGTCATTGCATTAATATCGTAGATACTTGGTAATCCTTTTTCATCATTATACATCGTATTATCAGCACCTTCTTGAATTGCAACATCGTTATCCATATTTCAACATTAGACAATGAATTTTATGTCGTGAATTAAGTTATTCATATTTTAAAATTTATGCAACAAAACGTTACTATTAAATAATAAATTACGCAGGTTAAATATACTGAATACAATTGACACATTTAATATTAATAAGATTATATGATGCATGAAAAACATTCTATCAAGACTAAAACAGGCAGAAAATTCTGATATCTATGCAAAAATTTCCCGTGTAATTCATATAAGAATGCCTTCGCCCAAAATTGAAATTCCATTAGGAGAAAGTTTTAACTATGCAATCTGATATATGAGAAGTGAATTGATATTATCTGCTTGAATGAAACCAAAATAAATAGTAATTTTAACCTTAATATCCGTTTGATTTAAAGTTTATAGGCTAAACTGAAATATAAAAGATAGTGTATTTTTTCCTATTAATCATAGATCATTCGTTATTCTATACTCGTTTAGCCGTTGAAATCCATAGAAGCTGTTGCTTGAGATTGATGCTCGGAAGATGTAATTCTATTATTTATATCTCCGTCCAATTTATCTTCATTTTGAACTCCTTACTTTTACCGCCTAATAATAAGGCTGTTTTAACGGGTGATTTTAATTTCATTTATTATCCTCTTTCTAAAAAGCCAATCAAACTTCTAATAGTACGAGGCCCAGTGCAATCGATAACTATCTCACATCTTAATATCAATTTCATTATCATTTTTAAGTTCTAATCACAACCCAATTTATTTTGAAGTTACGAAAGCTCTTAATGTCATACTACAAAAACGAATTTATGATTTTAACCCGGGATCGCTCGCGTGTTAGATTTTATCTAACAATTTATTAATTGGCTTAATTTCATAGAAATATGGTTTACATTTTTATGCAAATTATATTTATTGCATTATAAACCATACTGTATGTGTGGGATAGTTTTGCGATCTTATACACCCCCACCACCACCCATCACAGACATACATACTTTTCCAAACATTTTAATATATTTATTTTAAGTCTGCTAGTTTATCGTTATACAGCATTAAAATATTAATGGGTATTAGTATATAATTGTATATTATAATAGTTTCAGTAGAGGTATTAAATTAAAGCTACAATTATTTTTAACAATGTAAATTTTATTTTTTATCTTACAAAACATTTTAAGTTTATCTATAATTAATTGAACAAACACAGATAAATGAAAAACTTAAATTTATATAAATGTGAAAAACAAAATTAGAATATTTATGTCTTCTTCTTCTTGCAACCATTCTATTACTTTATTTTTAATTTTATCCTTATTCATTACTATAGTATTATTTGGTAAAAAATTATAAAAAAAAATAATATGGTAAGAAACTAAAAAAATATACATAAAATTACGAAAAAAATTATATTTTAAAACCTCGGCAGTAAAAATAATTTTTTTTTTTTAAATATTCATGTAAAAGTTATAGGGTTGAACTAAAATCACACCACTTAATCACGCGCGCGTTAGATTACTACTAATACTAACAATTAATGTAACGTAATCGCTCGCGTGTTAGATTTTATCTAACATTTCCGCTATCGTCGATTATAAACAGGAAATACTCTGGATCAAATTTAATTTTATCAACAGTTGTGACGTTATTCGTTCCATTATTACGTCGAGGAAGCATTGGTGAAGGGGTGATTATTTATCATTAAATCTATTAAAGTTATAATAAAAATAAGTTGATTGTTAGATTTTATCTAACAACGCGAGCGATTGCGGGTTAAACACGCGAATTGGGATTAATACCGAAGTTATATAAATCAAGCGTTAATTATATACAGTTACAATTTGAACAAATAAGATTATATACACGACGCTTCTATTATTGATAATAATTTGAACATTCTACTAAATAAAGTATTAGACAGATTATTTGTGTCTCAAAAAACGATGTATTATAATTGTACCTTTACGAATAGCGATAATTTCATAACTAATATTAGGGAAAAAACGGTAATATAATCCATTTTTTAAAAGTTTTATCAGGACAAGAAGGGAAAGTGGCCTGCTTAAATAACTTGTTATTTTTCTTATACATATAATATTATTGATTAAATTTTTGTTATAACCGTTGGCAAGTGCGATATACTCGATGAGGTTTAGTTTTTTAGAATAATATTTTTCGATATCGTATAAAAGTATTTTTATTTGAATTTTTAATTAAAAAAAATATATATATATATTTATTTCTCTGGAAGATCTAGTGAAATACTTTCTAATATATTTCACTACGATTTATTCCATTATTTTTTATTTGTTCAGAATAAATTTTACGTTTTTATATACTTACATAATGTTCGATTCTAATAATTAATTATAACGTACCATTATCGAAATAATCCAAAAATTTGTCACATCGGAATCAATTAACAGATAGTACGTATTTATCAGCATAATTGACATCGCACTAACGCACGTTTATCGATAAGCAACGTATTATCGATGACGCTTATAACTGCAAAATAACGTGTCGACGTATCTCGCCCTCTATGAAATCCAGCCAGCGACTTTTTTTTTTTACAGCTAGAATGTCCTTTAATAGTAGACATTTAATAATCATACATTTCTTTCCATTTACACTCGTGACCCATTTTTTACATTATTACACATATATATTGTTTAACCTTATACTACTACGTTAACATACGTTACCAGCTCTCGTAATTAATGCGCTCGCAAGTGTTTTATTCAGCATTCGTTAGTTTACAACAATATTTTACCATTGTTTCTTTTCTTTTAACTATCGATTAATAAGTGAAACTTTTTTTTTTTTGTGTGTGTGTACCAATCTATATGAAGAATATAAACACAACTGCAAAAAAAAGGAGAAAAAATATTAGATAAACAACATATCCAAAAATGGATATGTTGTTTATATAATCTTCATATAGATTGGTATACACACATACACACACACACAAAAAAAAAAAAATAAAAGTATTCTCTTAACGATACACTTGCACTCAATTCAGGTAACTATATCATATTTCCAGCGTTATATACAAAAGCAAAAAAAAGTTACAAAGGCATACGCACACATACATATATTATACTATATATATATAAAAAATCAATTGAAAATTAGTTAAATCACTAATATTTATTTTCTTAAAGAAAACACAAAGGAAATTTACGCCATTATCAAGTGAAATATTTTAAAACATCATAATTTTAAAAATATAAATTAAATATAATTACTTAAAATATGTGATGATGATTGTGAAAATATGATCCAAAAATGCTGTCTGCTTCAGTTCTGTCTATTTTTTGATTTGTTGAAATTTAATATCAATATATTTGTTTATTAATTTTGTTTTTTTATATTAATTTTTTCTTCAATACTATTTTCCGGATTCTGTAAAAGTTGTATACTGGTGGAATTTTAAATTTTTCATTTACTATTGCGATGTATGATGTCCAAAAGTAAAATATAAAATATAAAAATATACGAACGCAAAAAAATTTTTAAAAAACACAATTTTACAAGTAAAATGAAAATAAATATTAAAAATCTAGATAACCAACCTACATCATCTTAAGGATGTCGATTTTAGGGAATGAAAATTTAAAATTTTTTATTTATTATTATTTTGTATATGAACATTTAAACAAATTCACAAAATTTTGACACACATATATATATATCATCATCTTCAGTCGTAATCCCCCTAAGGGATGTCGTGACTATTTTCATGCTACAGCCTCTTCAATTTTTCTTCTCCATTTTATCCGGTTTGCAGCATCCCGTTTACAATCAGCCATTGACTTTGCAAGTGCTTTTGTGATCGTGTCTGTCCATTTTATGTGTAATCTACCAGGAGGACGCGTTCCTTGTATTTTCCCTTCAATTACTAATCGTTGCATGGAGTCATCGCTTCGCATGATATGTCCGAAAAATCGTAATATTCTGAAAAGAACATCGCTGGACAATCTACGCTTAATGTTGAGCTTGCGTAATATAGAAACGTTTGTTTGCTTCGCTGTCCAGGCTATTCGTAACATACGCCTCCAAATCCACATTTCGAAATTATCGATACGTTGCCTATCTTTGGCTTTCAGCGTCCATGTTTCCGCCGCGTATGTGAATACAGAAAACACCAAACACTGCACTAATTTCTTTTTTACCGCATTTGTAATTGATGCATCGCGCCATATTCTGTTTAATTTGATCATGACATTTCGAGCCAACTGGATCCGTCTTTTTATTTCATCCGTTGAAGTGCCTTTATCATCAATAAGGGATCCCAAATATATATACTTGTGTAATGTTTCGTAACCATCGATTTGTGTTTCAGCCTCCGGTATTAAGTTTCCCCGATCAACCACCATTAGTTTTGTTTTATCTTTATTTATATTTAATCCATATTTGGCACTTATCTTATTTAGTCGATCGAGTATTATTCTCATGTCATCAATTGAGCTGGTTATAAGCGTTGTATCATCCGCAAAGCGTAGGTTATTAATGATTCTTCCACCAATGGAAACACCAACGCTGCAATCGTTCAAAACCTGTCTCATAATATATTCACCGTATAGATTGAAAAGTACCGGTGATAAGACGCATCCTTGTCTTACACCTTTTTTCGTCTTAAATTCTTTTGATTCTATATGGCCTTCAATACGCACTGTGTTTATATTATGTTCGTATAGTTGATTTATTAAATACACTAGATGCCTTGGTATTCCCATTTCAATAAGTGCAGGCCACAATTTTTCCCAAAGAACATTGTCGAATGCCTTTGAATAATCAACAAAGCATAACACTAACGGAATATTATGTTCTCTGGTTTTTTCAATCAACAGTCTTATGTTTAAAATTTGTTCGCGAGTTCCTTTTCCCTTTACGAATCCTGCTTGCTCATCTGGAATCTGCCTGGATGAGAATTCCGCTAATCGATTATTTATAATTCGTAGCATTATTTTACTGGTGTGCGGTATTAATGAAATAGTTCTGTAATTTTGGCAATTTGTAACTTGTCCTTTCTTAAATAGAGGTATGTAGACCGTCTTACACCATTCTTGTGGCCAATCTCCGGTTCGCCAAATTTCTTCACATATTTCGTGTATTTTCTTAATTCCTGTAGTACCCATTTGTTTAATTATTTCCGCCGGTATTCCATCGCAACCTGTAGCTTTATTCAATTTTAAATATTTTATGGCCTCTTCTATTTCTGATTTAAGTATATTCGGTTCAAATTCGGACAACGGATTTGGTATTATTGGTTCCTCTGTATATGTATTATCGTATAGTTCCTGACAGTATTGCCTCCAGACTTCTGCTATATCCAGTTTTTCTGTTTTAATACATCCTTGTTTGTTTTGGATTGCCCAACATCTCATCTTGAATTCTCTTGTAATCAAAGCAATCTTTTTATATAAATCTCTGGGTTCATTTTTTTCTGCATGTATCTGAATATCTTGACAAATAGCTGCATAGTAATTATTTTTATCTTTGCGGCAAAATTTACGAATTTCTGACGATAAACGAGTTACTTCCTGTTCATTGCGTGAGTACTGTTTTTGAGTTTTCTCCTTTTCACAATTAATTGGATTGTCTCGGATGATATTCACGGTTTACGTTTCATTTCTTCTTCATGTGGTTGAGTTTCTCGTACTGCCAAAATAGTTTTATTTTTAAAATTACGCCATAGAAGGTCAACTTCCCGAATTTGCGTGTGTCTGTATTGTCGTCTGGTCCATATTCTTCAAATTTTTGCTTAAAATTTTGCGAATGTGTAATTTTCATCCTGGCTCTTGATAATGCTTGCAATTTGCTTTTCAATCTCAACCGAATTGTCATAACTAATGGTCTATGATCCGAACCACATTCTGCTCCAGGATAGGCTATGACATTATCACAAGATGTTTTCCATCTTTCTTGTATCAAGATGTAATCAATCTGGTTTCTACATCGATCACCAGGAGCTTCCCATGTACATAACCGTCGTATATGATGTTTAAACATTGTGTTCATTATGCTGAGATTATTTTCAACCGCGAATTGAAGTAGCCTTTCACCTCGTTCCCGGGGGATATATATATATATATATATATATATATATATATATATATATATATAACGAAAAACATGCACAAATAATACGAATGACATAATTATAATATGTATATACATATATATATATAATAAAAATATACGTAAACTTGACGATGCATCGAAGTAGAAGGAACCGATGCGATAACTACAGAATGGATGCGAACGATATTATAACGATTTTGATGTTAACATTTTTAATTAAGATGCCTTGAGATTGACCGAGTTAAAATTCGATTGATATTATTTCAATGTTACTATTTTTATGGTTTTCCAGATGTTCACGGAAAATAATTTGACTAAAAATATATTTTAATTGTAGGTATCAAGTTTTTGATATATATATTATGATTATTATTGTTAGATATTTTTATTCTATTGGAAATATCGTAATTCCGGCTCTTATATTAACTAACATGGTTGATCAACTAGTGTTGAAAAAATACAAACACATCAAATGAATTTTTATACATATTTTCAGTTTAAGTATTTATTATGATTATTTTATTTTAATTTTTAAAATATATTTTAATTCATTTATTTTTAATTTGTAATGTACCCCTCTATTCTAAAAACATCACTATAATATATATATATATATATATATATATATATATATATATATATATATATATATATTTAAATTTATTATTGCTAGCTGACCATCGTGGTCATTAAGCAATTATCGATGACAAAGTAATCAAACACGAAGTGGGCGTACCCAGTGGCACATTCCCGATAACCCCAACGTATGTAAGGTCAAGTGGTTTCCGACGCTTCAATCTCCGTAAGTCATCGGAAGTGTCCAAAGGATCCCTAGGAAGTGCGTTTGGGTGGCTCTCAAGCCTTGCTATGTGTTCTACCATATTTTTGAATTACATCACCTGCATCTGCAAATCTTCATATTACGTTTGGTTTGTTACATACCAAGGCGCCTTGGTTATCAGCCTGAGTATTTTGTTCTGCGATGTCTGTTTCATTTTTAGGTTTGACGGCTCTGCACAACCCTAAAGCTGAACTTCGTACGTCCAGATTGGTCTTAAAATAGCTGTGTATATTGAAAGTTTGTTGTTCGTTGATAGCACACTGTTTCTCCCTATGAGCCGGTACATTTTTTGATACGAATATCCAATTCTTTTTTTTCAACTTGCGTGTGATGCTTCTATGTTAGGCGGCTGTCTAAATACGGACCTAAGTATTTGCCAGTTGTTTGTACTGGCATTAATCTTAACAGGTAGAGGCACTACTTTTATGTTTGTAAAATTGATATTTGCCGATTTATTTTATTTAATTCTGATATTCCATTTGTTAAACCATACTTCTGATTTGTCCAAAGCTTTCTGTAGATTTTTTATTGATATTTTACGATTTACATGTGATAGTAGAAGTACCGTGTCATAAGCGACCACCTGTACATCATTAGTGGAGAACAAACGGATGTATATAACAAGTAACACCGAACCTTGAGGTACACCGGTTAAAATAAGAGTGTATTTCCAAATTTTCATGTTCATATTGTTCTTGTCTTATACGTATGACTTTAATAGCAAAATAAATGCTAGATGGGAATAGACATTTTTTGTATAGTAAGCCACCACACTTTATCAAAAGCTTATTGCACATCGAGAAATGCTGCAATGCATACTTTTTTTGTCTCTACACTATTTTCGATTTCACTAACCTACCCTGTGCAGCTGGTCAACAGTGTACAATGGTAATGGTAAGAACCAAACTGGTGTAAAATTAATCTGTACGTGTGGCTGTAATTTTTTTTTAATATTAATTTTTCCACGTATAAATATAATATATATAAATATAATATATATAAATATAATATATATAAATATAATATATATAAATATAATATATATAAATATAATATATATAAATATAATATATATAAATATAATATATATAAATATAATATATAAATGAATCAATGAATAATCTTTATTTTAATAGCAATTACATGATTATTTATTTATTTATCATTTTGGAATAAAATATAATAAAATAAAATTAGTTATACTCGAGAAGTCTGTAGTCTGTCTGAATATTTCCCATTTCCATTTATAGCGCGCCAATTTGTACGACGTATTTGTGTTTACTAGAAATTTCCCGAAATCATCCTGCCATCGCTATAATGGCCGTCATCTTTCTCTCTTCGATACGCTGGCCTAGACATAATTCGATTAATATCCTCATCCACCACCCGTCATCACTGTAGTATCTCGTGTTCTCGCCAGTTTCACTTTAAGGTACGGATCAATATCAATATATAGGTATATATATATATATGTCACTTTTTATTATAAATAAAACGTAACTATGTTAAATTTTGATAAAGCGGAATAAAAACAGACGTAAAAGTAAATCAAAAGTATACAAAAATGAGGGATACTGCTATATCCTACAACGATGAAACGTTTATTTTCAAATTTATCTAGACTAGAGATGGGATAAATTAAAAATTCGATTTAAACGAAAATTTAGTTTTAGTATACCGCACGTAAAAAATTAAACAAACCCGGTTAAGTTTATTCAGTGAAAGCAACGTCAAAAATTGTAATCTGTAACGTTCTGGAGATGCTTGCAACGTTCATTTTCAAAACAACCTAAAACTAAACTGTTCGTTTGAAAATGGTGGATGCTGAACAAAACGTTATGCCGAAAAATAGAGACATTCGAAATTATGTGTTATAGACGAATGCTCAGGATACCGTGGATCAAGCATGCTTCAATATTAGAGGAACTGGGAATAGATCGAAAAAACAGATTAGTGCAAATGATAAATAGGCGGTGCCTGAGATTCTTCGGTGTCATTGGAAAAAACGGTCATACAGGGAATAATAGAAGGTAAAAGAAATATTTCAAACCAAACTGAAACTAAACGCTCTGTCTGAAAATTGAGGTTGCAAACATCTCCGAAACGTCGCCAGTAACAAATTATTGGTATTCACCGGAAAAAAAAATCTAGCAGTGGACGGTAACAACCGGTTTCAGTTCTTTTACGAATAAGAAATTAATAATTACCGGCTAATAATCGCTCATTGATTATAATTATAAATAATATCGAGCAGTCGTTAATTTATCGCGATTATTGTTTAGTTTTTTTTTTTTTTTTTTTTTTAAATTTTATCAGTAATTCGGATTTTGGAAAACTGATTATAACGAAGAAAGGTTAGGTAAATTACGAATCGGTACGAATTTAATAGTAAAATTAGAAAAACATCTACCCCGTTAAATCGTTTTACTAAATTTTAGAGTGATTGGGCGCTATTAATCCGTGTTTAAAAAGAAAAATCTAATGGCTCGGGTACACTATGTTTTGGATCGGTCTTCTAATAAATAAGTAATAAATAAGTTGGTTTATTTGGTTGTGGAATAAAAGGAGTTTATAGTTGTTTTTTTCTTAAACGTTTTCCTTGTGATCCTCCTGTAGCGTACGTTTTACATTATAATGATTTTCAGTGACGAATAATATAAATGCGGTGTTATCAGAGATTGTTAAAAATATCGTGGAAAGATTACATAGCCAATGAGGTTTTAAGAAAAATAGAAGAAAATCGGAAAAACATAGTGGACGATGTTAAAAATGAGAAAACGAAATATATAGCGCATAATAAAATTCGAGAAGGTGGTATTTTTATGCTTGGAATACGAGTTAAACCCCTCATTGATTAGATAACAAATGCACGGAGCAGCTCATCTCTTTTAAGAACTTGAAAGAACAGACGCTAGAAATATGTGTGGAAATGAATGTATGCAATCTCTTATAAGAGGAAGTGACCATGGTCGTGATCGAGGTGGCCAATACATGCTGAAATGAGTAATTTTTTCACTACGACAATGATATGAGAATTGTTTTGATGAAAATTAAAATGGTCAATATAGAGCATAAACTACACTACGAGCAGTTGTTCCATCTGGATATTACGATAGAAACTGTAATTTACGTTTAAAAACGTGTTACTAATAAGATATGTTTCGCATACAAGAAGTACACATCTTTTTTTTTTCATAACCTAATTAAAAATCATTGCGCGCCATACCATTGCTGTTCTAGTTTTTTTTTTTTTTTATGATTATGTGTTTATTATTTTCGTGATGTGCTCGGTTAATAGTTCTATTATCCCCTGATTTAGCTCGTGTACGAGAAAATATTCGAAACAAAATCTGCTTATTGGCGGGCTCTGTGAATACATGATTCCGTTTGTGTTTTACATCCGCTACTTACGATGTTTAGGGCATTTTTCAGTTGTAATAGCTTTCGAAATATTTAACCGGTCGTGCGTTCTTTAATAATTTCGTTAGAATTATCGAATAAGTTGTTTATTCGCATTTTTTGAAGTTTGTTATGAACAAACGTAAATTTTAGCAAAATTTATAACTTAAATTTCGAAAATCAACTAGATATGTTATCGAGTCTTAATTCAAAAATCAACAATAACACGATCAGATTCATTTTTTATCAGTTCAATTAAAATTCGTTATCTGTTAATTTGATCGACGTTAATAAAAATTCGAGCCAATAATTATAAAAAACCGGAATCGAGAATATTCGAAATAATTTAGTTTAATGTTATCGAAATAATATTTATAATAAATGGATGAAAATTACGAAACTGAAATTATTATTGAGCGTTGAATAAAAATTTGGTCCAATTAACAACTTAAATTTTATTTCGAGATTTCTAATTTACGATTACGTAAAAAGTTTCGAATTCTCGCCGAGATAAAATTGCCCGAAATAAATGCTCGAATTTTTCATCGACGAATTTTAAATAAACGTGTCCGGATTAGGGAATGTTCGTACGACGTAATAAATCGATAGGCAACATTAAAAAGTAAATCGATACGAATTCCATAGTGCAGAAAGTCGGCATACGCCCAAGTTGGCGTATTTTTAAGAATACACGCGTCAACAATAAAATTATTTAATATTTATATATTTTTTTTTTGGTTTACGTCGAATAATGAAAATATGTGCGTAGTAAATATTACAAATATTAATATTCCTTAATATATTATTAAAATTATAAATACGTTAATTAATATTTAATTTGTTTAGTTACGTCAGATATGTTTGTAACATTCACACATCGTTGCGAAAAGACTACACGCTGAGTACATTTCAAGAAGATGATCTCGTAAAATCGGAAAATTAAATTATGTCGTCGTCGGTAAGTTAGATTTTTAAATTTAATCGAATCGAATCGAAATTATCATTTACAGCAATTATATACTGCGTAGCAACTTTGGAATAGTGCGAAACATTGTATTTAAAATTATTATATATCGTACAGGTTATTTTATAAGAAATTATAAAAAAATTCAGAGTAAATTACTAATAATATCGTTATTTAATTTTTTCGAATTAAAGTTCTTTTTTATATATTTTTATTTTAGGACGCTCGACTACAAAGGTCATTTGCGTCCACGGAAATTAGATACGATAAATTACAGAAAAATTATTAACTAATTATTTGTTTAGTTTATAATAATTTTTTTAAATCGGTTATTCTTAGAAAGTATATTTCATCTTCATTTGTAGTGCTTCACTTATAGTCCAGTTATTGATTACGTTGTTGCTCGAATTTCGGACATTCTGTAATCGTTCTACGGTAAGCGCTGAACCTTGACAAAACTTGCATATCACTAAAGACGCATTCTCCTCGATTTCCGTGCGTTAACCTCTTATGGCCGATTCTTAATCGGGCTCATCTCTTCGTGTCTGTTCACTCGGTACGACGTCGGCCACTGTTTTATTCGCCGTTTGATTCTTCGTAATTTGTTCCGTGTTAATCTCAACCACGAATCTTGTCGAACAAGAAAGTTAAAAATAAATCCCGGCGATCATTGACATCTAGAAGGTAATCTCCTATAAATAATTTTAATTCGATTCTCGTCAGAACAAGTTTTAATAGGACTGTCGAATTATAAAAATTAATATTCAATTGCTCGTTTTGTTTCTACGCTTTAAGAAAAAAATATATTACCAACTTCGTTAAAATAACAACGACATAACCGGCGCATCTTCAAAAACCGATTAATTATAACTTAAAAAGACGCGTACAAACCAAATCCTAGTGTCTAGGTTTCGATTTTTGAACATAATAGAGATTTTATATTAGATATAAAACATTTACGTGCTGAGATGCAATCAATCTCTAACAATACCCCAACATAAACGTCAACTGAAAGAAACATACAACGACTTAAATGCTGAAGATGTCATAAACTCTTAAGAAGAATTTATATAACTACAACCCGCGACAAATATCTATTAATATGTCGAAAATTACAAATTACCGAATAAAGCCGACGTAGAGAAACGAATTCCGATACAATAATTTTTAAAATTAATTAATACAACGTAAAATATGCGCGAAAGTGGTTAATGAACAAACGGTTGACGTGATTACACTGTTGAAAACGATCAGAAAAATAAGAATGAAGATAGGTTAAGACATGATGGCCTATTGAAAGATATTATAGAAAGAAAAACACCCACGTGCAGGCCGGAAGGAAAACAAAGACACTGGTGGACACAATTACATCAAGAACTACCATTGAACTGAAAAGCCTAAC